>OZ038480.1:24059489-24079489 GCA_964036315.1 Acanthosepion esculentum
TTCCCTATTTTTCTTTGTGATGGTCTCAATTGCTAATCTTACTAAGGTTTACCTTAATGTGTCCCACTGAGTTTGTATTCTCATTTTATTCTTTGTAATTGCTTTAACATTATAATTCCCCTTCAGATTTGGGTCATTCAGGTGTCTGACATATTGCAATTTGGAAGCAGCTTTGGCCCGCTTCAATTTCCGTAGTTTCACTCTAAGTTTATATATCACTGGAAGGTAGTCACTCTCACAGTCAGCACTTGGGAATGTCTTGCAGTGTAAAACTGCATCTCTGATTGATAGTTATATAGTTGATTTGGTTTTTGTTTCACCTCCTGGGCTTCTGCATATCCATATACATCTTGGGTGTTCTTGAAACGATTTGGCTACTACCTGATTATTTACTCACACATAAAACAGTAAACAGTTCAACATCAAGCGTGTCTGGGCCCAGCATACCTCAGCAATGCATCTTGTCAAAGAGCTTCTATTTACAGATGACTAAGCACCTGTCTCAGAAGTGGTTTTCCATTAGGAAATGTCATGTTTTGCAAAGGTCACATAAAACTCTGATATGAACGTCTTCATCAATCTGCACTAAATCGAAAGTATCACCTGCTTTTAGTTTTCATCGGCTCAACAAAATTGTAAATTGTCCAGGATTGCAACTATGTGAGTATATTCTCTGGCACCAGGCTACAGAAAAATAAGTAACAGACTGGTCAGGTGTGATTTGGAGGACCAGGATCTGCCAACCATCTTTCTGAAAGGCAGTGAAAAAGAGTAGGATAAAAAAGACGGCTCAGTAACACTGGATCATGTGTCAGCTGCTGAAGCCTTTCCTGCAGTTGACATGGATACGTGTGCCTCTCTTATATAAGCCTAATTAAAACATATCTGAGCACTAGCAACAAATATGGAAAACCCTACCTAATTTTGTTAATGCCAGCCTACCTAAATTTTGTTCATACCACTATATATATATATATATATATATATATATATATATATTTGTTTAAGCATGTCTGATTAAACAATTTAGACATGTTGCATTTGCTTATTTTTACAAAGTTCCTTTTGTAATCATGTATAAGATTTGTTGTTTCATGACTAAAGAGTGGAAGGAAGGTACCATGGTTGCATTTATTCATTTTATTTTTCGGAGTACTTTCAATATATTCACATCATCATCTTCGGGGTTATGATGCCGAGGACAAATAGCTGTGTGTGTCTGAAGTAAATTTTTGCCTTTGTGGTTAAACCATTAATGATTCCGGTTATGCACAAAGTCACATTTTCAAAAATCATCGTTCATGAATTTGTGCATGACCAGAATTGTTATACTCACAATTTTTCAGCCATTGTACACTCAAACCTCTTCAAGTATCTTTTGTATGCACTGCTATGAATTTTAAACTGAAGACTTTATTATGAATTTTGAACTGAAGACTTTATTATGAATTTTAAACTGAAGACTTTATTAAGAATTTTGAACTGAACATTTTATTATGAATTTTAAACTGAACACTTAATTATGAATTTTGAACTGAAGACTTTATTATGAATTTTGAACTGAAGACTTTATTATGAATTTTGAACTGAACACTTAATTATGAATTTTAAACTGAACACTTAATTATGAATTTTAAACTGAACACTTTATTATGAATTTTGAACTGAAGACTTTATTAAGAATTTTAAACTGAACACTTAATTATGAATTTTAAACTGAACACTTTATTATGAATTTTGAACTGAAGACTTTATTAAGAATTTTAAACTGAAGACTTTATTAAGAATTTTGAACTGAACACTTTATAATGAATTTTAAACTGAACACTTAATTATGAATTTTAAACTGAACACTTTATTATGAATTTTGAACTGAAGACTTTATTATGAATTTTAAACTGAAGACTTTATTAAGAATTTTGAACTGAACACTTTATTATGAATTTTAAACTGAACACTTAATTATGAATTTTGAACTGAAGACTTTATTATGAATTTTGAACTGAAGACTCTATTATGAATTTTGAACTGAAGACTTTATTATGAATTTTGAACTGAAGACGTTATTATGAATTTTGAACTGAAGACTTTATTAAGAATTTTGAACTGAACACTTTATTATGAACTTTGAACTGATCATTTTATTTATACCATGCTTTCAATGCTTAAAGAATATTTCATATTAGTTAATACACACCAGCCTTATTCCCTTTTGCATTGCTTCATTTCTTATAATATAACAGAGGTTTGAACTTACAACTACTAGGGAACCAGGTAGGTTTTAACCAACATAGCTTAGAAAATTTGACACTGACAGAACATATTGAAGGCAAGAGCATATTTAAATGGTTGGCATAATGGGGATTAGGAGAGATAGTGAAAATACAAAAATTACTAAGAGCTAGAAAGGACAGGAAATTGTGGAGAGCCATGATCGCCCATATCCTGAAGAGACACAGCACATAGATGAAGAATCTATTAGATCATCCAAATTATGCAGTTTGAAAGCTTTAAACTAAATGTCTGGACTGCGTATAACGACAAAAACTTGAAGAAAGCTGAAAGGTACAGCAACTGAAATGTGAATCTAATAACCAACATAAGAATGCTAGTCTGAATAATAAGGCTCATAATAATAATTACTAATCTCAAAAGTTCTGTCAGACTATTTTTTTAAGTTTTAGTTTTTTAACAGCGGATGGAAAATGTGATATCAAAATCTAAAGGTTGCATAGAATTCAAAAAACATGCCTTCCAAAAGCTCAGGAAAGTATTGAGAAACTGGAAAATTTCATTAGAAACAAAGAAAAGAGTGCTGAAATGTTATGCAATATTGGTATTCTAGGGAATGCTGGACAATCTCCTCACGGATTTACAGAAAGATGCTAAGAATACCATTGGCTGAACACATGAGTAATGAGGAAGTTTTAAGGAAACTAGAAACAAAAATGATAGTTATACTTAGAATATGGATGAGATAACTGAAATCCCTAGGAGCCATGAAGGAGCATCTGAAAAATGTGATGCACACTGGACAGATTATAACAAGAAGGCCAAAGGAAAGCAGTGAATAACTGACCTAACAAGATTGTGTAAGTGGTTAACGGAATAGGGTTTGGGAGTTATAGCAAAAATACAAACCTTGCAGCTATAAATGATGGGAAGATGTGGAGAGCCATGATCGCATACATTCTGAAAGGACACAGCATTAGTAGTAGAAGATTTTTCAACATGAAAATGAAAAAAATCTGTTCATTTATGAATGAGTGACAAATTAAATCTTTTTGCAAAATTCCACCAATCATTTTGAAACACATGCCTTTTTTTGCAATTTAACTTTTTTGCCTTATTTAATGACAGTCAAACATAATTTGTGTTACATAAATTTCATTATTGTAAATGAGTGTTTTTGCATAAAATAAATACACTATCCCAGCATCAAGAAAGAATCACTTACTTTCAATGCTTAGTTTAAAGTCTTTTCATAGATAAATACTTTTTATGACTATCTAAATTACAAGCATTTGACAATTTCACAAATATTTTTAAACATTCAAAATGCTTAGAAGACATAAACCTCAATGCATTGCAGATAAAGATTTAAGGATGAGAATTTTCTGAAGACAAAGGTACAAGACATAGTACAACAGAGAAGAAAAGCATTGAAAATTGAACTTGTTTTTAATAATTATTGACATAAATAATTCAAAATTCACAATTGTCAATAAAAGAAATGTGACTGAAAGGATCAAGTATGGAAGTATTGGCCCAAATAAATGGCAAAATCATCAATCTTCAGTAACAGCACAGCAATTCCTTAAAGAACAGGGAAAGACATTAACATTTAAAGGAAGAGATATTATTTCCTCAGAGGTTTCTTGAGAAGAGCCTAGTACCAGACTGGGCATCAGGCTGATCACTTTTTCCTTGCCCCACGCTGACAGTAGGCGTGGAACAAACTTTAGGAGGTTGGTGCATACATTACAAATAGAAATTAAGGCAAAGCAATTCACTAGAATTAGAGGTTCTGCCATTTGACAGAGAAGTCCCAAACTGAATCTTCATCTGAATTAATATACCTGTCTAGCATTTGGATTTTTAGTTAACACTCACAGGGATACCTGGTGTTATGCAGGCCAAATCCTTTTTCTTTGGTTGTTTCTTTGTTTGAGAGATTTATGTATACCATAAAATTGTATGAGCAAAATTGTTGTTTGGTAGGTTTAAATATTCTTGTAGTCTTTTATTTCAAATACAGCATGTTATAATTTTTTACTTCCTGTAGTAGATTTGTTACATTTTCAAAATATGTTCTTAAATTATCAACACTTTTACTTCTATTTAGTCTCAAGCTGTGATCAAAATGCTTAGGTCATTACCACTTTCACATGGCTTTATTTTAATAAATAATCAATATAATTATAAAAGCTATAAATGAAACAACAGTTTATTTATAAAGACAAGTTATTTTTTAAAAATAGAATATGCAAGTTAACTATCTTTATTAAGTAAAAGTCACTAAGTTGTCTAAACTACATACTGGTTGCTATAAATATTAAAACAATATATATATATATATATATATATATATATATATATATATATATATATATATATATATATATGATAAAAGAAATATAATTTTGTTTAAACCCAACCCTACCTTTAACCTAGGAGTGAAAACCAAAACTGGTAAAGATTTTCTCAAATTATTAAATAAGTAATTAACCAGATTCTTCATGTTGTATTTAATGATACAGTAATGGTAATCTACAGTTGTATGCCAAACAGCAAGAAATTAATCAAGGGAAACAGTAACAGAATGCTGAAAAGAAATGTAATTGCAGAGATACTATAAACTGTCCTCTTGATGGTAACTACTTGTTGAAAAACATTGTATATAAGGCCAGAGTAAAATCTGAAAAAATCCCTAAGATTGTGTAATTTACTTCTGAAAAGTTAACATTAAAAAAAATTTAGAATCACAGAACCACCTTCAATTTGGCAAAATATAGAAATAGCAAGAGCCTTGCTAGTTATCATTGGGAGATTCATAAAAAAGAGAAGAAAAACTGTATTGTTAAATGGGATATGAAAATGACCTACAGTTTTGCATTAGGAAGCAGAGTTTGCAGACTATGCCAAGAGGCAAAACTGGCAATCATAACATACCTAAATCAAGGTATATTACTAAATGAAAGATCCAAAGTAATGAGAACATACAAGCACACAAATTTCTCGTGGAGAACATCTTAATTTGTTATTATAATATGCATTTTTCCCCATCTCCATCACCAACAATACATCTATAAGCATATTAAGTAGAAGCAAAACACAATGACTTTTACTGCCTGGTTATCCAGAAGTGAAACCATGGCAACAATAAGGTTTAGAGCTAAATAGATAGATAGATGAGAAACCAAGATAGAGAGATCATTAGATGACAGACCTAGATAGATGAGAGACCAAGATAGAGAGATCATTAGATGACAGACCTAGATAGATGAGAGACCAAGATAGAGAGATCATTAGATGACAGACCTAGATAGATGAGAGACCAAGATAGAGAGATAGTTAGATAGATAGATGACAAACTGAGATAGATAGATAGATACACTTATATATATATATATATATATATATATATATATATATATATATATATATATATAGATAGATAGATAGATAGATAGATAGATGACAGACTGAGATAGATAGATAGGTAGATAGATGACAGACTGAGATAGATAGATAGATAGATGACAGACCAAGATAGATAGATAGATAGATAGATAAATAGATGACAGACCAAGATAGATAGATGACAGACTGAGATAGATAGATAGAAATATGTTTGTGAAGAAGACTCCACATCTGCTACAGGAACACTAACAGTTAGCAAGGCACACATGAAACAGACAGGTTTTTCCACAGCCTCAGTGTTATTAGTGACCTCAGTAAAAATCAAGTTTATGGCAATACTTCCTCTTCTCTGCTTTACATCTGCAATTGGATTCTTTGAGGGTGGTCACCTTGACTTTCTAGTGACACTTAGAATGTCAGTTAACAGTTTCCACCTCTTATTTGTCGTAATTAATTCTTTTTAGGGAATACCTGTGAATTTTCTTTGGTTCCCTTCTGCTGCAGTGACAAGGGACCAGTTCACTCAACAGTAAGTTCTTTGGAAATTAATAATCTTTTATCCTTGATAAATTCAAGTTTTCACTCATATGATTATTGAATCAGAAAACATCTGAAAAGATTAACAAGTACTGAATCCCACATATATTCCAGAAGAGTTTGTACTTGAACTCAGTGGAAACAAGGTGACAAATAACTGAGCAGTACTAAAAATAAGAGTTAGATATTCTTAGACATGGACAATGGAACAAGAACACTATTTTTTTTTTACAATGACAGACACCCTTTACAAGGCCCAGGGGCCACTTGAGGTAGAGTGTTACATTAGGAGGCCATTTGTGTGTATAGGTGAGGGAGATGACGATTAACCCTAGTTTTGAATAGATTAGATTGTAGTGATGTAGTGAACTAGGTAATGTAGCTCATCTGAACACTTTGCATGGAAATAGCGGTAGACCAGCAAAAGGCTTGCCACATCCCATTTGTAGGAGAGGGGTTGATGGGTGGAGAATAATTTGTCACCCACAAGGGCTTGGAGATGCTTTTGAACTCTATCAAGGCTGGAGAGTGAGGTCTTGGCAGTTCCTGCACAGATATGACAACAATACTCAATTTTTGGCCTGACCTGGCTCTTGTAAAGGTACAGCATAGCAGGAGGAGTCAGATACTTTTTTTTTTAAGCTTTTCACCCCAAGCAAGGCTGGAAGCCACTAGCACGCAAGGGGTGACAGAAGGTTTGGAGGAAGAGCAGATAGGAGTGGTAAAGGAGAGGATGTGGAGAAAGATAGTGGATCGATCAAGGGGGTTACAGAAGATTTGGAGCGAGAGCAGATAGGAATGAAAGGGGAAAGGATGTGGAGAAGGGAAGTGGATAGATCAAGGCAACTGGAGATGTCGATTGACGGTACACTTAAATAGTTGGAGCATGTATTTGTCAGGGAAACAGGAATAAGGAAGGGAGTTCCACAGGTGAGATGTGTGAGACATGAAGCTATTGGAGTAGAAGAGACATCTACATCTAACAGTTTCAACAGTGAAGGGGTGGGAACGGGATGCCAGGCTCGTAGGATGCTTAAATTCATGAGGCCTGGGAACCAGCGAAAGCAGCTCATCGGAGCAATTACCGTGAAAGTATTTGTAAAAAAGACAGAGCGAGGCAATGGCGTGTCTGTGAGAGAGCGACTGCAGACGAGATGACAGATCAGGGCCAATTACATTGCATATCCGTCTCTGGATCTTATCAAGATCCCTGAGGAAACCTTACTGGAACAATACAGCATCCTTAGCAACAGATCATATGTATGAGTTCCACTTGAGGTCAGGTGTGAGTTTGAGGCCCAACAGTCTTTCAAGGCATGGTGCTTCCCTGAGAGTAACTTAGTTAATCTTGATTGGTGGATGATCAGATCAGCAATGATTGAATGTAACTAGCTTTGGTCTTCAAGGCATTGAATGTAACCAGCCAGTTTTTACTCTAAAGGATAGTTTTTACCAGATCAAAAGTGAGATCAGTCACCAATCTCTGGCCATCTCTGTAGATTAAATAATGTCTTCTGTTTGAAATTCCCTGTAGGTTACCCTTATCGACATAGACCTGATGAGGGCTGGAGAACACAACAGTCGAACTGCCGTGCTGATAAAAACAACAAGGATGAAGACAATAGTTAACAGATTAGCCTCTAAAAACTTTGACTATTGTGATTACTGGCAGCTCTGTAACAGTGTAAAGTCTCTATTCCTCCTCTCTTCAATCAATTTGAGGTATTATTATCCGTTGGTGATAAAGCTGAATGCTTTGTCCATAAATTCTCCTAAACTCTGCTCTTGACTCATCTTGAGTATCTCTGCTTAACTTCTCACTTAAAACTGAGTCTTGTTGAGTGATATGCATATTACCCCTTCTATGTTTTCTGCTATCATCTCTAACCTAGATTCCCATAAAACATGCAGACCCGATGGTATCCCTGTAATAGTCATTAAGAAGTGTGCTCCCAAGCTGGCCCCTGTTCACTCTAAACTATATAATAAATACCTCGCTTGTCCTGCTTTCGTGCCTGCTGGAAGTCATCATCTGTTGTTTGCATTTTTAAGAACTCTGGTGAACTGTCCGACCCTTCCAACTATCAGCCTATTAGCCTTCAACCTCTTAAGAAAATCCCCTATAGCACCTATTCAATGCTGAATTGGTTCATCATCTCTCATTGCAGGGCATTTTCTCAGAAAGCAATATGGCTTTCATTTCTCCAGGTCAACTGCTGATGTACTGATGGTAATTGCAGAGAGAGTATGCCATGCTCTAGATAAAAACAGTGAAGCCCGGGCTGTAGCATTGGACATCTTAAAAACCTTTGACAGGGTCTGGCATAGGGGTCATCTCCACAAGCTGAAAAGTTGTGGTGTCTCCGGACATATTTTTGAGCTGATCTAAATCTTTCCTACCAAATCGTGAAATGAAAGTTATCCTGAACAGAAAAAATCATCTAGATCCTCTCATACTAATGCAGGTGTCTCCCGGGGCTCTATCTTTGGTCCTCCTCTGTTTTTAATTTTCATTAATGACCTTCCCAATGACATCAGCTTTCAACTTGGCATCTATGCTGATGACACAACTATTTACTCATGCCTTGACAGTAAGGCTGATCAGTCTGACAAGGTCAAAATGGCATCCGATGTCCAAAATGACTTCAAATCTATCATTAAGTGGGGCAAAATATGATTTGTTACTTTTAATGCCATGAAAAATAAACTTCTCTCCATTAGTCATCATTGCTGTCTTCCATCAGTATGGCTGATGCTAACCTCTAGGTTCATATTCACAGCTGACATGAAGTGGGAAACGTTATTGAATCCATTACTAAGTCAGACTTTTTTTTTAACTTTATTCTCACGAAGAACCATCCACCTTAATGAACAACTGTTTCTGATAGTTGTGAATGTTTTTAGTTAAATGAATGATAAATTTCTTTGAATTTCTTAAAACATTTCCTTTGATGAATCTTTAGTAGATTTCTTTACTCTTTGTTGACTGAAAGTCAAATGACAAAGTTAGGAACCAGGAAGTTGAAACAGCTAAAAGAAATTAAAATTAAAAGTATATACATTTTCTGTTTGAAGTGCTGCTGCTGATTTTTCTGAAAACTACTTTTTCCAGTACTCTTCAAAGAGTATAGATAAGTGTCCCTGCATGTAAGGGTCTTCCAATAACTTGAACTGATTTTAAATGTAAATTAAGTTTAAGCGTCTAATGATTTTTTTCTTTATCTTTCAGATTTGGTGGCCATTTGGGCAATATTATTTGTCACACATAACTGCCATGACTTAAATAACATGATCCAATAGAGAAATAAATAAATTTTCACCAGTAACACTGATTTATTTACTGCTGACTTTGATCCGTCTTAATGAAACACCCTTATATATAATCCATCTTAATGAAACACCCTTTACTTTTGGTTGGCAACCCTGAGGCCACATTATGCTTTCATCTTATCCAGCTTACAGCCAATTTGTGTTGCCACAGACAATTGACAGTGATAATTATTTTGGCATTTTTCTCCTTAAAGAAACCCTAATTTCTAGTTAATGAAATCCTAATCATTCAAATGTATGTGAAAAAAACTAAAATGTAAACATTAGGGAATTTTACTATGTTGGCATTATATCAAACATTGTGCTAAAATGACATTTTACTTTCTGACTTGACAACAATCAGACTGCAATATTATGTCTATATTGTCCATTAAACCTTCCAATAAATTCTGTTTTCAAAATTACCATTTTTCATTTTTGTCTTTAACACTCCTAGAAGTGATAAAATTTTGCAAAGTTAAAACTAATGCTGTTTTTAATTAAACAAATTTATGGGTTGATAAGAACTAAAACCCCCCCAAATTTTGCCAATATCAAAATTGAATTATTTTGAATTCTATATTTATTTCCTGAAATGCCATGCATAATTTCTATGGGAAATATTAACTCATATTTTAACACTGATTTAAAAAATCTTTGTATCATCAGAAACAGCACTAGTTTTAACTTTGCAAAATTTTGTGTAAGGCTATATTCCTTGTTAAATATATTTCTTTTATTCTCACATTCTTTGCATGACTCTGTGACTTGAATATTCAGATTTGTAATACGGTGGGGTAATGGGTATTGGCTCAGATTGAGGAATCGGAGAGCTGAGTTCAAATTCCACTCAAATCCATTACATTCACTAATGTACTAATACCATTGGGAAAGGTATGATTCCTCTTCTTCTCTCTTCAGCTATGGGTAAATAGCAGGACAGACCAGGCCTTAGATGGCAACTGGTCTACTGTAGAAAGAAAAGGTAACCTATTGCAGGAAAAATCTGCCTCGTCAGTCATCTATCAATTTATGTGAATTTTCAAAAGCAGAAAAAATACTGAAATATCAACCAATTTCTAACAGCACAAAAACCTATTTTAACTGCTAGGAGAACTTGATTTATTTGGGAAAGATATGAGAATATTCCAGAACTTATAACACCTGCATATAAATAGTAAATGAACCGAGTAAAGTAGACAAAAACAGAAATGAGCATGAGACAAGGATGTGTCTTCTCAAATTTATTCAACCTTTTCAGTGAGACTACTAGGATTTATTACTGGTGGGCACATTCTTAACAGTATACCATATGCAAACAAAACAGGACATATTTGAAAGCAAGAGGGATAAATGGAAACAGTGAGTAACCTACCTAACAAGCTTATGTAACTAAATGGCAAAACAGCAAGATAATAAAAGATAAACATTACTAAAAGCTACAAAGGATGGGAAGTTGTGGAGAGTCTTGATCATTCACCTGCTGAAGTGACTTGGGATGAAGAAGAAAAAGAATTAACATACATCCAATATTTCTTAAAAAAATTAACAGTCAATTTCAGATGACAGTTCCAAAAACCTATTATCTATTTATTTGGTTTATTTTATTTTACGGCTTATCAACCTCAATGGATTATTTAATGCTAACAAGATTTTTAGCGTAGGTTCAAATAACAATAGTAATAAGTATTCTTTGTAAGAAGTCAATTTGTAGATCAGGTCTTATCGATGTATTTTTGTAAAGAGGGTTTTTTGTCGAGAGTCAAATATATTGCTGTAATATTTTTTTCCAAAAATGCATTGCTGGTATTTTTACTATAAAAATCTGTTTTTATACTTTCATTGTGTTTTGACCCCATTTTAGGTGTTGACAATTTGCCCATAGCTGGGACTCTAACAGGTGCTAACACCACAGACCAGGGAACAACAGCAATTAAGAGGTGGTTCCATGCTCCTCAAAACCTTTGGATCAGAGGCCTTGCAGCCAGATGTAGATTATAGTCATACCCAGGACAATTGATTAATTTGTGGTCATAATATTTTCTTATAGAACTGTGAATAAAATGAAAAAATTATCTGGAACTTTAACAGATCTTCTTGAATTGAGGTCTATTAGTATAATTATAAATGTAGTAGTAGTAGTAGTAGTAGTAGCAGTAGTATAATAATAATAATAATAATAATAATAATAAGAAGAAGAAGAAGAAGAAGAAGAAGAAGAAGAAGAAGAAGAAGATGATGATGATGATGATGATGATCATCATCATCATCATCCTCCTCCTCTTCCTCCTCCTCCGCCAATAAGTTTAGAGAAGAAGGATCAGCCCAGACAAAAAATCACACCCAAGATACTATTTGAGTGTAGTGGTTCATATTACAATAGAAACATTTGATAAAACCCTTTTTTATAAAAGAGCAACTTTCAACATCATTTGCAAATAGAGAAAATAATAAGTTTAATTTTGTTTTTTTGAGAAACTCAGTTGAAACCTTAACAGTTACACTTGACTGAGACATTTTATCATGTGCAGAAGAAAGATGAACAAATTATTGTCTAGCTTTCTTCAAAGTGAACATCACAGAATAAAAAAGCAATGAAGATTAATTGGAGTGATGGGAGCAAAGAGGATTTTAACCTGTTAAACATTGGGTAATCTAGCTAGCATAAATGATTATCAGGAGAGACCCTCCCATGGCTTCTGGCTTGTATATTTCCCTGTTCTGTTTTATCTACAAGGCAAAAAGGTTTTCTAATTACTAATGTCTGAGATATATTACAGGTTACATCAAAAGATTCAAACACAGTGGTAGAGCAGTGGACTGATAAACAATCAAGTAAGAGGTTTCATCACCATGGCCAAACATTTTAAAGAAGAAAAATAGACAGCTCAATAACAGGGAAAAAGAATCATTTCTTCAGGTTATTTTTTGGGAGAAAGGTACTGTTCAATAATAAATATATCCATACAAATGTGAAAAATAAAAGCCTAATATAAAGATATTTGTTGAATTTTGATCTCATGTTTACACTGTATAATTTTCAATATGGAATTAATATCCACCACCAAATTAACAAGACGATTGAGAAAAAAAATTATGTTGAAAAATGAACATGAATAAATTTTTTTCAACATTGAACTGTCTGTTATAAAAAATAGTATTAAGGTATCCTATATTTATAGAGAAAATAATAGTAAGGTATCCTATATTTATAGAAAAAATAGTATTAAGGTATCCTATATTTATAGAGACAATAGTAATAAGGTATCCCATATTTATAGAGAAAATAGTATTAAGGTATCCTATATTTATAGAGAAAATAATACTAAGGTATCCTGTATTTATAGAAAAAATAGTATTAAGGTATCCTATATTTATAGAGAAAATAGTATTAAGGTATCCTGTATTTATAGAGAAAATAGTATTAAGGTATCCTATATTTATAAAGAAAAAAGTTCAGTATCCAGGATAGAGTATACTTAAAGCTAAGAAATGTAGACACTGATGTCAACACCGAGTGGCGAAAGTCTGTTTCATGAATGAAACCTTCAGGAAGATTTATATATATATATATAAAATGTATATTTAGACAAAAATAATTCATTTAAATAAATTTCATGATAATGAAGAGCACTGAACGGTTACATTGATATTTGTTACACTGATATCAGTATGGCAGTGAAGGTTGGACAATCTCCTCAGAGATGAAGGAGAGACTTGAAGCATCTGGGAAGTGGTTCTACAGAAGGATGCTGAGTATACCATTTGATTGAACATGTGAGCAACATGAAAGTTTTAGAGAAAATGGGAACAAAAGTGAAACTTGTACTTAACATCAGGAAGAGACAGTTAAAATTTCTAGGGCACATAATGAGCAAAGAGGGCTGGGGAAACCTGATACTCACAGGACAGATTGAAGGTACGAGGGACAGCAGAGGAAAACAATGCATAACCTACTTAGTGAGCTTGAGTAAATGGATGGTGAAACAATGTTTAGGAAAAATAACAAAAAGACAAAATTTATTAAGAGTTATGAAGGACAGGCAGGGCCATGAATGCCAACGTCTTGAAGGAACACAACAGATAGCAAAGAAAAAGAGAATGGTAATATTAACCATTTCCTTATAGGGAAACATTTGGCATTCATTGACCGAAGAAACAGTGCTACTTTTGGTCATAATTCTTTCTATTTCAAGAAAAATAGTTTTCAGAAGTCTGTTAACTGTTATTGCTCTTTCCGTTACTGATGGAGGTTTCTTTTCTTACCTTTTGTTTGAACTACTGTGGAACCTCAACATGTTGATCATGGGATTATTTTCTTTTTGAAGCACATGTACTATCCATTTCAGTTGTTGCATCAGTTGAAAATCCTTAAGTAATGCTGTTTCTGTTATTTGGTACAGTTTTTGCTTGTAATTCTATAGCACAAGTTCACAAGGTTTGAAGAGGGATGGTGCTTGCTAAGACCTAGAGGATTCATTCACTCAAAGCTCTCCTGAAACCATCTTTCTGGGAAAGTGGTTGTATAGAGTTGATAGTTTAGATATTTCTCAACAAGTCTGGTATCATGCATGATAGGAATATGAGAGTTTCAATCTGATGAGTCTGTTTAAGAACATGACCTGAGTTTGTCTTTCTGTTTCATTATTTTATTATATTTTTTTAATAAGTTGTGTAAAACATTTGAACTATGGTCAGTTTATCCATAATTTTGATCTGGATTTGCAAAAGCTTCATCAAAAATAAGGAATTACAAAAACAAAATTAAACATATAGCTATTGTTTGAATCTAATAAAACTTTGCATCTACATATATATGCATGCACAGATATATATATATATATATATAAGGGTTTCTTCTAAATACAGCTTCAAATCTATACTTCTAAAATGTCTGCTAAAATTTTGAAATTTTTACTATTCATTTTTTATTTTATTTTTATCCACATTTTTATTTTTTCCACACTCCTGCCTGGTCTTTGCAACAGGATTAAGGATTTATCCCTCGTTTCTAATTTAGGATTGGGTTTCCGGTTCCTTCTAAAGTCTACTTCAACTCTATGTTTCTAATGTCTTCATCAAAACTCTGAAATTTTATTTACAATTTATTGTTTTTTTTTTCTCAATAGGGGTAGATAAGTTCACCTATCATCGGGTTCACACTCCACCCTGGTCTTTTGAACAGGGATAGAGATTTATCCCTGGTTTCCTATTTAGGACTGGGTTTTCGGTTCCTTCTAAATTCTACTTCAACTCTGTGCTTCTAATGTCTCCATCTTAGTGGCATTATTGCCTTGATTGGGATGAATTGATTAAAAAGTAAATGGTAAGAAAGCAGACATTTCAAATTGTTGTAGCATACCTATGGACGATAATGGGTATGCCCAATTCACATAAATACAGTAGTAAATACTGTATTTTGGTCTGCAGCTGGAGATTTGTCTCCAGCTGTGCAGGTCAAACTATCTGTCTTCGCGCAGAGAGGATCCAAAGATGAGGCTATGTCAAAGAGCAGAGTCGTGTCTCGGGAAACAGCTACCCAACCTCATTTTATATTGGGTCTACAGGGAATTTTTGGCTGAGCCTACGGGCTCGAATACCCCAAATTAAATTCGGCCTTGTGCGTCATCTAACTACATGGGGCAGTTGGTAGATATCCTGCAGATGGAGATTCATTGTAGAATTTACTTAACTCACTTCTAGCAGTTGACTACTTCTTCTATATGCCGCTGGTGAATCTTATATGTGTTGTTCTTGTCTGAAGTATTATCGTTCATTACCAACCTTCATGTGATTATTCTATTCAGTAACCTTCCCTAGGTTACAACACAAATATTTACTACCTTAGTAGATTTAATCTTCAGTTGGCATTCTTCAGTTGTAGCCTTGAGGGAAATTAACCAAGCTTAATTATTAAATACACTGTATCTTGTATAGTTAGCCAATTCCTGTTTTATCAATATATAAAATAAATACTTATTGGAAGCTAAAGGTTTATTTGCTAAATAATGTCAACATCTATTTGCACAATTTGGGTGAAAACTCTCTCTTTCTGTTTAGAAGTAAAGAATGAGTAGCTGTTTGTAATATCCTGCATTTTGAAGTCTCCAATAAACATATTGTAATTTTGAGCTTCAAAATAGTTCTTAAGGCTGATCTGATGAAAAAAAAAATTTAATAGCTTCAGATCCTGGAAACTGAAAAATATGATTGGCAGTTATGACGAAACTGAATAATATCTGTCTATATTTCTGAGATGAGGTATTATGTACACTATTTACATTATTTGGACTATTGCCCTCATCTTTGTTGCCATATTTATCACAACGTTTCAGCCATTGTACACTTCTTCAGATGGTTGGAATGTTGAACTGAGCCCTTTATTTCGCTCACTGGAGTAGACTGTTCTAGTTCCATGTTCCAGTTTAATCCACTGTGCCACGAGTCCTTAAGGACACATGGCACAGTGGATAAAGGCATTAGTTAGATCCAGTGACAAGACCCAAGGAGTGTGAGTTCAATAACTGGTTATGGCAGTGGAGAACTTGGAGAGGGGAATTAACAGTTGATAACTGATAACTGACTTCCATTAGACATGGCATGTGGAACTAGAACAGTCTACCCCGGCGAGCAAAATAAAGGGTTCAGTTCGACATTCCAACTACTTGAAGAAGGCTGGAGCATACAATGGCCAAAACGTTGTGATACATATGACAACAAAGATGAAGACAATAGTCCGAATAATGTAAATATTGAAACTGAACAAGTTCATTGAAAACTCTGGACAACTCCAATGCAGATCTGACATAGCCAAATTGATGAATGTTTCATACCAATCTGTGTCATGTATCAAGAAACAAGTTTTAAGAATGGATATATATATATATATATATATATATATATATATATATATATATATATATATAATGTGTGTCATACTGTTAGCTACTTCATGTTTTATCAATATATAAAATAAATATGTATTGGAATCTAATCGTTTATTTACTGAATGATGCCAATGTTGAGAAATGCTGACCTAGTCCATGGTCAGAAAATTACCCTGATTTGCTTGCTTGGTTACTGTGAATGCAACAGTTACACAATATTCAGTCAGTGGCACATCCCACTGTTAAATGTGTTAAGTACATAGGAGAGTGTGTCTGTTCGTAAAAAGCACTGTAAGTTTTCCCTTGATTACTTGCCAAGTTATGTCAAATGCATGCAATCAGTTCTTGAGATATTACAAATGGCTGGATACTTACTAGACGGATCTCATATAATATGTTCCTCATTACTGTTTCCAAAATTCAAAAAATGCTTGACTCTTTAGGAGGAATCTGACATTTAATGTTTGTAATGGCAATTTCCTGTAAATCTGCTTGCATATAAGAGAAACAGGTATTAGTTGTAAATCAAATCCCAACAATGCCAAAGAAAGAAAGAAACTAAATAAACTGTGTCTTGTATTATTAACTACTTCATGTTTTATCAATATATAAAATAAATACTTATTGGAAGTTAAAGGTTTATTTGCTGAATGATGGCAACATCTATCTGTACAGTTTGGGTAAAAGCTGGTTCATTTTGCTAAAATGTAAGTAAGTCATTTGTATGAAAGGTACTGAATTTTGAAATTTCAAATTAATAGCCAACATAGGCTTGAGGCTTTAAAATGGGTTGCAGAACTGCTTTGACTTAAAGAGGTAGTGAAAGTTTCTCAGTCTGGCCAAGAACAATAAACGCTTTCAAAAAAGTCTGATGTTCAGTTTGATTTGGGAAATTTCATTGGCCCTAGACAGAGAGAGAATCAAAGATACATACATACTGCATCTATTATGATTTGACATGTCCTATTTTGTTGATATATAAAAAAGATACACTTATCAGAATCTGAGGGTTCATTTGCTAAAGGATGGCAACATATCTGCAGTCAGAATGAAAGCTTGTTCATTTTGCTCAGCTCTAAACAAATAGCAGCCATTTGTATGAAAGGTACTGAATTTTGAAATTTCAAATTAATTGGTATGCTATGAATTTGAAACCTTAAAATTGGTCATGAGGATGTTTTGAAGGAACAAAGTGAAATATTTGATAACTTCATGGCTTGCAAAATGTAAAACAACACTGACTGCAAAAATATTCAGAAGGTATCACTGAATGGTGAAAAGGTTCACTGCAAATCCTAGATGAATCCAATACAGTTCTGATAAAGGCATAAAGAACCTTATTATACTTATCTATGTCCGGTTACAAAAATCTGTTTTTGTCAAACTTTGATATTTTTAGGCATTGTGTTAATGTGGAAGGTTTGAAAAGCACTTGATTTTGAGTGATAAATCGACTAACAAAACAAATATTAAGCATCTATTGAAAGACAATCACAGATTTTTCTCATAAGAGTCCATCTTGCATATTTATTATTACCTTTGATTGCAGGTCAATTTCTTCAACATTTTTAGGATCCCATTTCTTGAATATCTTTAAGAATACAGATCACTTTCAAGAGATTCCTGATTGAGTTTGAACTGGAAATACCAAAATTTTACCTTGGTTCGATTGTAATCCAATTTTTAAATAAAACATGATGTTTATTCACTGTGAATGCAACTGTCACACAATACACAAGCTCACTCAATGGAAACACACTTCTGAGAGACTCACCTTACAAGAGAGTGTCTGTTTATGTATGTGCAATAACATTTCCTCTGATTGACTGCCATCAAGACTATGCAAATGGTCCTCAAGATATTTAAAATGGCTCTCTACATTGAACACAGACCACATATATATATATGCAGCAGAGAGAGAAATACAGATGGGAACAGAGATAGATAGATGAGTCAGTCAGTGTGCCATGTGTGATACATGCTTAGGCGATCATGTTTCTTTCAATACATGAATGATGAGGCAGATTTTTTTCCCGCAGTAGGTTGCCATTTCTTTCTGCAGTAGACCAGTTGCCATCTAAGGCTATAGAGCCCAGTCTGTCCTGCTATTTACCCATAACTGGTGGGAGAAGAGGATTCATACCTTTCCCAAGGGTATTAGAAGGAAAGTGAATGTAATGGATTTGATTGGAATTTGAACTCAGCTCTACTGATTCCTTAATCTGAGCCACTATCCATTACTCCACCATGCCTTTTATCCATAGATAGATAGATAGATAGATAGATAGATAGATAGATAGATAGATAGATAATGAACAGACTGAGATAGATAGATAGATAGATAATGAACAGACTGAGATAGATAGATAGATAGATAGATAGATAATGAACAGACTGAGATAGATAGATAGATAGATAGATAGATAATGAACAGACTGAGATAGATAGATAGATAGATAGATAGATAGATAGATAGATAGATAGATAGAGATAATGATGTATCATTTTTTTATAATTTTTTGTATATCAAGAACAATTTTAGAGGAAAGAAGTTTGACAAAGTGGAAAAAGTTTGATCCTTTGTGACTTCATTGATAGATAGACAGTGAGGTAGATCAATAGATGTTATAATGACTGAAACCTGCTTTGATGTGTTTCAGCCATGCATCTCCAAATGTTCTCCTCTGCCAAACTGCAGAAAGCCCTACAGATGAGCAAAAGAAAGCGATGACAAAAACTCCCGAAAAGAATGAATTAAAAACAAGAAAGGAACACAAAACTTAAAGAATTGAAAAACAGAAAAAATTAGAAGAACTTTTTCAAATATACAAATTATCAAACCAGATTCTTTGGTGCAATGTTTTTCAAACTTGTGGATTTGTTCATTATTTTTGATGCATGAACCTGCATGCAAATAAAAAGGCACAACAACAACCCCTCCCCTTACTGAGTTACTTTACTGAAAAAAAAAATGATATTTTTCCTTGTTTTTCTTCCTCAACTGAATGAGCCAGACCTTTACATATAGACAATGTCCTCAATTTGCAAACATAACAAGGAAAAATATTAAAGATACTGATGTAAGAATATCATTGATGTTCTTATGAAACATTTTTGGTAAAAATGATCATATCTCAAATTTTACTTTCTGCCAATTCTGATATCTTCATACTAAGTTGAAAGTTTGAGAAATTAAAAAAAACAATTCACAAAAAACTGAGTTTTGCCTGTTTTCCTAATGACCTTTTGAACTTTGTTTTGCTTTTATTTATTTTTATTCTGCATTTGTTGCTTTTTTTTCTTTTCTTTATTATTATTTGTTGTTTTTGTTTATTTTCAAGAAAAAAATGTTTCAAGTCTGGTTAAATTTCAACTTTTTATTTCATCTTTGTTTTTATCTCTTGGATTTTTATTTTTAATATTTAAGACTATTTTTTGTAGAATTTGGGATTTGAAAAAAACCCATAATGGTTTCTTCCGAGTCTATTTTACATAAATTCATGGAATAGATAACAATAAGTGCTTTAATGTCTTATAAATTAACTTAAACTTCCAATGAAATAAATTATAAATTACATTATAAACTGAATACATATGCAATAATATGAACATATGGATTTATAT
>OZ038480.1:24084489-24104489 GCA_964036315.1 Acanthosepion esculentum
TGTAAGTTATAAATTACGTAGAGGAGAATAATTTTGATTTCAAACCAGAGACAGTTGCAAAGCATATGACAATGTTGACAGTAGATACAACAGCCATTTTCATCTATTCTTTTATTAGTTGACAATTGCCAGTGACATGACCAGGATCAAGATGCAGTCTCAGTGAGATGCTGCGCTCAATTAGTTGATTCAGTTTTAATAGTTGATAAATGTTCACCCAATGCAAGGTCCATGAGCCAGTCAAGGTAGAGGGTTATTAAATTTTCCATAAATATTTTCATGGCACTTGTTCTTATGAGCTTTCATCTCTGATACAATTAGGTCAGTGTTTGCGGCTAGCTAAGTTATATTTAAGACAGAAGAAGACCGTCCTTTCCCCAATACCCCCTTCGGCCTTGTGCCACATTTCTGTATTTTCACAGAATAAATATCGCTTTCATCTCTGGTACTTCAACTGCATGAATTAAGCATACTACATACAAAATTGGCAACTAGGTCTCATCATTATACTGTATTAATATCTAGATGCAACCATAAATTCTAATTGTTTTTTTTCCACACCTCTCACCTGTGAACCTCTGTTCTGGTCTCTTGCTTCCCTACCATTTACAATCTTAAAAAAGATTTTAATGCAATGTCAGTCACCATTTTCTCTCTACCTGAATCCTGTTCTTTTATTGTCTTTTCTCCTCACTAAAGTCTTCATATTTTCTTTCACTCTCAGCAACACCTTGTGTCTCAGTGGCATTATCACCTTACTTGGAATGAAATGATTAAAAAAAATTTGAGTGTTGTAAGTGTGTATAAAGTGTGAGCTTATTATAAAGATATGTAGATTACCTCTGACTTGAAAAGGTTGCAGTGATTTGGGAAACATCCCTCAGGAGCATGTTCCACAATGCAACAATTCTAGGGAAGAAGCTGCCTGAAGGGAACTTCTTCCTTACTAATGGAATATGAAATGGAATTAGGATGAGTTGGACTCAGTGTATATGGTCTGTCAGTTCCTAATAGTAGAGGACTGGAGTGTGGAGTGGTGGGACCAAAGAATGCAGTTCAGCCATGAAAATAGCCATAGAGTAATGAGAGGTGAGCAATGTTTCATATGTGGGAGAACGGGGGTTGTAAGGTGAAAAACAATTCATCATCCACAAGGCTCTGTAAACGCTTTTGAATGCTGCTGTGTCTGAAAAGTGAGGAGTGGCCAGCCCCACCCCAGAGATGACAGTAATACTACATTTTGGCATGATCTGGCTCTTGTAAAGACAGAATATACCAAGAGCCATGTACTTTCTGGTGTGGTACAAAGAACTTACCAATTTTATAGCATCTTTAATAATAGATCCTATATACAAGTTTCATTATTTTGCAGTTGAAATGGCTAGTTGTAACCGTAAGTTCTATGCTAACAGTTTCTTCTACCACACTTCTCACTTGTGGAACTCTCTTCAGGCTTCTTGCTTCCCAGTTTTCAAAAATGTAAATGCAATGTCGATTGTTATCTTCTGTCTTCTTAATTCATGTTCTTTTGTTCTCTCTCCTTAATAATATTCTTTTATTCATATTCTCTCACACTCAGTAACCCTTTGCATCTTAGTGGCTTTATTGATTTACTTGGGATGAAATGCTTAAAAAACAAAAAGAAAGAAAATTGGAATGAGCTTGTGTTACAAAAGATGTTCCAGACAAAGAGCCTCTTTGAGAATACAACTGTTCATTGTGTTTGGAGAAAACTCAGGATCTGTTCTGTGATGATGAAATATTATTAGTTTCGTTTTGTACGTATTGAATGTTACAAGCCATTTACTTGCCTTTGAGCTGTATAAGCAAGGTTAGAGAAGAGATCAGCTGCCAGGCACTGGTTATCTAGATTTCTGGTAGTGCTTCAAAAACTGTGGTATTGTCTTCAAATATATTAATGATTTGAGTCTGCATCTAAAATAATAATAATTGATAATGGTTGAAACTGTTAACTGTATAATACCTGAGAATGTATCACCCAAACTGTTGCAAAAAAAAAAAAACATGATTCGATTAATCCAAAAGATTAATTGAATATTAACAACATTTTTTTCACAAAATCTCAGTCAAAAAATATCTTTTTAAATTTTGGTTTTCCTGTTGGACAGAAATGAAGAGACAAAAATTTTAAATGATTGATATTAGGTTGTCACACATGAAATGATGCATTTTTTGATTATTGTTGATCCGGACGTCTAACAAAGTAACCTCCTTAGTATATAAAAAAATCTTGACTTATTCCTGACTCTTTTTCTTTCGAGTTAATTTTTCTTTCAATATATTGTTACTCATAAGCTCAATGAAAATGATTACAATGAAACAATGTCGAGTAATCTAACTGTATGAGTACAAACTGGAAAAAAGAACCATTTTTGCATCGAATGATTACACGCGATGAGAAATGGATACTCTTTGATAACAGTTAGGTTAGATGCAAGTGAATCACCAAAAGAACACCCAAGACCTACACTGCATCCTAAAAAGTTAATGGTTACTGTATGGTGGTCTTTCAAAGGGGTTATTCATTATTCATTCTTGCCTCAAGGTAAAACAACAACAGCAACCTCATATTGTGGAGAAATTGAGAAATGAAATGAAAAATTGAAAAAGAAACAGAGACTTGTGAATAGGGATGGCCCAATTTTCGTGCATGACAATGCATGTCTGCATGCTTCTCAATCAACTTTCCAAAAGCTGCATAACTGGAATTATGAAATTTTGCCTCACCTTCCATATTCACCTGATATCTCTCCTACTGGTTAGCCCTTATTTAAGCATTTTCAGCTTTTCATACACAATAAAATATTTTCCAATAAGGAAGAGGTAATCAAAGTATTTGAATTGTTTATCACAGCAAAGGATTAGAATTTTTTTAATGATGGGATCAAGAATTTAGAGGTACATTGGAGAAGAGTCATTTATCAATATGGTTCATATTTCAATGAAGTAAGTTAGTTATTTAACATTTCAGAAACTTTTATTCCTTTCCTATAAAGTGTGTCATTTCATGTGTGACAACCTAATATTTTGAAGGAAGTGGGATACTTTTAATTTCTTTTCTTTTGTATGATTTTGAGAATTTTGTTTCATACTTTTCTGAATTTTATGCCAACATTCTGTTTAACCAGCCATTTTTTAAGATGAAACTTTGATAAGAAAAATGCTTCATTAATACCTAACTAAAAGTTTAGCACTTTTCATTTAATCTTTTATTACATTTAATGTCATGCAGTAATTGAGTTCAATGTACAAATGGTTGATGATCTGATGTCAGCCATGTTGTTGATTGTCATTTGCATGAATTCACTAAAGAAAAAGAAAACTTCAATCTTAAAACAAAGTATATTATTATCTTAACAGATAAAAAAAGATTGCATACATAAGTTTGCAACGAAACGTAATCTGTGGGGGCACTTGGGTTATTGCACGGTTATTCCCATCTTCTGGCATAAAGTTTTAAATAGAAGTTGTGGAACTGGCTTCACAGATCAAACAGTGCTGAAATGTTTTTGAGAATATGACATGTAAAAGACAATTTCCTGGAACTATTTGACAGAATTACAAAAATCTCATTAAAAAGAACAATAAATGATACAGAAATGTTAATTAATTTAAGTAAAATCAGGTTCATTAAATTCATATCTAATGAGCCATTAAATTAGTTTTCATATATTGGTTGTCTTATAAAGCAAATTTGACAAGTTTTTTTTTTCTTATTTTTCAATAATGTCATATTGGGTTTAAACAGTTTGCAGAATTTTGCCGTGAATCAAGATTTCTATAAGATATAGGACTCATCAGTTAAAACCAGAAAAAATAATATTGCTTTAAATAAAGTGAAAAAGATAATTATAGATAACAATACAAGATTTATTTGATAAATGCATTAAAAGCCAAATCTTAGTATTTTTAAATGACATGTTAGCACATAAATTAGATTTAAATATGTATATATATGATAAAAATATAGTTTTAAGGTATGCTGTATTTATGGATAAAAATGCACAAAATCAGAAGAGAATATATAAATACAAATACAGGGTGACCCAAAAAAACGGGAATTTTTGAAGTGCGTATTGCCAGACATGAACAAGTGGCAACACTGCGAGACAGTGACCTTGAGCAAGTAAACATTTTGCCATTTTAGTAACGAGAATGAAATTCACAGTATCCCAGCTGAGATGTTGTAGCAGTCAATGAGGAATCTCAACAGCAGATTTCAAGAATGCATTCGTACAGGAGGACGCCATCTACAGGACATAATTTAAAAAAAATGAAAATTCCATCATTGTTTCTTAAATGGCATATTTTAAGGTTTCAATTACTATGAATTAAATATTTTTCTTCCATCACTCTTGGTTTTATTGATTGTTAAAAAGTTCCCGTTTCTTTTGGTCACCCTGTATATTTACATATACATAGATAACCAAACCACTCAATAATTAAAATAAACAAAAATCTAAATAAATACACAAATTAAGAAACTATGAATATATGCATAAGCACATGTTAATGCAATAATAATAATAATAATAATAATCAGCAACAAATAATTATGTAATCAATAATAAATAATGAGTAAAAAGTTAACAAACAACAATATAAAATAACCAAAAATAACTGCATTCAGATCCACAATTACTTCCACTCAAAAACTTATAGAATAATCTGAAAAATAACCATTACCAGCCACCTAATAACCGTTAGGATAATACAAACAACCTTACTACCCACAATGCACCATTGACCAGCATATATAAATAGTTGAGCCAAAGACTTGAAAATTGCATTCACGCATGAAACAGACTGTCACTGTTCAGTGTCCACTGGAGACATTTTTTTAAAATTTCTAATGACCTGCATGCCCAGTTTTTCAAAGGACATATTTTTATTTCAACTGTCCCTTTTAAATAATTTACTCCATGCAATATAAGGTTTTTAAGCACAATGTATCAATTGAAAAAGAGCAAATTAAATTTAACCCGACATAAAGTCGGTGAAAATCAAAGAAAGCTTAACTTGTCGACTGGAGGGTTGGAGTGAGGAGTGTGACTGAGTTAGCGTTGAGGAAATATGATATCAGTCAGCAGTACAAATCATAAACGTAAAATTCACAGAGAGAGTGATACATAAAAACACTAATGCATACACATGTATACAAACACATACTTGAGATAGATACACACTTTATTTTTTCTAAAGAAACATATCTGTCTAGAGATGTTTAAAAAATATATATTTTATTTAGAGTAAAGGAATCATTTTATCATCTATGTTATATCAATAATATATTTTGTTAAAGATAGTAATGAGCCTGACAATCATTGATGACTGAAAGTCGCCACTGATATATATATATATATATATATATATATATATATATATATATATATATATATATATGTACAGAGTGCAATGAATAAATTGTCCTCCAAATTATGCAAAAAATGAAAATAACACTGACATCTCATTTTAACAGATGTATTTACCAAAATTACACAAAAATATCTTGAAATGCGAAAGAGTAAATTTATTCAATAAAATCACCATTGGCATCAAGTACTAGAAGAATCTCCTACACGTCTTCTGGATGGTCTCCTTGTTTAAGTTGGTGAATATTGTCATAATCCATGCCTTCAGTTCATCTTTGATGTTACAAGGAGTTTTGTTGGTCACTCGCTCAAGTACGCTCTACATATAATAATCAATGGGGTTGTTATCTGAGGAGTTAGGTGTTCACAGAAACTGTCTGACAGTCAAAATTGGATTCTCCTCTTTGTGTGGCATGATACAACGTCCTGATGCTAGACATAGGATCTTCCAGCATGTATATATATATGTGTGTGTGTGTGTGTATGTATGTAGAGATAATACAACAATCTAGAAAAGCTATTCAAATTACACATTTTGCCACTGTATAATAGGCATCACAGGTCAGATTGAGAAATAAACATATCTAACACACAAATGTATGTAGGCATGTACCTCTTTCTCTCTCTCTCTCTCTCTCTATCATTTTGTCATATATATATATATATATATATATATATATATATATATATATATAGCATCAATATTAAACCCACTATTTTTTAAAAATTATTATTAGCATGCACCACTCAAGTACCTTTTCATGAACCTCTAGGTAATATTTTTACTCATTCATGGGTATTGCGATGGGATCTCCTTTAGGCCCCCTTTTTTATATGGCAAATTTAAAAAATAAAATAATTAATGACACTAATACACCCCCTATATATGTAAGATACATACATGACATTTTCATTTTAGCTAAAAAATATTGATCAAATTACACAACTTAAAAACAAATTTGAAAGTCGCTCCATCCTCAAATTTACACTAGAATATTAATAATAAAATTCCATTCTTTGATGTATTTACTGATACCAGCACACACAAATTTACTACTTCTCTATATAGGAAACCTACTAGCATTAACACATGTCTTCTTAATTATAATTGTGAATACCTGCAACAATATAAGTTTAGCTGCTATACTATAAAAACTTAATCCAACGCAAACAAATGATATCTTCTTCCAAAACTATATTCTATAAAGAATTACATAACATTAAACAAATACTTGTTAATAATGGATTCCATAATTCCATCATTGATCAACAAATTAAAATGTTTCTCAATAAAATTAATAATATTTCTAACAAAAATGATAATATTAATAATAACAGTGTACATTAAAATAAACATAACACTATCAACGTATACTATTGTAATCAAATGCATAATAATTACAAACATGATGAAATAAGACTGAAAAACATAAAAGGTAGAAATGTTAAACCTATTAATAATAATAAACAAGTTAAGCTCATCATATATTATAAAAAAATTCAAACAATTGACCTCATAGTCTTTAATAATCCTACAATCACACAACTAAATACTCTACAAAAAACCAATGTAGTGTATCAACTTACATGTCTGTTCAGAGATTGTATAATAATAAACCCACTACATATATTGGTTTTACTACAATCATGCTCTCCCGTAGACTTACCTGTCACATTTCTGATCTTAGTTCTATTAAACAACATTTCTTAGAAAAAAACAGTCATGTACATAATATTAGACAGATATTAGTTGATAACACAACAATACTCACACACACACACACACAGAGTAAAAGGAACCTTCAGATATTGGAGGCCATCTGCATAAAAATTAAGCAACCCACACTCAATAAAATTACATTTCAAACTAATCACATTACATTGCATCTAGTTATATGGTTCTCTTGTTAATATTTTGTTCTCTTGTGTGGTACGACATCATAGAACTGCATCATGGATTTACGACCTGCATCTGCTATTCTGCAACCATTATCATAGCATAGCAATCTTCTATGCCAACATTACAGAATATCATCTTTGATGGCGAATATCTTTGTTTAAATGTCCATATAACCACTCTGAAGATGGCTCATCTGAGCCAAAAGCTTAGATGAAGGACAAACTTAAAAAAATATCTAAATGTTAGACAATTTTTTCTTATTTTCACCCAAAATTAAAGTAACTATACAAAGTTTATAATGGCTTATGATCAAACTTAATAAATAAACAACATAAATTCATTGTCTGTTATATTTAACAATACACACACACACACACACACACACACACACACACACACACATACATATATATATATATATATATATATATATATATATATTAGGTAAGTCTGATTAAATAAATTACAGACATTATGTCTTCTTATTTTTTAATTTTATCCATTCCTAAAGTTATTTTTTTTTAATTTGAGTATTTTTGACAGTTACTACAGTCTTTATTATGTGTATTTAATATTTAGTGTATTTTCAAGAATAGTGTATTTAGACTGTGTTATGAAACTCTGATTGGTTAATTTCAGCTTTCCATCATTTACTGGAACTAATTTCAAGTCACCTGAAGGTGACATCACTTACAATGGTCAAACTGAATTTTTACATTATTTTTCTTATACACACTTCAATATACGATTTCCTATGGATAAAGATGCCCTATTTAATGTTGGCTTCTTGTATTACAATGGCTTCCAGAATCTTATGTAGTGGATATATTTATATATATATATATATATATATATATATATATATATATATATGTGTGTGTGTGTGTATATATGTGTATGTATATATCACATAGGGTATATATCTTTATATATATATGTGTGTGTATATATATATATATATATATATATATTTATAAGTCATTGTAGAAACAAATGTTTTTACTTATGTATGTTATATATATATATATATATATATATATATATATATATATATACGTTTCTCTATATACATATGTATATAATCTAAAGATTGTTCATTCAAATATATAAAGTTCTTTTCTTCTAAAACTTCCATTGAACCTTTTAGCCGAGATTTATGTCTCCAATCTTAGAATGTTCCTTTATAAATAAAAAATAGAAAATGAAATAAGAAAACGCAATCAATATTAATGTCTAAGTGTGGATATTTTGCCTTGACTTACTTTAAGCAAAATTCATCTATTACTTTTAGATTACTCAAGTTTTCCAAATGAAATGTTTTGCAAAGATTGGATCACCTTTGAAAGACTATTGTACCAGCAAAATTTCAACCATAAACTGATAAAGGACTGAACTAAAGTAGAATAATTTAGTCTACTGTGCATAAGTCTTGTTCTGTTTTTTTTTTATTTTTTATAGAAGAAAGAAATTCTAGCTAACTGTTGCCTTTTATAGTTTTTTACTAAATTTGGCCAAAGTAATCCAATATTTCTGCAACATTTTATTTTAAGAATCTTAAGTAATATTTGCATTATATATTCACTTGAATGTCAATCAAATAAATTTCTGTAAAAAAAAAATCAACAATCAGTTCAATTTCCAAACTGTTATAAAACATTCTTTTTTACATTTACCGAAAGTAGTTCACTAGAGAAGAAGCAAACTCTCAGACAGCTTCTGTTGCTAATTAAACAGTTCATTAGCAACAAGCTAAATGAACCATTGTGCTGAGAAATTAATCCTGAAATTCTGGTTTCGTTCTTTTTAAGTTTATCTTATCATCTCCCGAGTAATTTCTGTAACATTATCCATCTTTTTATTGTCAGCAGCAAAACAAAACTGATTAAGACAATACACACACACACACACACACATACAAACACACACACACACACACACACACACACACATATATATATATATATATATATATACATATGTATGTATGTATAAAAGAGGCTAAGTCAAAAATTATCTGCACTTTTACCATAACATATCTTTCTATAAGAGTGGAGATAATTTTTGACTCCCCCCACCCACATATATATATTTGTGTCTTTAGGCAGCAAATTCTCTGTTAGGCATTTCTGATTGAATAAATTACAGACATTATGTCTGCTAATTTTTAACAAAATACATTCATACTCATGAATAACCTTCCGTGTATTGATATTAAAGGATGAGAGAAATGTACTATAACTGTTTAAATTTCTTTTATTTTCATTTCCCAAGTACTTGCACCCCTGAAGATGATCTTGGAAGAAGATCGAAAGTACATGGGAAATGAAAATAAAAGAAATTTAAACAGTTATAGCACATTTCTCTCATCCTTTAATATCAATACACAAAATGTTATTCATGAGTATGAATGGATGTTGTTAAAAATTAGCAGACATAATGTCTGTAATTTATTCAATCAGACATATATATATATACATATATATATATATATATATATATATAAAAGTGAATATTGAAGTCAACACTCAGAGGCGACAGGCTGTTTCATGCTGGATGCAATCATCAAGCTGCCTGATGATTGTGTCCTGTATGAAACAGCCTCTCGCCTCTGAGTGTTGACTTCAATGTTAACTTTTATATTTATATTTACATATGATCTATCTCTGATATTGAGCACTTTTCCCCATAAATATAGCACATCTTAAAACTATATTTCTTTATATATATATATATATATATATATATATATATATATATATATATATATACATATATATATATATATATATAAAGGTACATATATACATATTCATGCAAAAATATATGCACATAACTTTGGATTTGAATTAATATGTAATATACATGTTTAATAGGTAAATAAAACAGAAATCATTGTGGTTGAGAGACCTCACTTTATTCAAAGGCAGAATAGAGAGAAAGTGTGGTTGAAAAACTACATAGAGAATAAGGAATCTTTACATGAATTCTCTGATAAGTGCTTTACTGGTCACATTTCTCTGTATGTTCCCTGACTTAAACTACATTTCTTAATTCGCATCACATCCACAAAAGTTATTTCAAGTAATGTACCTATATACATACACATCTGGTTATTTTATGGAATTATAGTATTCCCAAAAACTTTGATATTGCGTTAATAAAATAAAAATACTTTTTACTTTATTATTATAATTAAAAGTGTTAACATTTCATCAATATTTTTACTGAGAATGCTGAGCACTTTGAGAGTGACATTCACTTGTTCTTTTTTCATTTATTCATTGCTTTTCTTACTCACCCATTTTTTTTTCTTTATAATTGTCTCACACATAGAAACAGACTTTTTAATTTCTAGTCTAATAAGAACAAAAGTAAGGTTTTTCACAGTCACTCATAATTTACTCATATATACAAGATATAAGATGTGTCCCTTTGATGGTGACAGGATAAAGAGAACTATTACAAAGGGTTTTCTTTATCAAAAATCTTATGCGGTTTTCTCTGTTTGCAGTCAGAGAAGCCATCCAATTTCATGCTTCACTTAGGGACATGGTAAAAATATTATTTATTCTGAAAGCTTTCTTTGTAACAATGATTGACTGAAGCATGAATAATGAAAGACAACTAAACCTTGGGCAAGTTTTTCAAACACAATGGGTTCAGCATATTATGAAAGCATTTTGTATGTAGGGATCATATTGTGACTATTTCTTAATTGACATTTTCAAAATCATCTTAAAGAATCTGCATATTTTCTAAATTTAATAACTTCTTGATATATAAACTTACCGAAATCTTCACTATTTACATTATTCAGACTATTGTCCTCATCTTTATCACCATATTTATTACAATATTTTGGCCATTGTATGCTCCAGCCTTCTTCAGGTAGTTGGAATGTCAAACTGAACCCTTTATTTTGCTCACTGGGATAGACTGTTCTAGTTCCACATGCCATGTCTAATGGATGTCAGTTATCAGTTATCAACTGTTAATTCCCCTCTCCAAGTTCTCCACTGCCATAACCAGTTATTGAACTCACACTCCTTGGGTCTTGTCACTGGAACTAACTAATGCCTTTATCCACTGTGCCATGTGTCCTGTCTCTACACTTACTCTACTGATAGTATTTTTTAACAATAGTATTTTTTAGTAATATCTACTGTATGCTTCTCTATTTACATGCAGACTATTATCCTCATCTTTGTTGTTGTTATCACAGTGTTTCAACTGTTGTGTCACCTGAATAGGAATATCTTAACTAGTTCTTATTTTTAGTACTGTTCACTTATTGTCCCATGTCCTAATGGATTCAAATATTGATTTGTAAATTTGGTGACACAGTAATTGTGATTTCAATCCCTAAATGGGGGCAGTGTGTACTTGGACTCAGTGGAAAGAGCATGAGAAATAGCAAAACAGTACTAGAAATAAAAACTAGACAAGATATCTCTAGACATGGGCAGTGGAACAGGAACAGTCTAACATTGTAGATTAAATAAAGAATTCAGTTTGGAATTCCCTGTAGATTACCTGGATCAACATACACCTGATGATAAATTTTGGAGGGCACAAATGGCTGAAACATTGTGATAACAACAACAAAGATGAGGACAATAGACAGCATGTAAATAGTGCAAATAAGGATAATTCTTTAACCCAAAATTCAGACAGAAATACATCCTTCACTTTTCATAGTTTCCAGTTTCATTCTCTTTTATTCCAAAGAAGAGAGTTCACTCTGTTCTTACTACAATATATAATCTACAATGCCTGATTTTATGAGCTTATATCAGAGGAGAGTTTGTCAATGCTGCCCAATCTAGGGAGTAATTTATTTACATTTTGTACTGACATTAAGAATAGGTAAGCAACACTCATGTATATCAAGTTTATAAAAATTTTATCCACATATCAACAAATGAAGGACAATTTCCTTACAGATGAAGAAGATACTTGAAGTGACAGAGATGTGGTTCTATCAATGAATGCTAAGAATACCATGGACAGAGCATATAAGAAATGAGGAAGTTTTATAGAAAATAGGAACAAAAAAGAACCTGCTGCTAACAACCAGAAAGAGAGAGCTGTAATTTCTGAAGCATATAATGAGGAAAGAAGACTTAGAGTATTTAACACCTACAAGGTATACTGAAAGCAAAAGAAGCAAGTGAAAATAGTGAGTAAACTACTTTGAGTAAATGGATGACAAAGAAAATGCAATAAAGACAAAAAGTGGTAGATACTTAGATCAATAAATAATAGGAAACTATGAGTGCCCATGTCCTGGAGGGACATGGAATATATATAAAAAGAGAGATCAGATATTAAGCCAGATATTATATGCATGACAGAAAACAGTGATCAAATTTCTTGCCAAGCAATAACAAAATACATAGTATTTTTATGGAATTCAAATAGTGTATAGTTTCAGGACACTTCTATTTTAATCACCTTTAATAATAATAATAATAATAATGAATTCTTTCAAAATCACAAAGAGTATGAAGAAGAGACTTGAAGCAACAGAAATGTGGTTCTACAGAAGCATGCTGAGAATACCATGGACTGAACATGTGAGTAACAACAAAGTTTTAGCGAAAGTGAAAACAAAAAGGATACTTATACTTAACATCAGAAAGAGATAGGTAAAATTTCTAGGAAAGAGGGCTTGGAAAATTTGATACACCCAGGACATATTGAAGACAAGAGGCACAGAAAAAAACAATGCATAACCTTCATAGTGCACTTGAGTAAATGGATGGCTGAACAAGTTTTAGGAGAGATAACAAAAAGACAAAATTTATTAAGTGCTACAAAGAACAGGAAATTGTGGAGAGCCATGTTGTCCAATGTCCTGAAAGGACATGGACATAGAAGAAAATGTTTTACAACTAATAAAAAGACATATTTATTTACTTAAGATGTTATGTTGATCAAACTTAGTAGCTGTAGATATTCTATGTATTCTGACTCAAAATTGCCTGTGAGCTATAGTTATAGCTCTCTTTATGCTAATTGCCTATTAGCTAAACCAATCCCATTACAGAAGAAAATAATATCAATTTAATTATATAATAAAAAAAATTATTGTTTGGAATATCATTGACATGTGTGCATTTTATGTGTATTAATAATGATTTAAATTTATTAATAAAGGTTTATATTTATCCAGAATGAAGTACAAATTATTCTACCTTCAGTTAGATTCCAATATTTTCACTCAGAATGTAATGTTGAACAAGTAAGAGTTTTATGCTTATGCTTATGAGGAAATTTTAAAGAAAATTTTAAAACATATAATTAATAATATATATAATTATTATAAAAATCATACTTAATAAAAGAAAAAAGACACTTGAAATTTCTGGGTCACATTATGAGGAAAGACAGCTTGGAAAATAATACTCACATAACCTATTTGTAGGGACAAACAAGTGAGGGAAATAGAGAGTAAATTAATGAGTTTATGTGAATGAATGGCAGAACAGAGATAAGGATGTATGGTATAGAGTCAAATTTTGTTTAAAGCTACAAACGATAGGAAGCTGTGGAGAGCCATGATTGCCAATGAGTTTGTGCAGAACAGAGACATAGATGGATGGTAAAGAGCAAAATGCAGCTTAGAGCTACAAGGGATAGGAAGTTGTTGAGAGCCATGATCGCCAATGAGTTTGTGAAGAGCAGATGGATGGTAAAGAGTGAAATGTTGCTTATAGCTAAAAGGGATAGGAAGTTGTGGAGAGCTATGATAATCTATAAGTTTGAGCAAATGAATAACAGAGCAGAGACATGGATGGATGGTGAAGAGCAAAATGCAGCTTAGAGCTACAAGGGATAGGAAGTTATGGAGAGCCAAGAGTCAAATGCTGCTTAGAGTTACAAAGGACTGGAAAATGTGGAGAGCCATGAGAGCCTATGAGTTTTGTGTGAGTGAATGGCAGAGCAAGAACAAAGAGGGATGATTAAGAGTCAAACATTGCTTAGAGCAACAAAGGACAGGACGCTGTAGAGAGTCATGATCACCCATGTACTGAAGATACATGGCTGAAAGAAGTATTGTAACAACTGTAGGAAGAAAATGAAAGAAATTTGGTTCCATAAATGAGAAGGCTGACTATAGATGTTGATGAGAACATTGATGAAATTCTAGTAATGTTCTAGAGATTTACTGTCACTTGATTCCCAGACATAGTCACCAGGAACTTCTGATGTAAAAATCTACTTAATAATAATTATGATAATTATGTTACAATGATAATAATGTTTAGAGTCTTTCAAACATCTAGATTTATGGATAAAATACATCATCAAAATAAAATGTTAGTTGGTCAAAATATTAATTTTATTTGAACTTTTTTGTTCTATTTTAATGTTTTATTTTATTTTTTTTTTACTTTCCCTTTCTCTATTTATGAACTTTGACATTATTTATAAAAACAACAATAAAAAAAAGACAAACTATTTTACATGTAAAATGATTTTCAATCTTTTCTTTTAAAAGCAGTAAAGAAAAAACTTAGCCATGATAAATTTTGGTATCAGAAAAATATCACTGATATTCCCTCCACCCATAAACACAGGGTGTTGGAATCAATGGCACCAAAAGTTAAAGACAATTACCTCTCTCTTGTTCAGTAACTTTGTTATTTTTTTTTCTTAACTAAATGCAGCTTTTTGCCTGTCAATATGAATATCTCTTCCTTTCAATATAGTGTGGAGATGCCCTTCCAGATAATAAATTTCTGCCTTTATTTTTTTTACTGAAACAATGTCTTCATAAAAATAAAAGATTCAGTAGTAAAAAAAAAGTATTTTATTTCCTCAGCAAAATTTCCTAATTTAGAAAAATTGCACTCAAAGAAACTGATCTTAATTGGACTCTAGAACATCTACCAACACCATTCTATATTTTATTATAAAATCATTGTGTAGTGTGAGTTTATGCTATGATAACAGCTGGATTGGCTGTAGAGGAGATATGTAATAGCAGCAGCAGTTAAATGGTTCCTTTAAAAACCCATGCTTTCAAAAAAATCTCTTTTCCTTCACCTATGCATAGGGTCACACTATCTAGCAGGAAGCACTACTCTCCAACCAGTCATTAAATAATACTTTTCTTTGTTCACAAATGTAAACTTAATTTAAACTTGGACTGTGTTGTTAATGAAGTGTGTACTTTTTTCAACAGTCAGAATTTTTTATACTATATCATTAAATAATTGTGCCTTTTATCTTATTTTGGTGCAATCTTTTTCACTCCCATTAAATTAAAATGATTATATTGAATCAATTGCTGAGTCTGCTACTAAGAAATTTGGTTCACTTTGTTGTGCACATTTATAAGTCTACTATTTGTTCATGCATTGAACATTGCTGCCACATCTGTTCTGGTGCTTCTGTCATGTATTTAGAGATTCTTGATAAAATCTAAAGAAGAATCTGCAATACTATCGGTCCTGGCCTTACATCTCAGTTTCAATCACATTCCCACTACTGTAACATAGCTTCCCTGTGCCTTTTCTATAAATAGTTTCATGATCATTGTTCTGATGAGCATTTCTCTTTGGTACATCAATTTAGTACTAGATTGGCAGATAGGTCTTATCCTTTTAATGTTGACATTGCTAGATGTAACCATAAGTTCTTTTATATTTTTTCTCTTTCACTTCTTGCCTGTGGAATTCTCATCTGGCTTCTTGCTATTCTCACAACGAGAATCTCCAAAAATCCACTTGCAACATCAATCATCATCTTCTGTCTCCTTGGATCTTTTTATTGTCATTTCTCCTCAGAAATGCTTCCTTCACTCTCTGTAACGCCTCATGTCTTAGGGATTTATTCACCTTGCTTTGGTGGAAATGATTAAAAAAGCTTTTCCTAAAATTTAGGTAATGCTTTTGTTATCTATTGGTGTGTTGAAAACATTTTTAATGGCATAGATATCATCTTGATGTATATAATTACCGTTTCAATTGCAATGAAATCAAAACTGAATCATAGAAAAATCATGTCATATTAATCCAATATTTATCAAAATGCATCATAAACAAAAGAGCTCTGGACATGCAAATAAAATATAAACAAACCTTGGGCCAATATTCAGTTGATAGAAATTGACTTGAAATCACTGTCCCCAAACATCTAACAAAATGAAATGAGCAAACATTTTACTTGACAATTGCATAAGACAGATTACTGGTAAGTTAACATGCAAGCCAGTGAAAGGGTTAACATTTGGATTATAAACTTATTCCTTCTCTTCATGTTATTGGGCCATTAGTTTGCTCCATATCTGATCAGAACAAATCATTACTCAATTTGTATGGAACAGATTCATTAACAAGCAGCCAATGGCAAGATGATTTTTTAAGAAAGGCTAATCAATCAAAAATCACTTAATTAGCTTTATGTAATAATGTATATCAAAAACTTACAGAGACTTACCAAGTATCTGTACAGGCATATATCAATCATTTTGAAAAGATTACATACATATAACATATCAATCATCTACTTATCGATGTTCTAGATAGATAGATAGATACTAGGCTTATCTCAGTCTGGTACAAGGCTGCACTAGTGAAGCTCCCATAGAGAATTAAATTGATGATCTTGTTCGGCATCATGCTAGCATTGATGTTCATGTTTGGGAAGTAAGGTTATTTTTTTAAATGGAATAAAAATTTATTTAGATGGAAGATTGATTTTTTTTAAATCAACATGACAAATGACAAAATGCAGAATTAAATTTGGATTCTCTGGAGAAAATTTCAGTTTCCAGACAAAATCAGCATAGAGTTCTGAATTGATCTTTCAGTTGATTCTGAAAGTCTGGGCCACTAATCAGAATGGATGAAAAAACAAACCCTGTGGAACAGGGGAAAAAAAGGAAGGAGAATCTGCCAATGATTATTTAATTTTATACAAAGTTAACAAAACTCAATAAAAATTAATCTTGTAATCAAGTTCATATTGCAAGAAGAATAACATTGCTTTAGTCAGCTGGTCATAAATTCAAAGATTTCAAACATGAAATATGTTATTACAAATAATATATATATGTGTGTGTGTAGGAGATATAGTAGAGTAATGGATAGCAGAATCAGAGAGCTGAATTCAAATTCCACTTGAATTCATTACATTCACTTATGTGCTAATACCCTTGGAAAAAGTATGAATCCCTTCTTCCCCTCCCAGCTATGGGTAAATAGCAGGATAGACTGAGTTCTATAACCTTGGATGGCAACTTGTCTAGGAGAAGGACAACTCTGAATTCAGAACCTGCAGAGGTTCATTTGGGGACCTTGTGGAATGTGGTGCACCAGGTCTCCGTATTCAGCTCTTCAAAAAGTGTGGTTGGTTCTGCACAAAGACATCACTACTATGATCAAATTATATTGCAGGAGTCTGGCTGTCGATCTCTATGAAGTGAATTGCTTGACCTTCATACATTGAAAAAATGATAGGAGAGACCAGCATTATATATATATATATATATATATATATATATATATATATATATATATATATATATATATATATGTATGTATTTTAATAATTTCACCCCAAGCAAGGTGGAAATTCCACTAGTAAACAGGGAATTACAGGGAGTGGAACTGAGAGAAAAGACTGAGTATAGGGTGGATTGAGGAAAAGAAAAAAGATGAATGCAATCCAAGAAGATAGAAGATGGTGACTGATATTGCATTTAAATTGTGAATATTGTAGTTATCAGAGAAGCAAGTAAACAAAAGGGAGTTCCAAAGACAAAGAAGTGCAAGAAAAGAAGCTGTTGGAGTAGAAGTGGCAGTTGCATTTAGCTAATTAAATAGTAAATGGGTCGAACTTAGATGCCAATCTTGTAGCATGCTTAAATTCATGTAGTCAGGGTACCAGGAAAAAAAAGATATTTGTAGAAAAGACAGAGGGGATCGAGTGAGAAAGTGACTGAAGTTGAGATGCCAGGTCAGGATCAATTACATTGCAGATCCTTCTTTGGATTCTGTCAAAAACCTCAAGATGAATAACAGGAGGATCAGTTCAGTTTAAATAATGTATATTTGAACAGTAACCTATCTTTCAAATGTTTCAATGAATATAACTGACAAATTTGATTTCTTTAGGCTAAAAAAATTCATCCATTTTAATGGGTGGAAAAAGTATTATATAAAAAGTATGTTCATTTATTAATACAATAAATTAAAAATTTGTATGTGCACAAACATTTGTTTCCTCCCACTGTTGAGAAGCTTGTGCCGTAGCTTTGGATATCTCTAAAGCATTTGGTAGGGTCTGGCACACTGGCCTTCTTTGCAAGCTTCAGGGATACAGCATTATTACAGGATGATTATTTGACTTAATTAAATCATTCCTGTCAAACCATGAAATGAAGGTTGTCCTAAACGGGTTCCCCGCCAGTTCCTTTCACATGAACACAGGTGTTCCCCAATTTCTACCCTGAGTCCTGCACGGTTTCTGATCTTTATTAACAACTATTTACTCCTGCTTTAATAGTAGATCCAGCATCATTGGCAAACCTAACTGGCCGATTGCCTCAAGAACGACCTCCAATCTGTGGGTGACAGGGGCAGGAAATGGCTTGTAAACTTTAATGCCTCTAAAACAAAACTGCTCTCCATTACCCACCACAGAGAACCCTTCCTGCCTCCCATCAAGATGGCTGATGCCCAACCCCATGAGAGTGCATCTCTGCACTTGCTTGGTCTCACGCTCTCCACTGACCTGAGGTAGAACAACTACATTGAATCTATAGCTTCATGTACCGCAAGGAAAGTTGGTTTTCTGTGTTGCACCAGGAGGTTTTTCTCACTTGAGTAAATCCTTCAAATCTACAAATCAACCACTCATCCTTGCATGGAATACTGCTGCCATATATGGTCTGGTGCTCCAGCCATTCATCTCGAAGTCCTCAAGAAAATCCAAAGAAGGATATGCAATGTGGTTGGTCCTGATCTGGCATCCTGTCTGCAGTCGCTATCTCACAGACATGCTGTGGCTTCCCTCTGTCTTTTCTACAAGTACTTTCAAAGCAACTGCTTTGACAAGGTACTTTTACTGGTTCCCAAACTGCATGAATTTAAGCATGCTACTAGGTTGGCATCTCAGTCCGACCCTTTCACTGTCGAAACGACTAAATGTAGCCATCTCTTCTACTCCAACAGCTCCTTATCACCTGCCTCCCATCAGTTGCTTCCCTGATAGCTATACTCTTCAAAATGTAATGTCACTTGATATCTTCTGAGGCCATGACCTTGATCCCTGTTCATCTCTTTATCTTTTTCCCAAACATTCCTCTTTACTCTTACTGTCACTCTCTGTAACCCTTTGCGTGGTGCTAGTGACACTCCCACCGTGCTTGGCACAATTTGGTTAAAAAATAAAATAATATATATATATATATATATATATATATATATATATATATATATATATATATATATATATATGTGTGTGTGTGTGTGTGTGTGTGTGTGTGTGTGTGTGTATATATTAGTGGGGATTCAAGTATATCTATTTTAAAGCAACAAAAATCTTTTGTAGTGCATCATTTTCATTCTTGAATTCAGCTAGATTCAGAATTAATTGTTTTAACTCCAGTGCTTAAAAATATTGACTGAAATACATTTCATTGATACTGTTTATAAGAAAGAAGAAGGAAAGAAAACAAAGAAAGAAAGTAAGAA
>OZ038480.1:24109489-24341989 GCA_964036315.1 Acanthosepion esculentum
TCTATGTATTTATGTATATGGCTATGTACCTATGTATTTATGTATATGGCTATGTACCTATGTATTTATGTATATGGCTATGTACCTATGTATTTATGTATATGGCTATGTATCTATGTATTTATGTATATGGTTATGTACCTATGTATTTATGTATATGGCTATGTACCTATGTATTTATGTATATGGTTATGTATCTATGTATATATGTATATGGCTATGTATCTATGTATTTATGTATATGGCTATGTACCTATGTATTTATGTATATGGCTATATATCTATGTATTTATGTATATGGCTATGTACCTATGTATTTATGTATATGGCTATGTACCTATGTATTTATGTATATGGCTATATATCTATGTATTTATGTATATGGCTATGTATCTATGTATTTATGTATATGGCTATGTACCTATGTATTTATGTATATGGCTATGTACCTATGTATTTATGTATATGGCTATGTACCTATGTATTTATGTATATGGCTATATATCTATGTATTTATGTATATGGCTATATATCTATGTATTTATGTATATGGCTATATATCTATGTATTTATGTATATGGCTATGTACCTATGTATTTATGTATATGGCAATGTATCTATGTATTTATGTATATGGTTATGTACCTATGTATTTATGTATATGGCTATGTACCTATGTATTTATGTATATGGTTATGTATCTATGTATTTATGTATATGGCTATGTACCTATGTATTTATGTATATGGCAATGTATCTATGTATTTATGTATATGGTTATGTACCTATGTATTTATGTATATGGTTATCTATCTATGTATTTATGTATATGGCTATGTACCTATGTATTTATGTATATGGCTATGTATCTATGTATTTATGTATATGGTTATGTACCTATGTATTTATGTATATGGTTATGTATCTATGTATTTATGTATATGGCTATGTACCTATGTATTTATGTATATGGCAATGTATCTATGTATTTATGTATATGGTTATGTACCTATGTATTTATGTATATGGCTATGTACCTATGTATTTATGTATATGGCTATGTACCTATGTATTTATGTATATGGCTATATATCTATGCACTTATGTATATGGCTATGTACCTATGTATTTATGTATACGGCTATGTATCTATGTATTTATGTATATGGTTATGTACCTATGTATTTATGTATATGGTTATGTATCTATGTATTTATGTATATGGCTATGTACCTATGTATTTATGTATATGGCTATATATCTATGTATTTATGTATATGGCTATGTACCTATGTATTTATGTATATGGCTATGTACCTATGTATTTATGTATATGGCTATGTACCTATGTATTTATGTATATGGCTATGTACCTATGTATTTATGTATATGGTTATGTATCTATGTATTTATGTATATGGCTATGTACCTATGTATTTATGTATATGGCTATGTACCTATGTATTTATGTATATGGCTATGTATCTATGTATTTATGTATATGGCTATGTACCTATGTATTTATGTATATGGCAATGTATCTATGTATTTATGTATATGGTTATGTACCTATGTATTTATGTATATGGTTATGTATTTATGTATATGGCTATGTACCTATGTATTTATGTATATGGCTATATATCTATGTATTTATGTATATGGCTATGTACCTATGTATTTATGTATATGGCTATGTACCTATGTATTTATGTATATGGCTATGTACCTATGTATTTATGTATATGGCTATGTATCTATGTATTTATGTATATGGTTATGTACCTATGTATTTATGTATATGGCTATGTACCTATGTATTTATGTATATGGTTATGTATCTATGTATATATGTATATGGCTATGTATCTATGTATTTATGTATATGGCTATGTACCTATGTATTTATGTATATGGCTATATATCTATGTATTTATGTATATGGCTATGTACCTATGTATTTATGTATATGGCTATGTACCTATGTATTTATGTATATGGCTATATATCTATGTATTTATGTATATGGCTATGTATCTATGTATTTATGTATATGGCTATGTACCTATGTATTTATGTATATGGCTATGTACCTATGTATTTATGTATATGGCTATGTACCTATGTATTTATGTATATGGCTATATATCTATGTATTTATGTATATGGCTATATATCTATGTATTTATGTATATGGCTATGTACCTATGTATTTATGTATATGGCTATGTACCTATGTATTTATGTATATGGCTATATATCTATGTATTTATGTATATGGCTATGTATCTATGTATTTATGTATACGGCTATGTACCTATGTATTTATGTATACGGCTATGTATCTATGTATTTATGTATATGGCTATGTACCTATGTATTTATGTATATGGCTATATATCTATGTATTTATGTATATGGCTATGTACCTATGTATTTATGTATATGGCTATGTACCTATGTATTTATGTATATGGCTATGTACCTATGTATTTATGTATATGGCTATGTACCTATGTATTTATGTATATGGTTATGTATCTATGTATTTATGTATATGGCTATGTACCTATGTATTTATGTATATGGCTATATATCTATGTATTTATGTATATGGCTATGTACCTATGTATTTATGTATATGGCTATATATCTATGTATTTATGTATATGGCTATGTATCTATGTATTTATGTATATGGCTATGTATCTATGTATTTATGTATATGGCTTATATCTATGTATTTATGTATATGGCTATGTATCTATGTATTTATGTATATGGCTATGTACCTATGTATTTATGTATATGGCTATATATCTATGTATTTATGTATATGGCTTATATCTATGTATTTATGTATATGGCTATGTACCTATGTATTTATGTATATGGCTATGTATCTATGTATTTACGTATATGGCTTATATCTATGTATTTATGTATATGGCTATGTATTTATGTATATGGCTATATATCTATGTATTTATGTATATGGCTATGTATCTATGTATTTATGTATATGGCTATGTACCTATGTATTTATGTATATGGCTATATATCTATGTATTTATGTATACGGCTATATACCTATGCATTTATGTATATGGCTATATATCTATGAATTTACGTATATGACTATGTATCTATATATTTATGTATATGGCAATATATCTATGTATTTATGTATATGGCTATATAACTATGTATTTATGTATATGCCTATGTATTTATGTATATGGCTATGTACCTATGTATTTATGTATATGGCTATGTATGTATGTATTTATGTATACAGCTATGTATCTATGTATTTATGTGTATTGGCTATATACCTATGTATTTATGTATACGGTTATGTATCTATGTATTTATGTATATGGTTATGTATCTATGTATTTATGCATACGGCTATGTATCTATGTATTTATGTATATGGCTATATATCTATGTATTTATGTATATGGCTATGTACCTATGTATTTACGTATATGGCTATGTATCTATGTATTTATGTATATGGCTATGTATCTATGTATTTATGTATATGGCTATGAATCTATGTATTTAGGTATATGGTTATGTATCTATGTATTTATGTATATGGCTATGTATCTATGTATTTATGTATATGGTTATGTATCTATGTATTTATGTATATGGCTATGTATCTATGTATTTATGTATATGGCTATGTACCTATGTATTTATGTATATGGCTATGTATCTATGTATTTATGTATATGGCTATGTATCTATGTATTTATGTATATGGCTATGTATCTATGTATTTATGTATATGGCTATGTATCTATGTATTTATGTATATGGCTATGTATCTATGTATTTATGTATATGGCTATGTATCTATGTATTTATGTATATGGCTATGTATCTATGTATTTAGGTATATGGTTATGTATCTATGTATTTATGTATATGGCTATATATCTATGTATTTATGTATATGGCTATGTATCTATGTATATATGTATATGGCTATATATCTATGTATTTATGTATATGGCTATGTATCTATGTATTTATGTATATGGCTATGTATCTATGTATTTATGTATATGGTTATGTACCTATGTATTTATGTATATGGCTATGTATCTATGTATTTATGTATATGGCTATGTACCTATGTATTTATGTATATGGCTATGTATCTATGTATTTATGTATATGGCTATGTATCTATGTATTTATGTATATGGCTATGTATCTATGTATTTAGGTATATGGTTATGTATCTATGTATTTATGTATATGGCTATATATCTATGTATTTATGTATATGGTTATGTATCTATGTATATATGTATATGGCTATATATCTATGTATTTATGTATATGGCTATGTATCTATGTATTTATGTATACGGCTATGTATCTATGTATTTATGTATATGGCTATGTACCTATGTATTTATGTATATGGCTATGTATCTATGTATTTATGTATATGGCTATATATCTATGTATTTATGTATATGGCTATGTATCTATGTACTTATGTATATGGCTATATATCTATGTATTTATGTATATGACTATATATCTATGTATTTATGTATATGTTTATGTATCTATGCATTTATGTATATGGCTATATATCTATGTATTTATATATATGACTATGTATCTATGCATTTATGTATATGGCTATATATCTATGTATTTATGTATATGACGATGTATCTATATATTGTATATATAACTATGTATTTATGTATATGGCTATGTATATATGTATTTATGTATATGGCTATATATCTATGTATTTATGTATATGGCTATGTATCTATGTATTTATGTGTATGTCTATGTATTTATGTATATGGCTATGTATCTATGTATTTATGTATATGGCTATGTATCTATGTATTCATGTATACGGCTATGTACCTATGTATTTATGTATATATGGCTATGTACCTATGTATTTATGTATATGGCTATGTATCTATGTATTTATGTATATGGCTATATATCTATGTATTTATGTATACTACTATGTATCTATGTATATATGTATATGGCTATGTATCTATGTATTTATGTATACAGCTATATATCTATGTATTTATGTATATGGCTATATATGTATGTATTTATGTATATGGCTATGTATCTATATATTTATGTATACAGCTATGTATCTATGTATTTATGTGTATGGCTATATACCTATGTATTTATGTATACGGCTATGTATATATGTATTTATGTATATGGCTATATATCTATGTATTTATGCATATGACTATATATCTATGTATTTATGTATATGTTTATGTATCTATGCATTTATGTATATGGCTATATATCTATGTATTTATATATATGACTATGTATCTATGCATTTATGTATATGGCTATATATCTATGTATTTATGTATATGACGATGTATCTATATATTGTATATATAACTATGTATTTATGTATATGGCTATGTATATATGTATTTATGTATATGGCTATATATCTATGTATTTATGTATATGGCTATGTATCTATGTATTTATGTGTATGTCTATGTATTTATGTATATGGCTATGTATCTATGTATTTATGTATATGGCTATGTCTCTATGTATTCATGTATACGGCTATGTACCTATGTATTTATGTATATATGGCTATGTACCTATGTATTTATGTATATGGCTATGTATCTATGTATTTATGTATATGGCTATATATCTATGTATTTATGTATACTACTATGTATCTATGTATATATGTATATGGCTATGTATCTATGTATTTATGTATACAGCTATATATCTATGTATTTATGTATATGGCTATATATGTATGTATTTATGTATATGGCTATGTATCTATATATTTATGTATACAGCTATGTATCTATGTATTTATGTGTACGGCTATATACCTATGTATTTATGTATACGGCTATGTATATATGTATTTATGTATATGGCTATATATCTATGTATTTATGCATACAGCTATGTATCTATGTATTTATGTATATGGCTATATATCTATGTATTTATGTATATGACTATATATCTATGTATTTATGCATATGGCTATATATCTATATATTTATGTATATGACTATATATCTGTATTTAGGTATATAGCTATATTTATGCATATGGCTATGTATCTATGTATTTATGTATTCATCTATGTATCTATGTATTTATGTGTACGGCTATATACCTATGTATTTATGTATATGGCTATGTATCTATGTATTTATGTGTACGGCTATATACCTATGTATTTATGTATATGGCTATGTACCTATGTATTTATGTATATATGGCTATATATCTATGTATTTATGTATATGACTATATATCTATGTATTTATGTATATGGCTATGTACCTATGTATTTATGTATATGGCTATATATCTATGTATTTATGTATATGACTATGTATCTATGTATTTATGTATATGGCTATATATCTATGTATTTATGTATACGGCTATGTATCTATGTATTTATGTATATGGCTATGTATCTATGTATTCATGTATACGGCTATGTACCTATGTATTTATGTATATATGGCTATATATCTATGTATTTATGTATATGGCTATGTATCTATGTATTTATGTATATGGCTATGTACCTATGTATTTATGTATACGCCTATGTATCTATGTATTTATGTATATATGGCTATATATCTATGTATTTATGTATATGACTATGTATCTATGTATTTATGTATATGGCTATATATCTATGTATTTATGTATATGGCTATATATGTATGTATTTATGCATACGGCTATGTATCTATGTACTTATGTATATGGCTATATATCTATGTATTTATGTATATGGCTATGTATCTATGTATTTATGTATATGGCTATGTACCTATGTATTTATGTATATGGCTATATATCTATGTATTTATGTATATGGCTATGTATCTGTGTATTTATGTATATGGCTATATATCTATGTATTTATGTATACGGCTATGTATCTATGCATTTATGTATATGGCTATGTATGTATGTATTTATGTATATGGCTATGTATCTATGTATTTATGTATATGGCTATGTATCTATGTATTTATGTATATGGCTATGTATCTATGCATTTATGTATACGGCTATGTATGTATGTATTTATGTATATGGCTATGTATCTATGCATTTATGTATATGGCTATGTATGTATGTATTTATGTATATGGCTATGTATGTATGTATTTATGTATATGGCTATGTATCTATGCATTTATGTATATGGCTATGTATCTATGCATTTATGTATACGGCTATGTATGTATGTATTTATGTATATGGCTATATATCTATGTATTTATGTATATGGCTATGTATGTATGTATTTATGTATATGGCTATGTATCTATGTATTTATGTATATGGCTATGTATCTATGCATTTATGTATACGGCTATGTATGTATGTATTTATGTATATGGCTATGTATCTATGCATTTATGTATATGGCTATGTATGTATGTATTTATGTATATGGCTATGTATGTATGTATTTATGTATATGGCTATGTATCTATGTATTTATGTATATGGCTATGTATCTATGCATTTATGTATACGGCTATGTATGTATGTATTTATGTATATGGCTATATATCTATGTATTTATGTATATGGCTATGTATGTATGTATTTATGTATATGGCTATGTATGTATGTATTTATGTATATGGCTATGTATCTATGTATTTATGTATATGGCTATGTATCTATGCATTTATGTATATGGCGATGTATGTATGTATTTATGTATACGGCTATGTATGTATGTATTTATGTATACGGCTATGCATCTATGTATTTATGTATATGGCTATGTATCTATGTTTGTGTATATACATGTGAGTAAATGCATATGAATATGTTTTTGAATATGATAATATGCTTGCACTAATTGTTTAATTACATATTAAATTGTACATATCAGCATAGGTAGGTAGGTAACTGATTTTGTTTATTTGTATACATGTACATCTTTGAATAAGTGCATATTATCATACTTATGCATATGTATGTCTTTGAATATACTTAAGTATAGGTTTATGTGTATAAGTAAGGGAGGCATGGTGGAGTAGTGGAGAGCGGGCTCAGATTGCGGAATCAGAAAGCCGAGTTTGAATTCCCGTCAGATCTATTACATTCAGGTACGTGCTAATACCCTTGGGAAAGGTATGAATCTTCTTCTTCTTCTTCCTCCACCCAGCTATGGGTAAACAGCAGGACATACTGAGTTCTATAACCTTGGGTGGCAATTGGTCTAAGAGAAGGAGAAATTGAATTCAAAACCAGCCTAGAGAGTGTTGGGCTCTGTCAGGCTATCTTGCCCAAGAAAAACCACTTCTACTGCGGCTGCAGTACACATGGTTCCCCTATGACCCTAGGGGTCACAGGATAAAAAAAAAATTAAAACGTGTGAGAATATATGTGCATGCGTGTTCATTTGCATATTTCATTGCATTTCTGCAGATAAGAGAACATGTCTATATATATATATATATATATATATATATATATATATATATATATATATATATATATATATTGACTGTTCCCACCAAAATAATAGTCAGAACAAACCACAACATTCGACCCCAAAATTCAACAAATAGCTTTAATCAATGACAAATAAACAAATATATAAGATAAAAAATAAAAATGAAAATAAATAAAAACAAGCAAAACAATTTGACCCAAATAAATAAGCAAATAAACGACTTCCGGTAAATGGCCGCCATAATAGACTACCAACAATAAGCTATATAAACAAATTTTTACTATGTTAATTAAAAACACCGATCAAAATAAAAAATAAATAGATAAATATATAAGATAAAAATAAAATTTTAAAAAACAAGCAAAATAATTTGACATAAATAAATAAATAAACAAATAAGCAAATTCCAGTAAAAGTAACCGCCAAAATAGACTACCCACAATGCACCACTGACCCTTATATATAAATAGCCGAGAAAAATAAAAGCACTAGTTGCCTGACGATTGCACTAGCATTAAACAGACTGTCGCCTCTAAGTGTTGACTTCTATGTTCACTTTTATATTTACACACGCTCTATCTCTGATATTGAGCACTTTATCCCATAAATATAGCACACTTTAAGACTATATTTCTTTATATATATATATATATATATATATAATTCAGTGTTGTCTGTGCATGAATGTGTGAGAAGCTACTAAAAATACAAAACTTAAATAATTCTTGATTTCAAATAAAATTCTCAGTTTAAATTTCCCTTCAAAAATATAATCATTTGCTGTTTTACTCATTAAATTTAATTTAATTAACGTAATTCATTACCATAATACTGAATATTAAATTAAACATTTTCACTTTTTTTAAAAAATGCTTAATAGCTGAATTTTATTTTTATAAAAGTTTGATGACATTTAAACCCATAACATTAAGAACATAGATTCTATGTTAATCATCATTAAAACATAAGTAAAGATCTGCTTATTCTAGCATATTTGACATTAGACACTATGGATAGTATTTTATCATACATCTATATAATAAATATGAATATCAGCGTGTCACTGTGTCACACTTTTTCATCTTTACTCCTAGAATCCGTAGCCCAACATATCATACCATTTTGGTATCAGACTAACTCCGTGAGTAAATTAAAACATTCCAAACCAGATCCAGACCCCCAAACCTGAAATTTTTGATTCCCAAGTTTTCATTACTGCGATTGTTTTAAATGAATTTTTTTATGTGATTTTTCTGTATGATAAAAACTTTTATAATTTCTAATTAAATTTGGGAATAATCAAAATTAATTGCAAAGTCCAGCCTGGAGAAGGTTGAGCTCCATCAGGCTATCAAGTCACCAATGAAATAAAATAATTGTTTGCATTGAAAGTAAGAACCTATATACATCAGATTGTGTTTAAATTAAGTGGTGGCAGAAGAAATATCGTAGAACTTTTAAAAGGTAAGCTTAAATATTAATACAATGCTTAAATGCAGTGATCAAGTTTAAGTTCTGTAGTTTATTGTTGCTCATTGTATCTACTCCTCCCTACCGACTGCGATGAAGACCCAATAAAGATCCCTCTGCAGGAGCTAGGTTAAATGCCATCCAATAGGGTAGCTTTTAAGCTAGTTCAATAATAATAATGAAATTAACTCATCACTGTATAAAGTTTATTGACTGTTTAGCTCTTTTTGCCCAATCTACTTTATAGGCTAATAGCAATCTTAGGGCTGGAGGATTTGAAATTTTAGGTAACCTCCCCTCTAAAGAATTGGAGGGATACCATGCAATAATAGATTAAACAGTTTCACCATCCTAGTTTAGTATAAGTTCATTAAAGAAAGTATATAATTTAATAATTATTAAATGCAGATTGGCAAACATTTGGCAAATACTATATATACAAGTATCAAAAAGTATCAAGACTGTTACTATGGTAACAAAGCTAAAGTATGCAGAGTGAAGCTACTTGGCACAGATTGACCTTGATCTCTGTTCCATATACACACTAAGTTATAACATTCTTACTCACTTCATTTGTTTATATCGGTGGTTAGAAAGAAAATGTGTGAGTAGAGTGTGGTTTTCTCACTACACAACAAAGTTTCCATCAGTGACTATGGCCTCGACATCAATTTTTAACTAAAAACAATATTCCACAGGTCCAACAACAACAACTATATTCTCCAAATCTCACCCCTTGAAACTTCTTCCTCTTCTAAAATCAAATCTCACTTGAAAAGAACAAGATTTCAAGACATCAAGGAAATCCAAGAGAATGTGATGAAGCAGCTGCTCACGATCTCAAATAATGTGCTCATTAGAAATGATGCTGGATAAAGTGGCTTCACAAGGAAACTACTTTGAAGGAGATTAAATGCTGAATTGATATGTGTTTTAGCTTTCTTTTTATAGCACCAGTTCTGACACTTTTTGATCGAACCTTGTATGTGTGTGTATATATATATATATATATATATATATATATACAAATAGGAAAATTAACAAACCACTCCCGCCAAAATAACCGTTAGAGTAGACTACAACAATCAATCCCAAAAACTGTAAATTCTGATTGGATGAAAAAAAATAGCTATGATTACCTCTCCAGACCAAAACAAAATACTAAAAATATGACCAGAACTCATCTCAAAATATTTTTACTATGTTACTTAAAAATCGAAAAAAAAAAAAAAAATAATAAAAACAAGCAAAATAAATTCATCCGAATAAATAAATAAATAAACAAATTAACAGATCACTCCCGCCAAAATAACAATTAGAATAGACTGCCCACAATGCACTACTGATCCATATATGTAAATAGTCAAAAAAAGAAACTCAACACATGTGGCCTGATGATTGCATTTAGCATGAAACAGTCTGTCGCCTCTGAGTGTTGACTTCAATGTTCACTTTTATATTTATATACACTCTTTCTTTGATATTGAGCACTTTATCCCATAAATATAGCATACCTTAAAATTATATTCCTCTTTCTCTCTTTCTCTCTTTCTCTCTCTCTCTCTCTCTCTCAATATATATATATATATATATATATATATATATATATATACAAGCACAGAAAGGAAGAGTAACAAATATAATATTTGCACATTTATATTTTAAAATTTCATTCACCTCCCCAATTTGGACACATTTTTTTCTGCAGTCATCAAAAACAATTAACTCTGACTTGACAGTTTCCAGGCTTGAACCATTAATGCCTTGGCTTGTAGTTGTCTATCAATATGAGAATATTGTTTATATAAATAATGAACATAACAAGGATAGAAAGCCAATGTGCAATAGGTAGGGGCAATACAGGTGGGTAGTGGCAATGTAGCTGACTGGTGTCATTAATAGAGGAGGAACCACTGACCTCCTGACCTCCATATGGCGTCAAAACTATGCACATTTCACTTAGATTACTTGTATCTTAATATACCACTCAGACATAGAGACATGTTTTTTCACCCCAACTGTGTCTTTGTTTAATTCATTGTCTCAAGTATTTAACTGTTGAAAATGTGTTAATTTGGGAGATTTTAATTTGTAAAATACAGCTAAATAAATTCAGATATTAGTCATGTCATTTCAAATGCTTATTTAGTTTAACACTGATTTTTTATTACATAGATTTATTATATATTTTATCATTTTTAACAGAGATACAACTAAATTAGGCAACAGAGAAAAATAGTACAGAAATTATCATTTTTCATAAGTTTTATATATAAGTAAAATCATGCTTAAAGCATTTTTAACCCCTTCCTCGACATAGACATGCATATACGTTTTTATGTGAAAGTGTCTTTTTTAGACATGGATGAATAAACACATGCCCTTCTGAGTTTGAAACAAGTCCAATTGTCAGTTCATATGTCTGGTGGAGGTGTTAGCCACCCCTTGGGTACTTCAAGGTACCTCAGTTTCTTAGTTACTATATTAAAATCAAATAAAAAATTTGTCTGAAAATGAAATATTTTTTCCAAAATAATTCGCAGGGAAGGGACAAAACATTCAAATCATCCTAAAACAGTGATTTCTCATTTGATCACTAAAGTTAAACAGAATCAAGACTATTGGATACTTAGATGAGAGAACCTTTGAAACACAGGGTACTGTATGCAAAAATGAGCTACAAAAACATTTGGCATGGGGCTAGCAACTTCATGCTATAGAAACTTTAATTGTTATGGAGCAATAACATCTAGTGTTGTTAAGAGCTGTGTTCCCATACTCCTCAGTGAAGGGCTTACAGCTATATTACATTGAAACACCAGTTCTCATATGATCACTGAAGTTAAGCAATATCAAGCCTGTTCTGTATCTAGATGGGTGATCATTTGGAAATACCAGGTATGCATGGTGTAATAGATAATGGTCCGGAATTGGAAATTGGAAAGCTGAGTTCCAATCCCACTCATTATATTCACTTACATGCAAATACACTTAGAAAAGGAATGAATCCACCAGTTCTCCCCCAGCTATGGGTTAATTAGTAACACATGTATCAATAAATCATAATAACTCCTTCACCCATTCTTACAATCTAAAAATATTTCCTAGCTTTAAATAATCTGTAAAAGGTTGATAAACCATGAAAAAAAAACAACTCAATCAATCAATCCTCAGTAGAGTCTAGTTGACTAAAAAGAAGGAAGTGAAGAAGACAGGAAAAAAAAACAACATAGTAGTAGCTTTGTTCCCTGTACTTCTTCCAAAAATGAATAAACAATGCAATATTAACAAAATATTAATGGCTATCAGATCCTGTAATTTAAATATGATGAACCGTAGATGACAAATTAATTTGAATCATTAAATACAAGATTTTTATTTTCTATTTTATTATATTTTAATCAGTTAATGTCCTGACCTATATAAACAGAAAAATGCATCAGAAACAAAAAGAAAATCTATGCATCAGAGAAAAGAAATAAATTTCTATTGGCTGTTAAGAGACAGGCTTCTTTATTTCCCTATCTCTGTTTTCAAATTTTATGACACAAGCCAATGTTTTCATAATAAAACTGACATTAAACAACCACTGTTGCTCAGGATATTTTTTATTTATAAGCAATATATCATATGAGTTTCAGCTTATATTATCCATATTATGAAATTATAATAATATAGCGTTCTGGGTAAGATGATAAACTACATCCAGCAGCAAGGCCTCTGATCAGGAGGTTTTAATGAGCATGAAACCACATCTTAATTGCTGGTGTTCCAAGGTCCACCCTGACCCAGGGTTGTAGCACCTGTTAGGGTCCCAGCTATGGGCAAATAGTTAACTATTACCAGCAATACTTTTTTGAAAAAAATTATTACCAGCAATACAATTTTGAAGGAAAAATATTACCAGAAACAGATTTTTGACAAAACAAAATATTACCAGCAATAAAAAATGTTGTTGACATTAAATAACCCATTGAAGTTGATATGCCATAAAACAAAATAAACCAAACCAATCTAAACCAAAGAATACATATTCTATTCACACGAATCTATCCTAAAAATGTTGTCGGCATTAAATAACCCATTGAGGTTGATATGCCGTAAAACAAAATAAACCAAACCAAACCAAACCATATAAGAATATAATATCCATATTATTAAATATATTATAATGTCCATATTATTAAAATACTGATAACCTGTTTCGGGGTTGCCAATCCTATCATGCAAACAAGCTAAGTTGAACATACTTTTAAATACATCCAAAATATATCCGTTGTATAAAAATATATTTAACACAATATCGCATATGCCTGAGTAAATTATTGTACTATTATTTTACATGATAATATGGACTCAGTGACATTCTATAACCTTCATCAATCTTTCATTATTGATTTTCTTAACATTTTTATCTTTCAACTTTAATAATATTTGCAACAGTTTTTCTTACATCCTAGAGATCATCTTTGAATATTTTTCCACTCTAACATACATCTCTTTTAATGAAAGTACATAAACATTTAATTTGGGGAGCTTTGAGCAATTCTAATAATTTAGCTAATTTGAGTCCTGTTTGGTAAGGTGGGCAATAATCAGATTTGTGAAAGAGCACTGCTTTGAATGAATATTCTTTTTAGCTTAAAATTCCTTAGTTGTGATATGTACAACGCAAAAAACATCTTGTTCAAGAAGTTACAATAATTCTCTGCATTTATTTTGATGCCATAATCAACTTGGAATGGATCTATAATTTTACTACCTATAATAAGAGACTAAAACTGCTTTCCGCTGCATAATTTTATGTCCTGTTGGTTGCCTATTTCCACGAAGGATTCATCCTCTAACTCAGTCATCTAATCCATCAACTTTAGCCCGACATTCATCAATAAAAATTACTGCTGTGAAATTAGTTTTCACTACTTCACCTAACAAATTTCCCATTGTAATTTGTACTTAAAGGTGGTAGTTTGGTTAATTTCATGCCTTAAACCAATGTTGTTAATATTCTGTATCTTTCCTCTTTGTTTATATTAACAACTGCTTCTTCAATATTTTTTTATTTCTTCTTTGATCGTTCTGTGATTTCTTTTCAACTTGGCAATTTCCAGTCTTGTTTCTATGACTCAGTAACATTGCAACATCTTTTTTCTCTTTTAAGATTAACTATTCTGTTATATATTTATTTACAACATAGTGAACAGCATAATGAAACCTCACACTATTAATACACATGGCTCAGTGGTCAAAGACATTGGTTAGATCCAGTGACTAGACCCAAAGAGTTGTGAGTTCAATACCAGGCCACAACAACAAAAAGTTGGAGAGCTGACTTAAAGGAAAGTAACTGAGGCATCCGGAAGAGTCATGGCATGTGGAACTAGAACAATCTATCCCAGTTGACAAAATAAAGGGTTTGGTTCAAAATTCCAATCACCTGAAGAAGGCCAAGTGTACAACTGCCAAAACGTTGTGAATATGGCAATGAAGATGAGGATAACAATCCGAGTAATGTAAATAATGTAAGTAATCATAATACCTCATATGAGAGATTCAATCACCTGAAGAAGGCCAGCTGAAACGTTATGAATACGGCAATGAAGATGAGGATAACAATCCGAGTAATATAAATAATGTAAGTAATCATTGAGCACTGTTGAATGACATGTTAATTCTAAAAAGAACAGTCACCTGTGTAAAGGTAAAGCTCTTCAATAAAATGAATGGAGCACTATGGTTGCTTGGCATTTGTTTACGTTTGTAAAAACAATATGCTAGATTTGGCTGATTCAGTCTGTCGAGTGAAGATGGCTCAGTGGTAGAAGCTCTGACTGATAACAAATTGGTTGGGTTTCGATCTGGGTTTGAGGCATTAGGTTATTTAGTTGCATTGAGGAGCTGTGAAATAGTACTGTGTGCAAATGATATATATATATATTAAAAAATGTGGTATTATTAACAGTTAAAAATTTTTTTGAGCATGCAGTAATGAACACTAGATTTTTTAATATTGTTGTAATGTAGCAATTCACAATTTCTATTATTGTATTTTTTCCATTAACATGACATGTATTATTGGTCCAATAATTAGAGCAATATTCCAGAAGATTTCAGAAACTTTTTACTGCAGATCAATTCTTTTTTTAAATTATTAAATAATTCAGCTTAATTAATATTGTAAAGTTGTCATTCAAAGAATAAATCAATAAAGTTAATGTAATTTATGGCGAATTCACTGCACTAACAGATTAAATAAGGCATTAACTCACTGACCACTGGCTGAATGAGACGATCCTTGTTGCTATTAATTGTAAAATGGATTAGATGTTTGGCCCACATTGAAAGTACCTTCAGTAAAACATTTACCATCCTCAGACATGGATGTTATTTTTTAACCAATTTCAAGTAATTTCAGGTAAAATTCCAAGATGAAAATATCACATTCATTTTTTTCCTGGAATTTTACCTGAAACTGAGAATATATATATATATATATATATATATATATATATATATATATATATATATACAAGACATGCTTGAAGATTGCATTCAATCATGAAACAGACTGTCGCCACTCGGTGTTGACTTCAGTGTCCACTTATATATATATATATATATATATATATGTACATACACACGCCTGATCAAAATTACTTTGACTAACAACATGTAAGAATGACAGCTATTTTTATATAATAATTATGCATGTCCTATATATATATATATATATATATATATATATATATATATATATATTGTCATCCACAGACAGACTGTTTCGCTGTTTCACAGCAGGAATGAAGTTGAATTTAGACATATTTATTTTTTAGATAAACACACCAGTGACTGGAGAACTTGATTTGTAAACAGCTAATCCACTTTTATTTTGATGTGTTGAATGTTATCATGATGAGCAAGAAGAATGTCTTGAGTGAATTTGATAAATGTCAAGTAGACAGGTCAAGACATATCAAGAACAGCTTGGTTTGTTTGGTGTTCATATTCATTTCTGATGAGTACCTTTCAACAATTTTCTGAGGAAGGACAATTCACCACTCACTAACAAGGAACAGTGAAGGTTATTAATAGGAGAAATACTGTAACACAAATTTTATGTGGTTTTATTCAAGATGACGGCCTGAATGCATCACAACACACAGTACATCAATTTCTGTTGTGTATGGACTGTGTAACCACAGATCAGTTAGATTAAGCCAATGCCTCTAATGATAATTTCTTCAATGAACACATGAGTTTGATCTTGTATCAATGAAATATATCATCTGATGTTTGGATAAGAGTGCAATATTATTCTGGGGAAGAAACAGCATAAAGATAAACTCTGCAAAAACAACAATGGTTAATGGTTTCAGTAATGTTCTGCTGGGGAAGACTGGTTCCTGTCATTTATCTGGAAGGTACTTTGTTGTGTACCATCAATTTCAACATGATCGGAGACCAGGCAGACCTCTTCAAGGACAAAAGTCTTGTAATGATACTGGCATTTTTCAGGAAGAATTACTGCAGTAATTGTATAGAAATAATTTGTGGAACATAATGAGGACTTCACAGTGTCACCGTGACCTGCCCAATGCCTTTTGTCTTAATCCCATTGAGCACTTATGGAATGGATTGTACCTAAACATTTAGACCACCAAATTTGCAACAGCTAATATTTTGGCACAAGAGGTTTTGTAGAATCATTACTGATTGGGTAACAACTGTTTCAGGGGCACATTGGGGATGAGCAACACCACTTAGGAAAATTTGACCAAATAATAAAACATCAGAATTTGATTTGGAATCCGTTTTTGGTGAGGATAAGAACTTTTCACACACAAACTAACAGAAACACACAAGAAAACAGACATGTATTCTAAAGAAGTAATGAACTTTCATTTATTATTCCAACATTTTTTATCACTTTCAACATTATTTTTAATGGATATTAGTATTTAAGTAGACACAGCATTTATTTATTAAACATTATATTTATTTATTTTTTTCAATCAGCTTGAATATTCAAGAAATCTTATTAAAGAAAAATGTCTGCTCTCTGGCAGAATTTGATAGTTCCATCTACCCAGGGCAATGTAGGTTTGGAGCCAGTAGACAAAGATAATTAAATATACAGGTTAATAAGTAAACAGACCATCTACTCAAATACAAGTATCCACTAAAAATAATGATTAAGGTGATTATATATATATATATAGATATGAATATATATGAATAAAGAAAAATGAAAACTTATCTTATCAACACATTTCATCCTCTGATGCACTTTATCAAGACAAATGTATGATATAATGATTATGTATATATATATATATATATATATATATATATATATATATATTTATGTCTATATATATATATATATATATATATATATATATATATATATATATATATATATATATATATGTATATATATATGTCTATATTTAAAGACATTTTATGTTTAATATTCTTTTTATAGATAGAAGTTTTTAAGTAAATGCTCTGTTTATAATAAACAGTATTAAATAACATTTACCAGCCTGAATGTCCGAGAAATTTTCATAGAATATATTCGTCCTCCGACAGGATTCGAACCTGTATCCTATACGGAACCATCATATAGCCTGACGTGCCTTAACCGATTCGGTCACTGAGGATTGTTCGGTTGGCAAGGTCGAATTTACTGCTTATAAACTTCAATCTTCCATGAATCTCTCACGTACATTCATAACTGCTCATGGTGTATCAAATGTAAACAAATGACATCACACATTATGAAATGGACAAAGTCCGATAATTATTTAAAGACATTTTTATGTTAAACATAAAAATGTCTTTAAATAATTGTCGGACTTTGTCCATTTCATAATGTGTGATGTCTATATATATATATATCTGTTTATGTATATATAGACCTATATATATATATATTACATAAAATGATTTTTAAAAAAGTCAATTTTTAACAAACGCTTTTGCATTGACAAGCCTCAGGAAGAATATCCCGGGGGTGAAATGGGTATCTGAATTCGGTAATAGAGTTTCATTTTTATGTATTTCATTTATATGCTCTATAATAAACATATTGTGCTCTCTTTTGTGGATTAATTTTAATATTTTATATTATTAGGATCTACTTGGATTACTTACCCACAGATTTTTACTCCAGCACACACACACACACACACACACACACACATACATACATACATACATATATATATATATATATATATATATATATATATATATATATATATATATATGTATGAATGAATGAATAAAGACAAAAGGAAAACTTATCTTAGCCAAAACGTTTTGATCTCTCATGGACTTTATCAAGCAAATGTAGGATGTTAGGATTTGATTTGATTTTGGAACACATTGGTTAAGATAAGTTTTCCTTTTGCCTTTATTCATATTTTGTTTTTACAGATATATTCTTAATTATATCTGAATTTTTACACACACACACACACACACACACACACACATACACACACACACACACATTATATATATATATATATATATATATATATATATATATAAACATTTGTTTAAAATTTGCTACATTTAGGAAATAAGAATGTTCAGTACAGGAGATGGAGCATTTGTAGATACTGACAGTATGGACATAGAAATCAACACTTCATGGTGACTGTCAGTTTCAATCCCCAAGTGATCTTCAGAATAGATATATTTATAACTTGAACTCTGCAATCGTAACATTATAATCTGTGCTAAATACACAAATCTGAAATCAAGAAATGATTATTATCTTCAACATCTAGATAACTGAAACTGAAGCACAAAGCCAAGTTTCAAGTTTCTAGCATGTACCAATTTAGAGTTTCATAATTCAAAACAGCGGAGATGAAATAAAAACAAACATATTATGTAACAATGTCTTTTTCTTTATAATTATTAATATCAATATTATAACCATTCACACATTATTATTATTATTACCATTATTTTCCACATTTTATATATCCCCAGCCCAACATTGGAGAACATTATTATTATTATTATTATTATTATTATTATTATTATTAATATTAATGGTATTATTGTTAATTGAGCAGGAGTGTTTCCTGCACTGAGATGTCATCACTGACCAAAAATTTGTTGTTAAAAATGGCTTCAACAAGGCCCCAGGCCCTTCTATTAATGGAAAATATTTGAGTAGAGGCTTATTTCCAAATGTCTATAATTATTACAGTCTGTTATGCTGTAGCTCTTGTTATTGGTAATTGTTTTTAATTATATCTCTAGGACAACATAGTCTATAATCAGTTACGGAGGTGGATGACAAGCACAATTTTGATATAAATAAGCAAAAGACATGTTACATGGCTGAGGTTTGTCTTAACCACAGCAGATGCTCTTTACAGGAAACTGAAACTCATTTTAACTTGATGTGGCAAAGTCAGCTTTTGATAATCAAGTAATGTTCAAATTTATTGCATAATTCTTGTAAAATCCTGAATCTCTTATCCATTCCCATTTATCATGTCCAGAAGAAGAGAAAGTTGATTTTAGAAGAAAGCTCTAGAAATTGGACTCCTATTTAAATGAAATAACAAATTTAAATTTATCTAATATTTTGTTATTATCAAAAAGTTGAATTGTTTATATATATATATAAAAAAAATGAATCACTTTATAAAACATACATATAACAAACTATTTCTATTTCTAATTCTAACAGTTGAAATATAATCCTTGAAAATTGCTAAATGTATAGCCGAAAGCGCTCGGATAAAAAGAACATTCGGACAGTTTTTATATAATTTATCCTCTGAAAAGAAAAACTTTATTAGATCGCACGAGAAATTATATAAAAAACTAAATAAAAGCACCTTGTCAGTCGTTTTTAATGAAATGTGCATATATATATATATATATATATATATATATATATATATATATATATATATATATATATATATATACATATATATATATATCAGTATATTTCTGTTAACTAGCTATGCAAATGTAACTTAACTTTGTGACTCAGTTTGAAATAATGATTTCTAGATAGCAGAAAGCCAGTGTTTATTATAATGTCTGGGGTGAGAGAGACACCCAGTAAAGATGAACATTCAAGAAACATTGTTTTAGGCATATTTTTCTCCTTTAAAAAATGTTCAATTTACCTTTATTCAATGTGGTTTATGTTTTCAGTGAGAATTTCATGTCAAGTTTCAGAAGAAAGTTTCTGCTTTAAGAAACACTGTTTTGCACAATTTTTACCCATACCAGAAATGATAAAATGATGTTGTGATTTTAGACATAAAATGAAATCAATTTAAAAAAAATAAAATCTCTTCAAATTTATCTAGCAGTCCTTAGCTAACAGTTTCTTAAGTAAAAGAAAAATATTACTCAGGAAAAAATGATTAATTCCTTAACAATTTCCTCTCTATAGCATTAAAAAGGAAAGATCAGGCATTTTGTAATGTCTTGGATTATCAGGCATTTTGTAATGTCTTGGATTATCAGGCATTTTGTAATGTCCTGGATTATCAGGCATTTTGTAATGTCTTGGATTATCAGGCATTTTGTAATGTCTTGGATTATCAGGCATTTTGTAATGTCTTGGATTATCAGGCATTTTGTAATGTCTTGGATTATCAGGCATTTTGTAATGTCTTGGATTAATGCTATAGTGTCATCCTTTTTAAAGTGACATCAATGTTAAAAAATCTGTCTGTTAACCTATTTGCAAAACAAATTGGAAACAATATCTTCAAGTTTGAGATTAATCTATCATCACTGTTTGAGAGAAGCAGTCATTTTATGACATAAAATGAATAAATCTCACTCCCAATCTTCCAAGGCTCCATATTAGATTTTATTATGTAAGTCAAACTTTTTACAATAAAACTTTCAAATTATTATTAGATTTACAGGAAACTGAGATTCATTTTAAGTTCATATGGTAAATCAGCTTTTGAAAGCTTTTTTTGATGATCAAATAATGTTTAAATGTATGCATAATTCTTGTAAAATTTTATATAATATAACATGAACATTTCAGCTTATAATCTCTGTTTTTCTTAGAAATATTTACTATTTACAATAGCTTGCATAGTGGAGTAAGGTTTATTGTGAAACTGACGGGTTGTTCATCATATAGTAAATAAAGGTATATAATAGTATAATTAGTGATGGCCCTAGGGTTACTGACACTGAGAGCAAGCTGAATTTTGGTAACCTAACAAGTATATTTTAAAAATTTTCATAAGGAGAAAAACTGAAAATTTAAAACAAGTTTATTATAATATAAAACTTAATACAAGCTAAAAAAACATTCATTATCCTACCGAAAACATTTTTTCTAGCCTTTAGATCTGCAAATTTATTCACAGCACTTTCTACACCTATCTTCTTTACAAGATCATTTTCAGTTGATAAAATAGCCAAAGAATTTAATCTGTCTTGAGTCATGGCTGGCCACAAGCATGTTTCTATGAGTATTAGTTTTGGAAGATCCCAAACACATGAGATCAATTGAAATAACATTTATATATTCTTTTTGGAAATATACAATAGCAATAAAATATTCAATTTTCCTTGCAGTGAAGTTTGTTTTATAACGTAATTAAGTTTTCTTCAGGCTGTGTGAAATGTGTGGACAGAATTATTTTATGATGGTCAGCCTAATGTTTTTGTGAATTTGTAGACAAAGTCTTAGTAAGCAGTTACTGGTTAATTACTTCTTTTGTGTGCATGACAAGGCCTTAGTCAGTGGCTGCTGTCTGTCATTTTTCTATTGTGTACATGTGTGTCTCTGTAAGTGTAAATCAAACTGGCCTTCCAAATTGGTTTGAGCCTTGAGAAGTAGTATGCTTCTATTTTTATATCCATATGGGAATTCCAAATAGAGGTGCAATCTATTTGAATACAAGGTTTTTACCAGCTCAAAAATAATGCCACACAATTCTCGTGAAAATCTTTTCTCAAATTTGTAGAAGTGGTGATTTCAGTCATTATTGTTATTTTCTAAATGATCCAAAAATAACACGTGGTAGATCTTTTCAAATCTTTTCATGCCACTTTCTACATTTATCTTCTTTACAAGATCATTTTCTATTGACAAAATAGCCAAAGAATTTAATCTATCTTGCGTCATGGATGGCCATGAGTATGTTTTTATAATCTTTAGTTTTGGAAGATCCCAAATACATGACATGGCAGTATGATGGTGCCCTCAGCCTTGATGGTGACCTGTGTGACTGCTCAAGTTGCCAGTATTTTGAGCCAGCCCTGAGTATAACTATTCAATTATTTATAGTAATTTATTATTCTAGCCTTTAGGTCTGCAAATTTATTCACAGAATTTTCTAGACCTATCTTCTTTACAAGATCATTTTCTATTGACAAAATAGCCAAAGAATTTAATCTATCTTGAGTCATGGATGGCCATGAGTATGTTTTTATAATCTTTAGTTTTGGAAGATCCCAAATACATGACATGGCAGTATGATGGTGCCCTCAGCCTTGATGGTGACCTGTGTGACTGCTCAAGTTGCCAGTATTTTGAATCAGCCCTGAGTATAATTATTCAATTATTTATAGTAAATATTTTTTAATTTCAGGTATATAAAGATTGCCATGGGTAATAAAAAAAATATAACCTTCAAAGAGAAAAAAGATAACGTAAAATTGCTGACTGATGAGAATACAATGTTGAAAACTAAAAAATATTGAAGAGAGATCATGAAAGAATCCAAAAAGAAATTAAAAAAATGACATATAAGAAGAAGAAGAATTATGTTAAAAAAAGAAGGTATCAATGACTAAACTACAAATTTAAATAAACATTAAAAAGAGAAACATGTAAAGTAGATGAAGAAGTATCTGAAAGATATTTTTATTGATGAATGTAAAGCTACATTAGATGGTGCTGATAGCTGGTCAATAAGCTGGCTTCTTCAAGGAAATAGCCAATCAACATAGCTTAGACAGCTGAAGTGAACAGGGGAGAAATGATAATGTTTAGGATGAGTATTGTTAATTATTACAAGTAACAACTAAAATATTTTATATTCTTGGATAATCTATTTTAAATGGTATAGGAGAAAGTAAATTTAAGCTAAAGAATAATTAGTATCTGTCTATATTTCTGAGATGAGGTATTATGTACACTATTTACATTATTCGAACTATTGTCCTCATCTTTGTCACCATATTTATCGCAACGTTTCGGCCGTTGTATGCTCCAGCCTTCTTCACGTGGTTGGAATGTCGAACTGAACCCTTTATTTTGCTCACTGGGGTAGACTGTTCTAGTTCCACATGCCATGTCTAATGGATGTCATTTATGAGTTATCTTCTGTTAATTCTTCTCTCCAAGTTCTCCACTGCCTTAGCCAGGTATTGAACTCACACTCAAGGACACATGGCACAGTGGATAAAGGCATTGGTTAGATCCAATAACAGGACCCAAGCATACAATGGCCGAAACATTGTAATAAATATGGTGACAAAGATGAGGACAATAGTCCGAATAATGTAAATAGTGTAAAGAATAATTAATTTAAAAAACAAGCTCTTTGACATTCTGCAAAACTATTGACCACTTTACCTAAGGAAAAGTTTCTAAAGTTACCAAATTAATTGAATGTCTCTTAGCCTCTCCAGATATTAATCCACTAGAAAACATGTACTGCATCATTAAAAGAGATAAAAATGAAAATGGAAAACAATATTCAAACATGCTCATTGTAGTAGAGACTTTGTAATCGCAGATACAACTATAGTAATGCTGTTGAACAATACTCATGTCAGATGCCTTTGAATATCACTTGCATTCGTAGTACTTGCTTGAATAGTAATCCGTATAGTGATCTGAATCGAGAAATAGTATAGTGAACAGAGTATAGAATAGTGCTCCATATAGTAATAGAGGCTAGAATATAAGTGCAGCTCAATTGGACGTCATGCCACTTCCTACTTATGTATTTCCTCTATGGTCACTTGGTCTACTTAATTCAATAATGGGATCGCCTGTGTTTGCAAACTGGCGATCTATGTTCAAACTCAAGTGTCGGCAGCAACACTTTATTCCTATATAACAGAAATGTTAAAATTAAAACAGTATGAAATCTTGAGAAATCAGGTGTTAAAACACTGATGAAAGTTATAGAATGCCATGGTACCCAAATGAATATTTATACAGATGTATAGAATATCATGCTAATCAAATGTCTGTTTCTTTGAGTTTTATTATTAAGAAAATCTAATGTGGCTATTAATTTGCTTGTATACTAACACTTGAATCTCCCTTAAACAAGTTACAGTCAGAATTTTAAAAAAGGTAAGATATTATAAGCTGAAACTAATATGAGATATTATGTATACAGATATAATTATATCCTGAAAATATTACTAACATCAATTGGATAATTCTAATTTTATTGCAAAACACTGACTTACATTAGAAAATATATCTTAGTGTATGTATAATATAGTGTATATATAATAATTGTGGGAGAATGAAAATTAAATAATAAATAAAATAAATAATAATTAAAAAATAAATAATCTAATTTTCCCATACTGCAAATAGAAAACAAAAAAAAGGTTTCCAGTCACATGCAAAGTTTGCAACCCCACTTCCAGAAAGGAAATCATCTCTCTCTTGCGACTTATGAATCAGTGGAGTCAGACATGTTTTGCAATGGTCCTAAGGAAAGGAGATTCAGTCACCCTCTCTCAACATCATTTTGATTTGTGGTTGACCATTCTCTTACCTCCAAGTTTAGTACACACACATGCATCAATAAAACTGACCCCTAATTTTTCAGCCAAGTTTTGCATTATTCATTGTGGGCCAATGACATTACCATCTTCTGATACCAGATGAGGAACCAAACACCAACACGCTACAAGTAAAGAAATATTTTTAACATGTTTTCTCATCATGCTTCTATTTGGTCTAAAGACATAATGATATACAATATTATTTTTATTATCATTATTATTATTGCTATTATTATTGTTTTTTATTGCTCAAATGTTTTTCATTGGCCTACTACATATATATATATATATATATTATGAAATGGGCAAAGTCCGACAATTATTTAAGACATTTTTATGTTTAACATTCTTTTTATAGATACAAGTATTTAAGTAAATGCTCTGTTTATAATAAACAGTATTAAATGACATTTACCAGTTGTAAAGAATGTTAAACATAAAAATGTCTTAAATATATATATATATAATATATCTCCAATGTTTTTTAGAAATCTTGCCAAAAAAAGCAATTTCAAAACATCTGATTCTCTGGGCTAGTTCTCTCAAATATTTCTCAAGACAGTAAAACTTATATTAGCATTCATCTTAAAAACAAAACCCTAATGACTACAAGGAAATCAGCTTATCAATATAAGATTTTTTTATTCAAAATTGGATATTATTCAAAGCTATCTTTTTCAAATTATATTTAACCCAATCTTTGTGATACTCACTGGCATCAAATAATATCTAATTCTTAAATTAAATTGAGGTAAATTTGAATTTAAAATTACTAATCATAATTTTTGTTATAAATCTCTAGGTCAAGCAACATAATCAATAAGCAATATAATCAATAGCATAATCAATAAGTAATATATTCAAGAACATAATCAAAATCTGTATCATATTTTTACATATTTTATCTCTTTTTTTAATAAATTTCTAGTCTTCAATTAATCTTTTAAACTTTTTATTTATTTGGACAAGACAAATTAGATGCAACCAAGATAGAAAGATTTGCTAGAATGTGGTTTTAAGTTGACTCTTGTCTTCTTTGATTGCTGATTGTGTCAGCAAATTGACTTCCTGAAAGTATTTCTCAAATGGTTATCAATAAATTGATTTGATAATGGCTTTCAATTAGCAGGTGTGAAAACATCAACAAACAAAATTGTTAACATTTTTGTTTTTCAAGTTAATTTCAAGTCAATTGGTCATTCCTGGAAATGTGGAAACTAACCCTGTGTGTGAGTGTGTGTTGAGATAGATAGATAGATAGATAGATAGAGTACGGAAAGGTCGAAATAGATAGATAGATAGATAGATAGATAGAGTATGGAAAGGCCGAAATAGATAGATAGATAGATAGATTGATAGATAGATAGATAGATAGATAGATAGATAGATAGATAGATAGATAGATAGATAGATAGATAGATATGAATGTACTGAGATAGAAATGATATTGATAGATATTAAAAGAATGTGAGTAAAATTATGTAGGTAGGTAGAGAGACAAAGAAAGAGAAAAAGCAGAGAGCAGTATAAATTAGGCAAATAAAATTTTAATAGTAATAATGACATCAATTTTTAAGTCATTCTAATATTAGACGTTTCCTTATAAGGAAACATTCAGCATTTATTGACGAGCAGCCAGTAACACTTTCAATTGAGATTTATAAAAATCTTTTTCTTAAAACAATTTTTCAGGAAAATAAGTCTTTCAAGTCCAGTAGCTGTTATTGCTCTTTCCAGTAGAGATGGGGGTTTCCTTCCTAATATTAAATTTGAAGCAGTGTGGAATGTCATTATTGTCATTATTCCCTTTTTGAGTTACATGTGCATTTTGATTGTTGCTGTTTTTGGTAGTCCTCAGTGATGAGGTTTCTGATATTTTTAAAAATATTAATTTTTTATAAATTTTTTTTTTAGATTCTATAAAAATAAAGTCTGGGTACCATAACAGTTATTGGCTCAAAAACTGGAGTCATTGACTCAAGTTCAAATTTTGTTTGATATATTCACTTTTACACAAATGTCTTTGGGAAGAGAATGAATACATTTCTTTTTTCTTCAGCTATAAGCTAAATAGCAAAGTAAACTGAGCTGTCTAACCTTGGATCACAAGAATATTTAAAGATGGACAACTCTGAATTGAAACCCATGGAAAGGCAACAGGAAACCACTGCACTATCTTTACTAACAAGTAATGACAATTCATGAATAACAAAGAAAAAGAATCTGTGAAAATCTGAAAAAATACATTTTTTTAAAAATATTTTCTACTGCAAGATATTTCTTGGATTAAACCACTTTCTGCCAAAACCTGCATTCATGGAATTTAAATTAATAGATAAAGTCCATACTCATTCATATGGACTTGTTTTCTACTCTGCAGACCCTTTCCCACAGATATACCATCACAAACCTTTTGCTATTTCCATGGTAAAATTGTAGAGGAGTTCTATTTCTTAGTTCCACCAATTCAGACCTTTAAAGTTAAAACATGTAATGCTGCGTTCATGGAGTCAAACAATCCTCACTCCCCCTATATTCTAATTGTAAAGTGAAAGTTCCTCAGACAGCTTTTTCCCAAGAACTGCTACATTATTGCTTTCCTGAATGTTACAATCTTAACCTCTTCAACTCAAGAGTCAATAATTAGCTACTGTCCATAGCCACATCAACCTCACTTCTTACATTCATATCACACACTTAATTCAGTAACTTCAGTGGCTGTTGAACATTGTACCAGGGAAAGAATGAAAAAAAGAATTAATCATCAATTTAAATTCAGCATTTACTAGTAGTATCTATAATGTGCAGGTAGTGTTATTGGTGTACAAAGTGGAATCAGTCAGTTATGTGCCAAGCGTGATACACACTTAGGTAATCATGTATCGAAAGATACATGACTGACAAGGCAGATTTTTCCCGCAGTAGGTTGCCATTTCTTTCTGCGGTAGACCTGTTGTCATCCAAGGCTATAGAACCTGGTCTGTCCTGCCATTTACCCATAGTTGGGGGGAGAAGAAGATTCATACCTTTCCCAAGGGTATTAGCATGTAAGTGAATGTAACGGATTCGACTGGAATTAGGAAGCACGGTGGAGTAATGGATAGTGGCTCAGATTGAGGAATTGGAGAGCCGAGTTCGAATTCCAGTCGAATCCATTACATTGACTTATGTGCTAATACCCTTGGGAAAGGTATGAATCCTCTTCTTCTCCCCCAGCTATGAGTCAATAGCAGGATAGACCGGGTTCTATAGCCTTGGATAGCAACTGATCTACCACAGAAAGAAATTGCAACCTAATGCATGAGAAAATCTGCCTCGTCAGTCATGTATTGAAAGATACATGATTGCCTAAGCATGTATCAGGCATGGCACATAACTGAATGATGGTTGTTAAGGCTTGGTGGAGTAATGGATAGCGGCTCGGATTGAGGAATTGGAGAGACGAGTTTGAATTCCAGTCAAAATTCATTACATTCACTTATGTGCTAATACCCTTGGGAAAGGTATGAATCCTCTTTATCTTCTCCCAGCTATGGGTAAATAGCAGGACAGACCAGGTTCTATAGCCTTGGATGGCATCTGGTCTACCGCAGAAAGAAATGGCAACCTACTGCAAGAAAAAGGAATAATGGATTGCGGTTCGGATTGAGGAATCAGAGAGCCGAGTTTGAATTCAAGTCAAATCCATTACATTCACTTACATGCTAATAAGTTTGGGAAAGGTATGAATCCTCTTTTGCTCCCCTCAGCTATGGGTAAATAGCAGGACAGACTGGGTTCTATAGCCTTGGATGGCAACTGGTCGACCACAAAAAGAAATGGCAACCTCACACATGGCACATAACTGACTGAATTAAAATATGTTCAGTATGCATTAGGCTTCTTTTTTTCCATAAAACAACAACATTTATTCACTTATGTTTCAGATGCCAAAGACTTAGATATGTTAAAGTCCTCCATCGTACCTTTCCTTCATGCAGTTAGAAGTTAGAGTATATTAGAGTGTTCTCTAATTAAAAGACTTGAACACTCAATGTTATTTTTCTTTACATTACTTCTCTGTATAAATACAGGTTACTAAATAAATTGTCTTGATAAATTTCCTCAAGGAACAAAACACGTTGGCATAAAATATTTTCTTCTTCTCATATATTCTATTAATATTATCTTTACAGATACTTTTTCATTTATATATGTATTTTGAACACACACTACATGTATCGAAAGATACATGATCGCCAAAGTGTGCATCACACATGGCACATAACTGACAAAATGGAATACTGAGTTCAAATTCTGATCAAGTCTTGTTTTATTCACTTTGTACTAATGTCCTTGGAAAAGGCATCAATCCCTTTTTCTCCAGGTCTGGATTAAATAGTAGTGCAGACTGGGCTCTCTTGCATTGGATAGCAACCAGTCTAGATAAGGAAAACCAAGTCAAAACTCCATAATGAATAAGGTAAATTTAGCCTTGGTAGGACAGCCAGTCAAGGAGAAGGACATATCTGAATTTAAAATTCATCTGAAGAGTTATGAGCTCAATCAGGTTAGATGCTCCACTGCTGCAGTAGATGTGCGGTTCCACTGATCTTAATAAGTTACTGGATTAATGACCCTGATGTTGATTAGGATCCATACAAACTTTACAGTTATTATCAAATATAAAACTGATATACTTGTATAAATGTAATTTATTTTATTATATACAGTAAGTATAACAATAGGATGAATACATTTGTTTCAAAAATATAATTTAAAAGATATCTAATGATAAAAATATAAAATAAAACAGTAAATCCATTTTTTACATATCTTTATAAAAGATGATATATCTGCAATTCAAGGTAAAATTTTATTTCATGTCCAACTTGTTATGTCAAGAAACCATTTTTAACTACTATCAATTTTCACTTGAAATTCCTCTTTGCAAACATTATTTTTCAAATGATTAAAAGAATGACCTGTATTATTTAAATGATTAAAAGAATGACCTTTTTATTTAAATGATTAAAAAAGTGAACTTTGTTACTTAAATGATTAAAAGAATTAACTTTTTATTTAAATGATCAAAGAATGACCTTTTTTACTTAAATGATTAAAAGAGTGACCTTTTTCATTTAAAGGATTAAAAGAATGACCTTTTTATTTAAATGATTAAAAGCGATGTCCTTTTTATTTAAATGATAAAAAGAATGACCATCTTTATTTAAATGATTAAAAGAGTGACCTTTGTTACTTAAATGATTAAAAGAATGACCAATGATCAAATATGGTCGAAAATGAAAATAAAGATTTTATTCAACCTGAAATTCATAAGATCTTTTAATGGGATTACAACTAATAAAGTTTTGTATACAACACAAAGGTATGTACTATTGAGCCACAATGTTTTTCTTTCAATTATATAAAAAAAATAATGCTGTGAATATTTTGTTTGCCATTCTGTAGCTGAGGGACTGGGAGATACAATGAAACCACGGCATATGTAGATGAGAATATACAAAGAAAGAAAAAGAAATCTTTGAAATCAAAGATAATTAGCACATGACATCAACTCTTTGGGTTCAGAAGCAAAATAGCAAAAAGTGATATACTGAGAATTTATTTATTTTCTTCTCTTGTAAAAATACAATGGCAAATAACATTTCCTTTTGCTACTAATATAACAAATAAAATAAGCATCTAAGTTCTAAAAGTATAATTACTTCCTTAGCAATTGAAGAAACAAAGAATATCTATAGAGTAGGGCTGGATAGCATGCTTATCTCATGAGCCATTGTTAGGGAGTTTATTCTTCATTTCATGTAGCTATGTGCCAAACTTGTTTTATTCCAGGAAATATGAAGAAAGACATGAAAAGCAGACAATGAAAAAAACACAAGTAGAAATGAGAAGCAGAAGTAAAAGCAAAATGTGGCCAGGAAAGAGAGAATGTTAGCAAAGTTAAGGAAACGGTTAGAAATCCAACAAAAAAATATGGTAAAGAAGCAAAAAAGAGAAACACAGTAGTGAAAGAGAATTAAAAAACAAAATAGAAAAGATGACAAGCAAAAAGAAAACAGGCGAAGAAAAAGAAGAAAAAAGCTGAAGTGGAGGGAAAATGGAGATGAAGAACAAGATATACAAACAAGTAATGGGGAAATTAAAAGAAAAAAGTGAAGAGAGAAATGAAGAATCTCTCTCTCTCTCTCTCTCTCGCTCTCTCTTTGTGTGTGTGTGTGTCTGTGTGTGTGTGTGTGTCTGTGTGTGTGTGTGTGTGTGTGTGTGTGTGTGTGTGTGTGTCCCGAATGCACCAAGAAATAAATGTGGACACAAATCTGTACAGTTTCTCCAAACAAGAGACAGAAAAGCTTTTTTGAAATTTCAGGCTCTGCACACTGATTACATCTGCTTACCATTCTGGTCTTGTTTGGGTCACCATTCTTTGCTTCATTTTTCTATTCTTTTTTCTTTATCTCTTTTGCTTTTTCCTCATGATCTTAAACATAAAACAAGCCTATCTCTGATTTGTGTCTGAAGACAAAGGTAGAAGCAGCTCCCCGCCACCAGCTTCAAGACTGTCCTTATTCCTTCATCTCCCACACATTTAAGGAACATTTGGTAAGATGGACAGGCAAACAGATTGTGGTTTTGGTGGCCATTGCAAATGAAAACAGAAAAACAGTAGTGATAGTGTCACTTATTTTAGCTCTTCTACAAACTTTTATTAGAAAAAGACATATATATATATGTATGTGTGTGTACTTTTTTAATTAAATAAAGAGAGTTGTTTAAGGAAGAAAACAAATAAAGGTATAAGGTTGAAGATAACAAATCTGAAGAAAAAAAAGAGTAGAAGACAAAGAAGCAATGAGAGGAAATAAAATCAAGAGCAACATAGGAGCACTCAATTTTTAAAAAAAAAATAATAATAATAACAAATTAAAACAAAACAAAAAAGTTTCAAAATATACAAAGCAAGTGAGTAGTGGAAAATATATATATTTTTTTTAACTGAAATTCCTGACTCTGACAAATTTGGAATTCAAAAATGGCACAGGACCTCTTGGATACACAAAGCCTCTTGATATACAATGGAGCCATATGGCTTATCTGCAGCCTCTCTGTAGTAATTCAGGTCTCTCAGTCTCTATTTTTATGTACACCTAGTTGTTTGCCTTGTTGGAGAGTTAGGGGAATGGATAGTGAGGTACAAAGAGACAGAGAGAGAAAAGGAAGATAGATATATTAAGATATACATCCATATAGGTATGCATATGCAATCAGGATACGGTAAAAATAAAAGGAAGAGAAATAGAAATTGAAAAATTTAAAAAAATGTAGGTATGAACGGATTTTGTCCTAAAAATATAGATATATGCACACAAGTTCTAAACATACAGTGAACCACTGCAGATGGACACAGGTCATGTTTACCCTTGTGCACTTAAACATGATTTTCTCTGAATCTTTCTGGAAGGAATTTCATTTTCTTTTCTTCTTCAAGTTCTTTTTGTCATGTAATTTTTCTATTTTTTACTTCTGGTATATTTTAAAGCAGATCTCCCAAAAGTGCATTATAACTGTTTCTTTAGATGGAGCAGATGAAACAGCCATTTGAAATAGTTATTTAGGAAGAAAAGAAGGTAGAAAGAAAATGCCGACTCTTTTCAAAATTGTATGTCCGAGGAAATTCAGAGTTTTCTTAAAAAAAAAACAAAAAAAAACTGTATTACATTCCTATCAGTAAAAGTAAGTTTACTATTAAAACGCTGAGATAATTTAAATAAATGTAAAATAGAGTATTTTTAATAGCAACTTAATTTTTATTTTAAGTGCCAAAACTTATGACTACTTGACGAACAAATAAAAAATTTGTGTTGAACTGAGAATCAAATTTGAATAACCAGCCTAATACAAACCAATCTGTAGCCATTACTGACATTACTCATATGTCTATTTAAAGCTTGTACCAAAAATATCTAAAAATATACACACATTTGGATGATATTATTATGGTAATCTGCCATGAAAAAAGCATTATTCCAAATTATAGATAAAATAATCTTCAATTCATTATAAATATTCATTGACTACTTACAATGCAAACAATCTGCAGTGTTAGAATAAATGAAAGAAGATTCATTGCAGAAATTGCTGACATTACATGTATTTAGCAACATGAAAGTTTTAAAAATGAAAAAAATCCTATGTGAACTCAAGATTATACAGTTAAAATGCTAATTAACATTTTTTACTTTGAAAAGATTTTAAAATGATAACAAATGTCAAGAAAAAATCAATATTAACATTCAGATTTTTCTAGTTATCAGCTGGGCAAGGACCTCAACTGGGATGTAAGTCACCTGGGACAGAAGAGTTCATGTTGTGAAGAAAAAAAAAACATTTTTTTTCCATCAATGTTATCTCTTTTGTGCAGTGTGGGCAGAGTGGAATCTAACTGCAGTGTTTTCCTGGATTACATCTCTATGAATTCTTTTTCAAGTCATTTGAAATAATAAAGAAAAAATCTGATTAGTAAACCAAGTGTGAAAATTAATATCATATGAAATGAAATAACAAAGGCTTCACAAAAGTCAAAAGGTCATAATTCAGAAAAATAAGCTGCCCATTCCAACAAAGTAAGCTGACCTTCCAAACAATTGATCTACAAAAAATTTGGCAACAAACAGTTGAAGAAGATCACAAAATGAAATAGAAAGAGAAGAACAGCAGTAGTAAAGTAATAACAGATAATTTAAAACACATCTGAAAAGCATGAAAAAATATGTCTACCTTATTTATTGAATATTAGTAATAGGAAGAGATAGGTATTGTAACTGTTTACACTATTTACATTGTTCAGACCGTTGGCCTCCTCTTTACTGTCATATTCACAACATTTCGGCCATTGTATGATTTGGCCTTCTTCAGGATCTGTCAATATTTCTGAGATGAGCTATTATAACTGTTTACACTATTTTCATTGTTCAGACTGTTGGCCTCCTCTTTACTGTCATATTCACAACATTTCGGCCATTGTATGATTTGGCCTTCTTCAGGATCTGTCAATATTTCTGAGATGAGCTATTATAACTGTTTACACTATTTTCATTGTTCAGACTGTTGGCCTCCTCTTTACTGTCATATTCACAACATTACGGCCATTGTATGATTTGGCTTTCTTCAGGATCTGTCTATATTTCTGAGATGAGGTATTGTAACTGTTTACACTATTTTCATTGTTCAGACTGTTGGCCTCCTCTTTACTGTCATATTCACAACATTACGGCCATTGTATGATTTGGCCTTCTTCAGGATCTGTCAATATTTCTGAGATGAGCTATTATAACTGTTTACACTATTTTCATTGTTCAGACTGTTGGCCTCCTCTTTACTGTCATATTCACAACATTTCGGCCATTGTATGATTTGGCCTTCTTCAGGATCTGTCAATATTTCTGAGATGAGCTATTATAACTGTTTACACTATTTTCATTGTTCAGACTGTTGGCCTCCTCTTTACTGTCATATTCACAACATTACGGCCATTGTATGATTTGGCTTTCTTCAGGATCTGTCTATATTTCTGAGATGAGGTATTGTAACTGTTTACACTATTTTCATTGTTCAGACTGTTGGCCTCCTCTTTACTGTCATATTCACAACATTACGGCCATTGTATGATTTGGCTTTCTTCAGGATCTGTCTATATTTCTGAGATGAGGTATTGTAACTGTTTACACTATTTTCATTGTTCAGACTGTTGGCCTCCTCTTTACTGTCATATTCACAACATTACGGCCATTGTATGATTTGGCTTTCTTCAGGATCTGTCTATATTTCTGAGATGAGGTATTGTAACTGTTTACACTATTTTCATTGTTCAGACTGTTGGCCTCCTCTTTACTGTCATATTCACAACATTACGGCCATTGTATGATTTGGCTTTCTTCAGGATCTGTCTATATTTCTGAGATGAGGTATTGTAACTGTTTACACTATTTTCATTGTTCAGACTGTTGGCCTCCTCTTTACTGTCATATTCACAACATTACGGCCATTGTATGATTTGGCTTTCTTCAGGATCTGTCTATATTTCTGAGATGAGGTATTGTAACTGTTTACACTATTTTCATTGTTCAGACTGTTGGCCTCCTCTTTACTGTCATATTCACAACATTACGGCCATTGTATGATTTGGCTTTCTTCAGGATCTGTCTATATTTCTGAGATGAGGTATTGTAACTGTTTACACTATTTTCATTGTTCAGACTGTTGGCCTCCTCTTTACTGTCATATTCACAACATTACGGCCATTGTATGATTTGGCTTTCTTCAGGATCTGTCTATATTTCTGAGATGAGGTATTGTAACTGTTTACACTATTTTCATTGTTCAGACTGTTGGCCTCCTCTTTACTGTCATATTCACAACATTACGGCCATTGTATGATTTGGCTTTCTTCAGGATCTGTCTATATTTCTGAGATGAGGTATTGTAACTGTTTACACTATTTTCATTGTTCAGACTGTTGGCCTCCTCTTTACTGTCATATTCACAACATTACGGCCATTGTATGATTTGGCTTTCTTCAGGATCTGTCTATATTTCTGAGATGAGGTATTGTAACTGTTTACACTATTTTCATTGTTCAGACTGTTGGCCTCCTCTTTACTGTCATATTCACAACATTACGGCCATTGTATGATTTGGCTTTCTTCAGGATCTGTCTATATTTCTGAGATGAGGTATTGTAACTGTTTACACTATTTACATTGTTCAGACATTTGTTTTTATCTTTATTGCCATACTCACAACATTTGGCCTTCTTCAGGTGCTATACAGTGGTTTCCTCAAGAACACTTGGCCTAGTGGATAAAAGTGTTAGTTGAGTAATCCAAAAAGTGACTTGACCCAAAGAGTTGTGAGTTCAATAGCTGGCCACAGTAGAAGGAACAAAAACTTGGAAAGTTGAGTTACTGAAGGGAATTAAACTGAAATTGAGATATCCAAAAAAGACATGGCACATGGAATTAGAACAATCACCCTTCCTCCCCATGGACTAAATAAAGGTTCTGGTTTGAAATTCCAAAGTATATCACCAGAAGAAGGCTGGAGCATGCAACAGCTGAAACATTGGAAATATGGCAAAAAAGATGAGGACAACAGTCTGAATGATGTAAACAGTGTAAAATGGAGGTTAGCAAACTCCAAATTACTGTTTATAAACAACAAATCTTCAATGATATTTTCTGAATGATTATATCTGATCGCAAAATAGGAAATATTAAATAATTGTCCGACTTAATGTTGTCAATGTTTATGTTAAGGTGCATTTCCTGAGCAGATATGGTCATTTAGGAAAGATCATTGAAGATTTATTGTTTATAAACAGTAATTTGAACTTTGCTAACCAGCCTAGTGATATAGCACATCAGATCAATTGATGATTCTGTATAGGACACAGGTTCGATTCCTGTTGGAGAACACATATTTTCTATGAAATTTCTTGAACATTCAGGCCAGTAAATGTAATTAATATTGTTTCTTTAAAAAACAGAGAATTTACTTAAATAAATTGTATCTATTAAAAATAACAAATAAACAAAAAATATATTAAATAATTGTCAGACTAATCCATTTCATCATATATATATATATATATATATATATATATATATATATTAGATAATAATAGTGTATCTAATGTATATATATATATATATATATATATATATATATATATATATATATATATATATATATATATATATACATTAGATGCACTATTAATATCTATTATTACTATATTAGATAGGATCAATACAATCATTCTTGCCATGAATCCCAATGAGTGATTGAAAAATCTGAGTTGACCTTCAATAAGTATTGATGTTTTACTTTTAATTTGATACTTATTATTATTCTTTATGTGGCATGCCCCTCAGAATATAGGCAATCATGGCTCTCCACAACTTCCTCTTCCTTGTAGCACTTAATAATTTTTTTTTTTCTGTTATTTCTCCTCAGCCCTGTTCCACCATTCATATACTCAAGCTAAGTAAATTACATGTTATTTTCCTATCTCTCTGGGCTACAATCTGTTCTGTGAGTATCAGATTTTTCAAGCCCTGTTTCCTTATTATGTGCCCTAGAAACCTCAACTGTATCTTCCCGGTGTTAATTATAATTTCCTTTTTGATTCCATTTTCTCTAAAACTTTGTTGATCGCTCTATATTAACCCTTTCAGCCCTGACCACTGCTTTACCAGTGGTAGAGAAAAATGACGTAATGCCCAGTCACCAGTTGAACACTTTTTCTCTGACTTAATGACCAGCCACCGGTTAAATGGTGGGTAAAGACTTGTAACTATTTTTATATTTTCCATGAAATATTACATACCAATTATTTGTGAATTTTGACTCAGGAGCTCAGAAAGAAGGGTTAAAATTGTTCAGAAAAGCAGAACTCAAAGTGTTAAGCACTTTATTGGCACAAAATCTGTTAATTTGATACACATTAAATTATATAATTTTACATATATTATTTGTAATTTTCTATTTTATTTTATTCCACACACACGCACACACGCGTGTACTTGGACGTGTGTGTGGAGAAAATATGTGTGAAAATTTGGAAAACTTACTTTTGCATGTTTCACTGATGAACTGGCATCAGCAAAATTTTCATCAAACTTTACTCACTCATGCACAAAGACACACTCTTATATAAGTTGTATATATTACTTAAATTGCTGATATTAAATATTACCTCCTATCATTAGCAGTAAAGCATTGTGATATATGTAAATGTAAAAGTGGACAGTAAGGTCAACACCAAGCAGCAACAATCTGAAGATTGTGTTCAAGCATGAAACAGATTGTCGCCAATCAGTTTTGACCTCAGTGACAATTTTCATATATATATATATATATTTATATAGGGTGACCCAAAAAACGGGAACTTTTCAACAATCCAATAAAACCAAGAGTGATGGAAGAAAAATATTTAATTCATAGTAATTGAAGCCTTAAAACATGCCATTTAAGAAACAATGATGAAATTTTAATTTTATACAAAGTACGTCCTGTAGATGGCGTCCTCCTGTACAAATGCATTCTTGAAATCTGCTGTTGAGATTCCTCATTGACTGCTGCAACATCTCAGCTGGGATAATGTGAATTTCATTCTCGTTACTAAAATGGCGAAATGTTTACGTGCTCACGGTCACTGTCTCGCAGAGTTGCCACTTGCTCATGTCTGGCAATACGCACTTCAAAAATTCCCGTTTTTTTGGTCAGCCTATATATATATATATATATATATATATATATATATATATATATATATATTATGAAATGGACAAAGTCTGACAATTATTTTTTTAAGACATTTTTATGTTTATACATTCTTTTTTATAGATACAAATATTTAAGTAAATGTTCTGTTTATAATAAACAGTATTAACAACATTTACCAGCCTGAATGTTTGAGAAATTGTCATAGAAAATATGCGTCCTCCGACAGGAATCAAACCTGTATCCTATACAAATAACGCTCCTCCATGGCAAAATCGGTAAAAGCACGTCAGGCTATATGACGGTTCCATATAGGATACATGTTCGATTCCTGTCAGAAGACGCATAAATATAAAATATATATATAAATAAAAAAAATAATATATATATATATATATATATATATATATATATATATATATATACATTTAAAGACATTTTTATGTTTAACATTGTTTTTATAGATACAAGTATTTAAGTAAATGCGCTGTTTATAATAAACAGTATTAAATAACATTTACCGACCTGAATGTCAGAGAAATTTTCATAGAAAAGTATTCAGGCTGGTAAATGTTATTTAATACTGTTTATTATAAACAGAACATTTACTTAAAAATGTCTTTAAATAATTGTCGGACTTTGTCCATTTCATAATGTGTGACATCATATATATATTTGTTCATATAAGTTTTGTTAAAGAACAAAGGAAGTTCTTTACTTAGGATTTAAGCTTATTTTTGTCTATATTTTCAACTATTTGACACTTTCCTAGTTTCTGTTGAAAATTTAAATGTAAATTGCTCAGTGTCTGTGTCTTCTCACTTTTCGTAAGCTATTATCAGAGACTTTTCAGTGATAATATTATGTTTATACATATTTTCAATTTAATCTAAATAGTGATATTCCTTGCTTCTCCAAACACCATATGCACCCATCTTCATTGTTTGCAGATTTATACGTACATACTAAAAATAATAAAAAAGGATTTGTAATTTTTTACCAATTTTTTCAACAGGAGAGTTTAATCCACAAATATGCATTCTTGAAAACTACGTCAATCAAAATTTGTGTTCTATTTTCTCTTAATTTTATTGTCATATGCTACAGTTTAATTAAATAGTAAAATGCTACAGAGTGTGTTGATAAACAAGCAAATCAGAATAATGTCTTTTAGTCATTGATGCACACCGTAGCCAAGATGTCAAAGCACATCAGATTTAATGATGGTTTCCCCTATGGGAACACTGGTTAGAATCCTGCTGGAAAGTGTATTTTCTCGCTATGATTTCTCAAATATGCAGGACAGTAGATGAAAATAAATAAATATATTGTTTAATAAATAAACAGAGAGTCTACTCGAATATGAGTATCCACTAAAAATAATGTTCAAGTAATAAAAATCTGTCAGATTAATAAGTAAGAAATCCATCCCCTTTCTTTACAAATTGCTTTGTTTAAATTAGGATACGAAACTGAGTAGATATGTCTATTTAAAAAGTCTCTGTGTAAAGGCATTATTTAGTTTTGCTTGGTCATTGACTCACTTTGTAGCTGAGAGGTCAAAAGCGCATAAGATCCAACAACTGTTTACCCTAGAGGCAACACCAGTTTGAATCCTGCTGTAAAGCACATATTTTTCTCTAATGAGATTTCTTGAATATTTAGGCCAATAGATGAAAATAAATTCCTGTGCAATAAATAAACAAATCTTCTACTCAAATACAAGTATCCACTAAAAAGAAATGTTTAAGTAATAAAAACATATATATATATATACAAAATACATTATATATATATATATATATATATATATATATATACAAAATATATATATATATATACGTATATATACAAAATACATTATATATATATATATACACTACAGTTCAAAAGTTTGAAGCCAGCCCCAGAATTAGCATTGGAGGAACTTGACAGAAGAGTGAAAAAAATGAAATGGAAAAGAGCACTTTGAAAAATAAATGGAATCAATCATCAAATTTATACTTTGAGAAACTTTTGCAACAATTGCCAAATATTTATACTGCAGTAATCAAGGCTAAAGGAAGATATTTTGATGAGAGCAAAATTTAATTATAAAATGCTTATTTTTCTTTTTGTGAAAATAAAATGTGTAATAAAAAATCATGTCTCACTTTTTGTAACTATGTATAATAATTTTATCTTTAAAGTACAAAACAACTACTTTTTAGGGCAATATAAAAATTACCAGGGGTGGCTTGAAACTTTTGAACTCTAGTATATATATATATATATATATATATATATATATACACACATATATATATATATATATATATATATATATATATATATATATATAAATTATGTAGTGCGTATTCAATTTATGTAACGTAAATCATTCAAACGAAAAACAAATACTGAAGCTAATTATACGGCAAGAATCACTCTCGTAAACAATATTTAATAATAAAATACAATCAACTTTGAATCCGTTAATGAATGGTATGATCCTTGTTTATAAATTCCGGTTTTATCAGGTCTTATTTTTTCTACGAGCCGGGCTTTCAGTCGTTTCGAACGACCATCATCAGGTAGACATTTCAGTGTGTTTTTGTTAAATTCCAAGTAGTAATGCGACATCGAAAGATTGTGCAGTCCGAAAGAGTGTTTTTTTAGCAATGAGATATTTTTAAATGTAAGAATAATTTTGGAGCGTGCAGTCGCGATGCTGAGGTTGAAATTTTTTAAATTTGAAAATTGTACGTTCTTGTACTGAAGAAAGGTGGCATGAACTAAATTGTTCAATAGTTACAGTAAATGTCACAATTATTATCAGGAATTCGTATAATTAGCTTCAGTATTTGTTTTTCGTTTGAATGATTTACGTTACATAAATTGAATACACACTACATAATTGATATTAAAATAACTTGATCCTAAGTGCGAATTCCTGCGAATTCTATGTGTTGATCACAGTGTCCACTATTACATTTAATATATATATATATATATATATATATATATATATATATATATATATATATATATATATATATATACACGGATAGAAATGTAAAAGGAAGACTGAAAACCGCCATGCCTAAATGACATAGACAACAAAAACGTGCTCAGTACAAAATTATATATATGAATAAGGTGTATTGAGGCACTAAGTATTCATCTGAACAAGTTTGATTAAAGAGACAGACAAGGTCTGTCTGTTTAATGTACTACTATATATAATATGTTATATATTATATATATTATATAATTATATTTTTCCAATTTTTGGATAAGTTGTTGAGTATTGTGCTTGAAATTGTGGATAAATTTTCAGAAGTTCATATTTTGTTATTTTTGTTCAAGTACTTTCAACTTTTGCAGTCATTATCAAGAAATTATGTGGCATCTGTGTGGTAGGTAAAATTCCTTTCTCTGCATCCTGGTATTCTTTGGGAAGCTGGACATTTGAAATGGTCAAGCATGATGTCATGTGAAACTGTTGGGAATGAAACAACACAAAAGAATGCGATTTATTTATTTATTAAGATATTATTATACAAAATAAACAGCCCACATTAAATAAAATATCATTCATCACAGGAGATGATATCTTGAAGTGCATATGATATAATTAATGTGCGCATATATTATATTAGTATTATATAAAAAAAAAACAATAAATAAATGAAATAAATAAATCACATTCTTTTTGTGCAGCCCTATTCCCAACAGCTGTTTTTCATGACATCACACTAGATCATTTCAAACAACCAGTTTCCCAAAGAATATATGTGTGTGTGTGTGTGTGTGTGTGTGTGTGTGTGTGTATATAGCTAGACAGTTAGATATACAGGGTGCAATGGATAAATTTGCATCTAAATTACGCAAAAATGAAAATAACACTGACATCTCATTTTAACAGGTATATTTACCAAAATAACACAAAAATATCTTGAAATACTAAAGAGTAAATTTATTCAATAAAATTGACATTCGCTTCAACCACAACCTCCAGACGGCTTCAGAATCTCCTGCAACTCTTCTGGGTGGCCTTCTTGTTTAAGTTGGTGAATGATTCCATAATCCTTGCCTTCAGTTCATCCTTGGTGTTACAAGGAGTTCTAGTGGTCTCTCACTCAACTGTGTCCCACACATAATAATTTTCCACACAATAATCAAGGGGGCTGCATTCTGGGTAGTTAGGTGAGCAGATGAAAGGGGTGATGTGGTTGCAGAAATTGTTTGATAGCCATGACTGGGTTCTCCTGCTTGTGTGGCATGGTGCAGAGTCCTGTTGCCAGACATAGGGTCTTCTAGCAGCCACCCTCTTGACCCAGGGCAGTACTAAAAGGCACTTAATGTAGGACTCTGTGTTGAGTCTGAGGCCCTCACCAACAAACCCAAGTGTTGTTTTCTTATCAGAATAATTGGAGTGAGTTTTTTGAGGTGCTGTAACTTCATAATCACCATTAGACTCATCCAACTCTTTTCGAGTGCTCTGCACTGTCCTCAGACTGAAACCAAAATACTCTGAAATGTTCATATTGGAGCTTCTGGTACAAATGTCAAGCTGTACCCTATGCTGTTTGCGAGTACAGAAATTTTCCATAATTTTCTTTGTCTCAAGTGCTTTCGGCCATTTCTATAGCCATTTTCAAGGGTGTTTTGTTTTTGATGGTGTTAGTTTTTCCTCATGTTTTGACTGTTGTATTTTATTTTTGTGTTGTTTTGAATACAAGTGTTCATTCCAAACCTTCATATGTTGCATGCATCTGGAATTTGTGTGAGTGTCTTTCTATTTTTAAAAGACTTGTAACACACCATTTCCATTGTTAAATAAGGTGAGGTTGATAGTAGGAGAGAAATGTTTGATATACAGGGCCTCTCTTATAGTGAAATGTTTCTGGTAATATGATTTACATAGCATTTTACTATTTTCAACCAGAATTTTTCTTAAGGGTTCTTGCAAATTGTGAGTTGATAAATGTTTTTGGTCTGATATGTGTATTTAATGAAAGATATATATATTAGTGTATATAACCAAAGGTTTATTTGCTACTTATTAAAGCTTAAGAAATGGCACTAACTGCCATTTTTAAATCAGAGTAAAGATAACCGCTTTCTTTTAGTGGTCAGTTTCTTGCTTTGAATTGTACTCTACCCACAGGTTAGAAATGTTTTCTCATCCAACTATTCTGCACAATATAAATGGCATAAAATCTCTCTATCCCCAAACCACATTGCCTTTTTCTCTAGCCAATTCTCCCTACCCAATTCCAACACCAAAATTTGGAAAAGTCTATTAAAAAATAGTAAATATATTTTGAAAAGGATGTAACTGAACCATTTCTGCTGTCTGCCTTCATTTCATACTCGTAGTTGACAAATGCAAGATGTGACTCAATTAGTACATAGCCACGTTTTGTGTAAATACATCGCGAACTGTAAAGGCTTGCAGATTCAATTATTCGTGTATTAATTCATTCTTTCTCGGCTACTGCTTTCTTTCTTTCTTGTTTCTTTTCCTTTTCTTTTAACCTCTCCCTTGAGTCTTTTCTTTTTAATCCTCTTTATTCCTTTCTTTTTTTATCTTTTATCATTTCCAATTTTCCTTATCCTCTTCTTTTTATTCTCTTTAATCATTATTGTTTTTTCTTTCTTGACATTTTCCATTCTAATTATAATCTTTTCTTTATTATTTGTTCTTTTTTCATTCCTTCTTATATTTTCATTTTTATTTTGTTTTCTTTTTTCTTCTTGCTCAAAATTTTCTTCATTTTTTTCAGTTTCTTAACTTTTTATCACTTCTTATATTTCAATAAAACTTTTCCTCCTTTGTTTCTTTTACGTTCTTTTTCCTGGCCATTCCTCTTCTTTCTTTTTACTCTTAATTGCTCTCTCTCACTTCTTCCTCTTCTTATCTAATCCTTTCCTTTCATTAAGTCTTCTTTATGTTTATATTCCTTAATATTTTCTATCTTTCTCTAAGTCTTCTTTCTCTCCCTATTCTCTCTTCTCTCTATCTTTTTTCTCACCTTCTTTTTCTAATCTTTTACATCACATATCAAATATGTGCTCTTCGCTAAAAAAAAAATAGATTTGATGAGAAACAATGAACAAATCAACAAAAAAAAATTTGCAGATTGCACCAAAGTTGGAAGTAACAGAAAAGATGCACACAGTTATCAGCTTTCTGCCTGATAAGCAGAGAAACTTAATGAATACTTATTCATAAAATTCATGGCCAGGTTATTCAGTATAACCTTCATTTCTTTAGCTCACTTTTCCGTCTTTCTCGAGTGGACGATTGGTTTCTCTCATTTCAAGAGTCATTGTATTTCTCAGACCCAACATATGATTACACATGCTGCAAAGAGATTTGAAGTTGGAATCGGGGGTGGGGGCATACCATGAATAATAATAATAAAAAGAGCTAAGAAATTACTGGAAACACTAAAATATATGAATTGCTAAAAAACATGTTCATGAGTACTTCTGACATCTTGTCCATGCAGTGACCACATTAACATATTTTTTTCTCCTTCATTGTATGGTGCTTCATCTATCTGCATTGTCTGATACAAAAAACTTGTTGCCTCTTGAAGTCTCTGGATGAGACTGAGGGGCAACTTGTACTACACAAAGTAAAACTCTAATAGCAATAACAATAACAATATACTTATCTCTATAATGTTGACTAATAATAATTAATTAATAATTAATAATAATTTGTGTCTATATTTCTGATATAAGAGTAATGGATAGCATCAAGGATTGAGGAATCAGAGAGCCGAGTTTGGATTCCAGTTGGATCCATTACATTCACTTACATGCTAATACCCTTGTGAAAGGTATGAATCCTCTTCTCTACACAGCTATAGATAAATAGCAGAATAGACTGGGTTCTATAGCCTTGGGTGGCAACCAGTCTAGGGGAAAATAACTCTGAATTCAAATTTGTCTGTAGCCCTGATGTAGTACATTCTATAAAGCTAGAGAAAAGATCATTCGCATTGGTTCGATGATCCCAACTTCTTTTGACCTCGATGGATGGTATTTCTGAGATGAGATATTGTAACTCTTTACATTATTTACATCATTCGGACTGTTATCCTTATCTTCATTGCCCTATTCATGTTTTGGATGTTGTATGCTCCAGCATTCTTCAGTTGGAATTTCAAACCAAACCTTTTATTTAATCCTAATTCCAAACGCCACACCTTTTTGAATTCCCTTTAGTAAATCAACTCTTCAGGTGATATATATTGGTGTCCCCAAATACACATGGCCCACTGGATAAAAGTGTTGGTTCAGTAATCCAAAAAGTTAGAGAGCTGAGTTACTAAAGGGAGTTAACCTAAACTGAGATATCCAAAAAAGTATAGTACGTTGAATTAGAACAATCTACCCCCATGAATTAAATAAAGGCAATAAAAATGAGAACACCAGTCTGAATGATGACAACAGTGTATGTATAGATGGCCACTTGTATTTGAGGATACTCGTCTACTAGGGTGGCTAGCCAATCCCTATTATAGACGCTTGCTCAGGCATATTTGTGTTTATTCAACACCCACAGAGCCCACCTGTGGTTTATACTGCAACTATGCTAAGCAGACCTTAGTTATAGCTTCTGGAAAAGAGCGTGTTATCTTGTGTGATCAGCAATATGAACAAGGCCAACATGCTCAAGCCCTCGGCCATAATGACTTGTGACTTTGTGCTAACACAGATATCGACGGCCCCCAAAGTTTCCGTTTACCCAATTTCACTAACAAGGCTTGGGTCAACCCGTAGTATTGTTTTCAGGCACTTTTCATCAAGAAGTCACCTTCCTGATAAATCAACCATGGTGAGATTTAAACCCGTGTCTCATGGTCAGAAATTGAACATTATAACCACTTGGACATGTGCCCAATAGTGTAAATAATATAATAATTATAATGGTATTGACGGTAGAAATTTGGTGATGCTGGTAATAGCAAAGAGATGACAAGACTTAAGTGATATTAATTACAGTATTGATGGTAGTGGTAATTATGATGACAATAATAATGCTGCATTAAAGGGAAATAACTCTGGTAGAAATGGTATTAGTAAGACTTGTCACAATGGTATAGATGGTATTTTTGATGGTAACTGTGTATTCAGCAACAGAAATAATAGCAGCAGAAAGTATAAGGATCATATTCATACCAGCACTAAATGGTAAGTAAGTATAGCAATGAAATATGTGTCAGCAATGCTGATGATGATGGCAACAGTGGTATGGATAGATACCATGATAGGAGAGATGATGACAGTAAGGAAATAGAGATTTAGAAATAGTGATTATGAAGCTCAGATTGAAGACTCGGAGAGCTGAGTTCGAATTCCAGTCGAATCCATTACATTCACTTACGTGCTAATACCCTTGGGAAAGGTATGAATCCTCCTCTTCTACCCCCAGCATGGCACATACCTGACTGACTGATTGTGCTGACCACACCTTAAATGATTACTGAAATTTGCTTGTTACAAAAGAGATTGGCATCTTTTTAAATACAATTTCCTATGGCTTTCAACTTGCTCTTGCCTTACAACTTCATTGTATAATCTCTTCTTTCATCCATTCCCCAAAGTGAAACTTCTTTCAAGTACTTGGGTAATATTCATTAATTGATACTTGTTATGAAAGTTAAATTAGTTCAGTTGATCACAAGTTCAAGCCCAGCTCACAACTAACAATATCCTGGAAAGTTTTTGTTCTTTGTATCCAGTCCTACTGCCAGTCATCCCCACAGAATCAGATTTCTGCCATATCATGATGATTTAAAAAAGAGCAATAGTGAAGCTGCATCCCATTTCAAGCCATTCAGTCAGTTATGTTCCATGCATAATACATGCTTAGGCGATCATGTATCTTTCAATACATGACTTAGATTTTTTTTTCCTACAGTAGTTTGCCATTTCTTTCTGTGGTAGACGAGCTGCCATCCAATACTATAGAACTCGGTCTGTTCTGCTATTTACCCATAGCTGGTGGGAGAAGAAGAGGATTCATACCTTTCCCAAGGGTACTAGCACATAAGTGAATGTAATGGATTCGACTAGAATTCGAACTCGGCTCTCCGATTCCCCAATCCGAGCCGCTATCCATTACTCCAACATGCCATTAAAAGCTTAAAATAGGTGTCATGTCTATTTTCAGTAATGGCACACAGAGGCCAGTATAGGCATGAATGTATTTGAAAAAATCTATTCAGAGACTGATAAAACTGAGATGGAGACTAGTACTTAAATGATGATGGTGGTAGTGATGATGATTATGATGTTGATGACTACCTAAATACTAATAATTGTCATAATGGCAGTAGTGATGAAAATATAATGGTTAAGATGATGATGATGATGGAAGTGAAAATTATAATTATAAGTCTAATGAAAAAGTCTTTGAAAATGATCATAGTGACAATGAAGTAGAAAATAATAAACACGTTACGATGCTGATGACCAATACAAAGTTGGATGCTGAAACAGTTGTCCAGCTGGTGTTAATCATAGTGTCAGCACTAATAAAAGATGGTCATATTATAAGTGACCAAAGGGATGGTATTCATCATGCTAATGATAATGTCAGAAAGAGTGATGGTGGGAGTGACCTTATTAATTTTCCTTGGATGAGTGACAATGGTTGGAATTTTGCTGCCAATGGTATGATTATGATAACGTCACTAGTATTAATAGTAGTATCAACGACGATGCTAGTGGTGGTTATGATGGTGTTGGTAGAGGTAGAAATCGAAGTTGTAATGGTGATGCTGATGAAGATGGACATAACAATGCTACAAGCAATGACGATGAGAGGGAAAGCGAATAATGATGATAATGTACCAGTTTTCTGGCCTGGCAACTAATTTAGATATTATTTATCTGTCGGCCCGTTCCCTTTCCCACCCACTGCTAAAGAATATTGGCCTTTTCTGGTCATCAATGCTTACCCCCACCCATGCCAGTACCAAACCTATTTTACTTTCTGAAATGCGCAAATTAATTTGGGAACCAGCCCACCTTTGGTAACCAAGGATACAAAGCCAAAAAGGGAAAAAAAATCCCTCCATCTGTCTGATTAGAAATAAGTAATTTGAATTCTGGGCATGTACCACCAATAGCTCTATGGATTGAAAAGCCAAAGGTCTTTGGTTCAATCTCTGTATAGTGAATTGGGGAATTTCTAAGGGTAATGTACAAGAAAAAAAATTAGTAAAAAAACTTATGGAATTAAAAAATAAAAAAGAAGTAAAAAATGTACAAAATGCAATTTTTATTTTTGTGAAACTCATGAATGAAACAAAGTTTATATTCTTCAAAATTGATCTCAGCAAATAAGAATTATTATCTTCTGCCACATAAAGCAAATGATTTCCCTAAATGGGCTCAACATATGAGAGTAACAAAATGTATAAGTTATTCATCATTTATAATATATTTATGCAGTGTGTGTTGTTGATGCTTTGCAGTTAATTGAAATCTTATTAAATTGTTTACTAATTAAATTGTTTACTAATTAAATTGTTTACTAATTGGCAGTTTAACAAAATGAAAATCTTGATTAAACATTAACCTGTACTTGTTGAATAATTATTGTTGTATTCTTTAAGATTTTCAAACTTTTCAATTCAATTCCTAATTCCAGGAAATTTGATCTTCCTTACAAATTCAGAAAAAAAATTGAAATAAAATGTAAAAAGAATAGATATAATTACTTTCTAAATTTGATATTAAAAATAAATTGAAGTTACATTATGAATTAAATATTCAAAATAAAATTACTTTCTGAATTAAACATTCAAAATAAATTAAAATTACTTTCTGAATGAAATATTCAAAATAAATTAGAATTGCTTTCTAAATTAAATATCCAAAATAAATTAAAATTAATTTCTGAATTAAATATTCAAAATAAAGTAAAATTACTTTCTGAATGAAATATTCAAAATAAATTAAAATTACTTTCTGAATTAAATATTCAAAATAAATTAAAATTACTTTTTGAATTAAATATTCAAAATAAATTAAAATTACTTTCTTAATTGAATATTCAAAATAAATAAATAAAAATTATTCTGATTTAAACATTAAAAAGAAATTAAAATTATTTTCTAAATTAAACATTAAAAATAAATTAACATTATTTTTTAAACTAAATATTAAAAATAAATGTAACTTATGCTGGGAGCAAACCACCTGCACATGAACTGAAAATGAATTGAACAAATATATAAAAATAAAAAAATGTTTAAGACAACAATTTGTCTTCTCACCAGACTTGTTCACTCTTTTCAGATCCTGATAGAATTAAAAGTCCTACCAGGATTTATTATTGGTGGACACACTTTTAACAATATAAAATATGCAGATAACATAGTGTTGACAACAGACACTTAAAAGAAATTGCAGGAACTCCTTCAGGAGGTAGTAAAAGAAAGTGTAAAGGAAGGACAACCTATCAATTATAAGAAGACAGAATGTATGGTTGGCAACAAAATGGAACAAACCATGAAGTGAACTAAAAATTGGAATTTTCATTACAAACAAAGAAAAGATCATAAATAAAATGTTATAAATCTTCCTATATGGCCATTATTTTGGACAATCTCCTTACAGATGAGACTTGAGGCAACAGAAATGTGGATCTACAAAAGGATATTGAGAATCCTATGGACTGAACAAAAAACTTTTTAAAAAATGGAAACAAAAAGGACACTTACAATTAGAATCAGAATTTGAGAATTGAATTTTCCAGAACACAATGAGGAAGGATAGCCTAGAGAATCTGACACTCACAAGAATTAATGAAGGTAAGAGAAACAGACAAAAGCAGTGAGTATACTAAAACATTAAAAAGATATTAAAATTATATTCTAAATAATTTTTAAGAAAAAAAGAAACAATTTTAAGTTATTATCTACACTAAAGAATTAAGCTTGGATGTGTAAGCAATGTAATGGATAATAGCTTGAAGTTGTTAATTGGTGAGTTAAGTTCCAATTCTCATTGGAATCATGTTCACTTATGTACAAATACCCTTGAGAATCGACCTCTTCTCCCCAACTATGGGTTAACTAGTAAGATTTGTATCACTAAATCCATTATTATCTCGAAATAATAAATAAGTAACATAAAATTGCATATAAAATATTTATATTTCAGCATATCAACTCATTGCTTACACATCCAAACTTACAGCACCTGGTATTCCCAAGTGGTCACTCATCTAGGTACTGACCAGTTTTGATGTTGCTTAGCTTTGGTGATTGTACAGGAACCAATGTTTCAATGTGATGTGGCCATAAACCCAAATTACTGAGAGTTAAATAAGTTGAGAAAATATGAAAGCAAGAGAAAGAGAGGACAATAAAAGACCAGGATTCAAGGAGACAGAAGATGATGCTTGCGATTCCTTTTAAATTCTTTGAAGATCAAAGTTGACAGGAAAGCAAGAACCTGGAAGAGAGTTCTATGAGTGAGAAATGCAAGAGAAATAACATTACATTTAAATTTAACAATCTCAACCGTAAATGATGAGATTTGTAAAGTCATGGTACCAAAGAGAACAACTCAGCGGAACAAATGCCATATGAATATTTATAGAAAAATACAAAAAAAAGTTATGTTACGTCGACAGGAATGTAACTAAAGACTAGATGCCAGGTCAGGATCGATGAAATTGCAGATTCTTTGGATTCTGTCAAGATGCTTTTTATAAATATCTGAAGGACACATGGCACAGTGGATAAAGTGGTTAGTTAGATCCAGTGACACGACCCAAAAACTGTGAGTTCAATACCCGGTTAAGGCAGTGGAAAACTTAGAGAGGGGAATTAACAGGAGATAACTGACAACTGATATCTATTAAACATGGCACATGGTACTCAAGGACACATGGCACAGTGGATAAAGGCGTTGGTTAGATCCAGTGACAAGACCCAAAGAGTGTGAGTTCAATACCCGGTTAAGGCAGTGGAGATCTTGGAGATTGGAATTAACAGAAGATAACTGACAACTGACATCCATTAAACATGGCACGTGGTACTAGAACAGTCTACCCCAGTTCAGTTCGACATTCCAACCACCTGAAGAAGGCCGGAGTGTACAACAGCCAAAACGTTTGTAATAAATATGGCAAAAAAGATGAGGATAATAGTCCAAATAATGTAAATAGTGTAAAACAGAACCAGTGAATAAACTTATACCAAAGCTTTTTTGCACTTTACTCAGACTACTCATCTACTGTTGGCTATTACAGGGTACTTTTTATACCTCCAAAATCTTAAAGGGAGATAACTGATGATTTATCAGTACAAATAATAAATGGGATATATTGAGATTTTTACTGCTTTTTTGATAATATTGCCTCTAACAGATCTATTATTCAATTAATTTCCTAAATTAAAAATTGATTGAAACTAATAATCAATTTAATAAGTCTTGCATATAGTGTTGTAAATTAATGTTAATTAGTGAAATACCATTACCCATATTATGATTAATATAATTGTTTCACCAATTTTAATTGATGCTAGTGTCATTAAAAAACACCAATAGAGGTGACTGCAAGCAAAGCCAGAATTTTGTTGGTAAAAGTCAAACCAACACTTTAACTCTTTGCTCCATGTTTTCCTATTGATTACTTGGTTTGGCATAAAAGGTAACTCTTTACATTGACAATAAAAAGACAAGATGAAGATGTTAGGGAGAGATACAGGAACTGAGAGAGATGGTAAAGAGTCTCAAGTCTATTGGGATGGAATGAGGGAGCAGTCATGGTTCTGTGTCAGCTGAACTGACTGACCAGGTAATCCTATTAAATAATAATCAACCAATTGGAAACTGAGTTGCAACAACTTCAGTTTCCAGGTGGAAGAAGGAAGAAGAAATTTTGCCAGTTATGCATTAGACAGGTCAACTGATTACTTTGCTGCTATTGGTTGTCCCCTGATGTCCACAAAATTGTTTGACCATTCAGCTAAGATTTGGGGACCTGAAAATAAAAATAAAGTGCATGTTAATAATAAAATAACATTGACATTCACCCAAATTATATGAACCTGTTTTCTGGCTAAAAACAAAAACAAAAAAACAACTTTATTTCCTAAGAAAAACAAAGTTTTCAGTTTTATTGATATTTTGTTTTTGTTTTCCCACTTTTGGAAAGCTTACAAAAAATGCCAATAAAAAGGACACAGTAAGCAAGAAAGTAAAGAAAATATTACAATGTTTGTTTGGAGTTTATTAAAGAAAAGAAAAACTTTTGCAAAAACTTTCCAAATTACTTTTTAAGAAACTGAAGTGTACATCTGAGCCATGAAACAAACTCATGTTTTAAACAAAATGGCAAAAGAAAACTTTGCATTTTCTCATTATCACTGTTATTATTATTATTATTATTATTATTATTATTATTATTATTATTATTATTATTGTTGCTGATGTTGTTAATATTTATATTTTTGTTCATATGACACTTTTTGTCGTTTCGTGAAATCTTTTCATCACAATGAAAAACAGTCAAGATTTACAGAAACACATTTCCTTTTCGCTTTTTATATTTCTTTATTCTTTTTATATTTCATTTTTTATTGCAAGTGTTTAAAGGTAAATATCATATGAAAGAAATAAAATCACAAGAGAATTCTAGTTATTTTTTCAAACACTGAACCGACTAAAGATAATAAAAGAGTAAAAATGTTAATTCAAAGAATTGTGATACTTTCTTATTTTCTTTATTGGTGCATGGGAATAAAATTCACTTTCTTAGCAGAATTTAATACCTGCATGATACAAGGCACAGTGGAGTAATGGATAGCAGCTCAAATTGAGGAATCAGAGGGTCAAGTTCATATTCTAGTCAAATCCATTATATTCATTTACGTGCTAATACCCTTCTCCCCCATCTATGGGTAAATAGCAGGACAGACCATGTTCTATAGCCTTGGATAGCAACTGGTCTACTGCAGAAAGAAATACCAACTGGGAAAAAAATCTGCCTCGTCAGTCATGTATCGAAAGATGCATGATCACCTAAGCATGTATCACATATGGCACATAACTGACTAACTCATGATATGAGTGTCATGGAAATCTAAAAGATCATCATTAATTTTATCAGCAAAGCTTCTATTTTCAAACTTTGTCAATTTTTAAAAGAAGAGATTCTTCATAAGCAAATTAATGTTGCTTTTTTTCTTATAATTTCTGCTTTAATTGTTTGTGATGTGTTGGTGAAAAAGGTTGCCACCCCCTAAGTAGAAGTAGAAAACCACATGACAGCTATCAATGTCCAGAGACACACAGGGAACAGCGTGGAGGACAGACACTCACACCTTGGACCTACTTCTAGGCCAAAGGATCAGCTCTAGGTGATGGGAACCACAAACCTGTTCTGATGAAATAAATACCTGTTATCTATGTCAACAATGGACCCCTCTGATAAATAAAACATGCTACACGTTCTATGTAGGGGAGGAAAATGTCTGTATTAGGTTTTATAATAATAATAAATATTGCTATAACTTGCATCTGAACCTTTTCCTTAATCCTATATACTCCAACAAGTGGAACAATCAAATATATTGATAATTATTTTACTTTTATTTATCTATTTGGAAAATTTAAGCAAAATATTGAAAAACGTTTTCTACCTGATGGATAATTTGAATTTCAGTAGAGCAAATTATGGACTTTACAATTTCAAAACAAGAATTGCAATACCTAATCATTTTTCGAGGACTTGCTATCAATACAACCTCATTGACATAAAGAACTGTTATATTCTGTGCTAATAGGAATATATACTGACAAACATGGTGGATAGAATAAGTAAAAGTTTATTGTAAAAACCTATACAATAAGAATAAAGGTAACAGTTATGCACAAGGACGTCGCAAGTCAATCTAGTAGTGAGTGGTACTATTGGAAAGTCAGTATTTGTCATGCAAGTCTAAGTCATACTCAACAGATCCCAGCTAGGATACTTGCGAACTGCCCCACACAGTCAGATGTGGCACAAAGCCGAATTTAACATAGGGTATCCAAGCCTATGGGCTCAGACAAAAATTCCCCATAGACCCCGTAAAAAACAGGGTTGGGTAGCTGTCTACCACCCCAGATGAGACTCTGCCCTTCAGCATAGCCTCGTCCAGGTTCCTCTCTGCCTTTAGGCAGAGAGTTAGGCTGTACAGCCGAAAAAGATTTTGGCTAGACTCTGTAGTCTGTTGACACAAAGATACTTATAGGTAGTCACTACCTATAGTGTAGTTACTCATGGGGCGACAGGTTATTCCATTGCATCAAGAACAAAATCATAATTGCAATCAATATCTGATTAACAAAATCAATCAGACTTACTTGTTTATAAAATAATACAAAAATAAAAATAATAATCTTTTATATGTCATATCCTTCAGGATGTGGATGGTCATGACTCTCCATATCTTCCTTTCATTTATAGCTCTAAGCAATGTTTGACTCTTTATCCTCCCTACTTGTCACTGTTCTGCTTCTCATTCACACACTCATTACATAGGTTACTCACAGTTCCCTTCTGTCCCTCTTGCTTTCAATATATCCTTTGAGTGTTAAATCATCCAAGGCCTTTTTTTTTCATTTATGCTCCAACTCAGATATTTCATTTTGTTTTTTTGGTTTTTTTAAAGCATTTCGCCCCAAGCAAGGCAGGAGTGCCACTAGTACACAGGGGGTTACAGATAGTGAAAGTAAGAGAGAAGGCTGGGTATAAGAGTATTACAGAAAGGATAAAAAGAAGAATTGGGTTCAAGATATCAGATGATGATGATTGACATTGCATTTAAATTTTTGAAGATTTTAGTTATCATAGAAGCAAGTAAGAGGAAGGAAGTTTCACTGTTGGGAAGAAACTGTTGGAGTAGAAGTGAGGATTACATTTAACTGTTTCAAAAGTAAAAGGGTAGAAAACCTAGATGTCAACCTAGTAGCACACTTAAATTCATGTAGATGGGCACCAGTGAAAATAACTTGTCAGAGCAGTTGCCATGAAAATATTTGTAGAAAAAACAGAGGGAAGCCACATCACATCTGTGAGAAAGTGTCTGAAGTTAAGAAACTAATTCTGGACCAATTACATTACAGATCCTTTTTTGGATTTTGTCATGAACCTTGAGATGAACAGCTGTGACACCAGACCAGATATGGCAACAATATTCAATGCAAGGATAAATGGTAGATTTCTAAATGTGTAAGATGGACTCTGACAAGAAATACATTCTGGCATGACACAGTGAACCAACTTTCCTTGCAGTAGATGCTGCTATTGATTCAATGTAGTTGTTCCACTTCAAGTCAGTTGAAAACATGAGGCCAAGAAGCTGCAGTGAGTCATTCTCATGTAGAAAAACATGAACAATGCTGATGGGATGCAGGGATTTTCTCTATGGTTGTTAAATGAGAGCAGCTTAGTTTTAGAGGTACTAAAATTTACAAGCCATTTCTTGCTCCAGTTAACCACTGATTGGGGATCCTTTTTGAGACCAATGGGAAGGTTAGCTTTGTCAGCATTACTGGATTTACTATTGAGCATAGATGGCTACTTGAGAGCTGATGACATCAGGAAGATCATTGATGAAAATTGCAGCAATAATCCAGTTTTTGGCTTGATCTGGCTCCTGTAAAGATAGAGTATGGTAGTAAAAGTCAGGTACTTACTGGAATGGTACAATGAACTGACCATTTTTCCAGCATCTTTAGCAATAGATTTTATATATAAGTTCCTCTTGATGTCTGGAGAGTGCTTAAGACTCAAAAGACATTCAAAGGAAGGAGAAAAGACCCATTCATTATCATATTTGAAAGTTCAGTGCTTCTCTGTTGTTGTGGGAGAGATCTCCAATGTATACTTTCCATCGATGAAGTATCTCTTCTGTTTTATGAACATTCCCTTTTATTAGGTTTTATTTATAAATTATTGTGATAGAATTTAGATAGGAAATTTATATTAGATGCAAATGAAAATGGCCTTTTAAAATTTAATGAATTAGATTTTTTGATTGTATTAATAAACAAAAGTTCCATAAACTTAAGCTCAAATTTGTTCATCATGTAGAAACTGTAAATACAATACTTGACAACTCAGCCACTGCCATTGCTACTGACCTGTTTACTGGTTCATTCTTGGATGGGAGGAGTAGGATGTTAGAGTTGAAGAAGATCCAGATGTAAAGAGATGTGAGTGAATTCTGCAATAAATCAATGAATAATCGAGAGTAGAAAAAAACCTGCAACTTGGTCAGAAATTGAGGTATTCCAATTCTACATGACCAAAAAAAAATACAAGCTAATTTATTGAAAATTCTAAAAATAGTCGAAGGCAACATAAAATTACTATCAATATGACTTTCCTCTCCCCTAGTGCTCCCCACCAAATGCAATGTGCCTATACCCTGGTGCTCCCCACCAAATGCGATGTCCCTCTCCCCGTGTGTTCCCCATCAAATGCAATGTGCCTATACCCTGGTGCTCCCCACATAATACAATGTACCTATACCCTGGTGCTCCCCACCAAATGCAATATGCCTCTCCTGTGGTGCTCCCTACCAAATGTCATATATTTCTCCTCTGGAGCTCCCCACCAAATGCGATGTGCCTCTACCCTGGTGCTCCCCACCAAATGTGATAGGCCTCTCCCCTTGTGCTCCCCACCAAATGTGATAAGCCTCTCCCCTCAAATGTACCATGATAATGACCTATATTTCTACTCTCCCTTTTACATATTATTTGCTTTATTCTCTTATTTATTTCTAAGTAAAACACTAAATTTCTCATTTTGAACCAGGGGATAGATCGAAAAGTGTCCTTAACAAGAGTGGGTATAGCTATTGCTCATGAAGGTAAGTCATATACGTTTTGCCCTCAATCACTAATCAGCTGTAAAAATTTTCATATAAATCTTTAAAGGTCTTTACAATAGACATGCCTTCTCAGATTGATGGATTGCAAGTTTATTGCAGGTAAAAAGTATTTATTTTCTATTTAGACAGAGGAAGAGCTTAAATTAAAAACTCTTCAAATTATTTTTTTTTTCTTTTTTCTTTCTGTGAATTAATTGTTTCTTTGTTGTGTTTATTTTGTATTGATAAAACTTCAGCTCACATAATCATTTTAGGACTTCAAGGTTTTCTTTCAATAGAAGGAAAATACATGATGGAGTTCAAATGCTGACAATGAAATATATTAAAAACAGAATATGGTTGCATTAGAAGCAAAGTCAATGAAATATAGATCATTACAATGTATAAAAACATTCTGTTTCTTCATGAACAAAATATTCTCTGAAATTGTGAGTTAAATCAACAAGTTACTTGGATGAAATATTCACAACCTTGATTCTTTCATTGCTAAACATAGAGAAAGGCAAAATATCAATAGAAGGAATTGTATTTGCATTTTAATTTAAAAAACTTCTTCTGCATAAACAAACAGTTCATTGCCTCTAACATTGAGCAAAAATTATAAGAATTGATGTTGATATTTATTGGAAGTTGAAGCTTCATCTCTGAAATCACTAAACATCTCAAACAGCATCAAAGTAATTCCAAAATTATAACAAATACTTTTGAAAGTGTTGCAGAAAATTGCTTAATTTGCAAAATTTTGATCGCAAATTCTTTGCTCTATTGAATACCAAGAAAAGTACAGTATTTACATTAGTCGGACTATTGTCCTCATCTTTGTCGCCATATTTGTCACAATGTTTCGGCCGTTGTACGCTCCGGCCTTCTTCAGGTGGTTGGAATTTCGAACCAAACCCTTTATTTCGATCACTGGGGTAGACTGTTCTAGTTCCACGAGCCATGTTTGATGGATATCAGTTATCTCCTGGTAATTTTCCCTCTGAAAGTTCTCCACTGCCTGAACTTGAGGACACATGGTACAGTGGATAAAGGTGTTGGTTAGATCCAGTGACAGTCCCAAAGAGTGTGAGTTCAATACCCGGTTCAGGCAGTGGAGAACTTTCAGAGGGAAAATTAGCAGGAGATAACTGATAACTGACATCCATCAAACATGGCTCGTGGAACTAGAACAGTCTACCCCAGTGATCGAAATAAAGGGTTCGGTTCGAAATTCCAACCACCTGAAGAAGGCCGGAGCGTACAACGGCCGAAACGTTGTGACAAATATGGCGACAAAGATGAGGACAATAGTCCGACTAATGTAAATACTGTACATAATACCTCATCTCAGAAATATAGACAGACCAAGAAAAGTGTATATTGATACATAATACTGAATGAATAATGAATGAAGCCTAAAGAATGCTTATCTTGATACATTATAATGAATGAAGTCTAAGGAATGTGTATCTTAAGACATTAGAATGAATGATGTCCAACAAATGTGTATTTTGATACATTAGAATGAATGAAGTCTAAGGAATGTGTATCTTCACACTCTGGAATAACACAGACCATCAGTGAACCATTCCAATGCAACCAATTCAAGATTACCAGTTCTCTGTTTATAATATAACCAAACTTCACAGAATTCTGACTATGACCAAAGATTTAGCATCGTATTCCAATATAATAATAAACGATCAAAAGTCAGCTTTGTGTCTGAGATAGTTGCCTATTTTCCACTGGTACTGACCATGAGTCTTTTAGTCTGAGAGTTCAAATGCTAGCCAAATATCTATGAAGAGGTGGCAGGGTGGGATGTAGCAGTTACTGACAGAGAAAACAAATTTATTGAACCAAGCTCAAGTCCTGACCAAAGACATTCATATTTATATTATATTTTGTGAAAGGTATCAGTTTCCTTCTCCCTACACTTTGTCTCGCATAGCTAAATAACAGAGAGTGTATGAATGACCACTTAGGAAAACCACTCACCCATAACTATTCTTACCTGTTCAGGTAAATGCAGTAAAAACTGTTACCCCCATTGTCAACCTTGACAGAGTGATCTAATTATATCTAACAACTTGTTAAAAATTCAGGATATTCTTTCCCTCAGAATTCTTGTATTTATTACACTTGAAATGTGAGAAGAGCAGATTTCCAGTGCTTACTCTCCATGACTGAAGAATCACATATGTTCTGCTTTAGAACTTAAAACTTCTCATTTAAAGTAAGATGTGGATTGACAACTTCAGGTACTTTAGACTAGAAAGCAGCAAACCTATGCAATCCCACTGGGTGGGACATTAAAATCTGCCCTCAGATTTTGACAAGAAAAAAATGAAATTCATATGTCTGTATGTTAGCTCTTCAAAGTGAAGATCAAAATCTGAAGGTGTTTTTTTTTCCATGGTTTAATAGAAGTAATTCTCAATCACCACTTCAAAGATGATAGTTACTAATTCAAGTGCTCCTGCTTAAACCAGTTTCTTTAAATTGTGAATATCTTGTTGCAGTTTGTTAAACTGTTTTGATAAATTTGAAAACGTTAAATGTAAAATTACAAAAAAGGGTAGATAAAAGCAAATAGAGATTTTAGTAAAGTATTCTTCTTTTAATATTTCAATCGCTTTCAGGACTTTGGTGATCTTGGCTTTAAAGACTTTGACTATGGCTTTAATCAATTCACTCGAAGTAAGGCAATAATGCCACTAAGATACAAGGGGCTACTGAGAATGAAGACTTTAGAAGAAACCAGAAACCTAATCCTGAACAGGAAATAACTCTACTCCTGTTCAGAAGATTGGGGAGGAGTGTGAACCAAATGATAGGCAGACCTGTCTACTCTTGTTAAGGAAAAAAAATACTAAATAAAATTTCAGAGACATTATTAGTATAGAACTGAAGTACATTTTAGAAGGGGCCAGAAACACAATCCTAAATAGGACACAAGGGATAAATCTTTACTCCTGTTCAAAAGACTGGTTAGAAATGTGAACTGGACAATGTTTAATTCATCAGTTTTTGCTTTCTGACACCTTTGAGAAAATTCTTTGATCTTGAACTCAAATTTTTTATCATTTTTATTTTACATCAAGGTAATATTTCTTTAATCCCTTCACTCCAACCAAGGCAATAAAGCCACTAAGAAGCAAGAGGTTACTGGGTGTGATAGAATATGCGAAAAGGAAAACATTATTAAGAAACAAGAACAATAAAAGAACTGGAATTAAGAAGACAGAATATAACAACAGACATTGCTTAAATTTTTGAAGTTCAAAATTGAAATGGAAAGCAAGACGCCAGTAGAAATTTCCACAAGTGAGAAGTGTAAGAGAAGAAACTCTTAGTATAGAACTTACAGTTATATCTCGCCATTTCAACTTTAAAATGATTACACCTTGCTGCCAATCTAGTAGTACACTTAAATTCATAAGGAAAGCTTATTGGAACAATTACTATAAAAATATTTATAGAAAAGGCAAAAGGAAGCTATGCTTTGGTAGTGGGAAAGTAACTAAAGCTGAGGTGCAAGGTCAGGACCAATAATATTACAGATTCTTTGTATTTTATCAAGTATCTCTAAATACATAACAGAAGCACCAAACCAGATACGACATCAATATTTAATACATGGATGAATCATAGACTTATAAATGTGTATGATATGATATGTATTGATACCAATTGTCAATCTTTTTTCATCTCAGCTTGAATCAAGAAGGAGAGTTTAAGTTTTAATCACCTCCTAGTTTTAGACCTTGCAATACACAATGTATGTTAAAAGCTTTAAATGTCTAGCATTTGTTACAAATGTGTTTTCAAAATGAAAACAGGAAAAGAATTATTTTTATAGTCTGCACAAAATATACTTACGTTTACTTGAATTAAATATACAGTTCTTGTGACATATTTATATATTTTTTATTGGGAAAATTATAACACAAAAGTGTTCATTGGATATATTTCTATCATTACAAAATAAGTTAATGGCTGATGGTATAATCAAAATTTTGAGTTAAGCATGTCACGGTGACAGATGCAGTGTCTTTTTTTTATCTTGATGACCTAGTAATACCTGATTAGAAAATCATGCTAAAAATAACAAATTGAGATCTATTTAATCTATTTTGAAGAGCAAAGAGAAATAAAGAGCTGAGGGGGAGATAAAGAGAGAAGCACATATATACTTACCTACCTATCTATATAAACTCTGATAGACATAACCATCAGTCAGTCTGCACTAACATAACAGGTTAATGAGTATCAGATTTGCACATAGTTCATTTACGTGCAATACTGCACTCTGAGGCCACCCATTTTTATTGCAACAATTATCTCCCTTGTTTTAAGAGCTTACTGTCATGGCAGAAATCTATAAGTTTTATTTATTGTTTTTTTTTCTAGTGAAAACGGATGATTAGAAAGGAATAAATTTACTGTCTGAAAAACCCACTAATATCAAATGGGGTTTTCCAGGAATAAAATAAAATTCAGTAGCCATTATTTTTAACATTGTTTAATTAATTTATATAGAGAAAATTGATTGGTAATGTACAGTTAAACTATTATGAAGTAATGAAATTTCTTTTGCAATACAATTGCAAATGTACAATGTACATTTATATTTCATAGAAAATAATTTAATGCCATATTTTCTGTTAGTACTTTCTTTTGGTTTTGAAGTAAAAGGAATTGTTTTGGTTTGGACTAATAAATTTTAGTATATTTCATTATATATTTATTGTAATATTTGTACCTGACATTTAGTGTTTGACATCTCCTTCATAAAGGCAACATATTGAACATACCATAATGTTTGGATTCTTTTTATTTATAACAAACATTTATTCATATACACACCAATATATATGTAGTTTATAGAGTGTGATTATACAAGATGACCAATAAATAATAATTTTTTGTCTCATATCTATAGACAGCTCTACATCAGTCACAATTCAAGTGATGTATTAACTATAATGAAGACCATATACTTTTGATTGCTATTACCAAAACTCTTTTGAATGAATGGAAATAGATTAAAGAATTTTTATTTTTTGTTTTCAAATGGCAGAACAGATTGTAAAAAATTATGTGTACTGTAGCTCTTATGAATGATGCTGAAGTGAAGATACATACAGATTTCATAATATATCAAAGTTTTGTTTTACCTTTATTCATAAGATCGTTACTTTAGTTGAAATATCTGAAAAGATTAAGAAAATGCAAAATGCAAACAAAATCTATATGTAGGCATCCGTTTATCTCATTAGATAAATGTAGCGACCTCTCTGGTCAAAATTCAGTCCTTTGGTGATGAGACTGGAATGACCTCTCCAGACTACATGCCCCTCCCCTTGGAGAACCAAGTTCCAATTCCAGTTGTGTTCATTATATACACTTACATGAAAATGGCTTTGGCAAAGATATGAATCCACCTTTTCTCTGTCTCCCTTTAGGTTAATAGAACTTGTATCAATAAATCATAATTACACCCCAAAAATCTTACAATCTAAAGAGAATGGTTGATAAACCATAAAAAGTAATAAATCAATCACTCAGTATTGGCTTCTCCAGAGTTTGGAATCCAGTGTTATCTTTCTACTCAACTAGCTGCTTCCTCAAGCTACAGAAACCAGTCTATTCTGCCATTTAACCTATGGTTGGAAAAATAAGATAGTGAATTCACCTGATTCCTAAATAAACATTGCAGAAGTGAATGTAACAGACTAGACTGGTTTTTGAACTTGGTCCTTCAAGTCCACTTTCTGTACCAGTTACCCTTTTGCTACTCCCAGATCTACAATGATGCAGAAATTAAAAGTTAAAAAAAAAATATTTATAGAAAACCTTTTCCAGATAAATTATTTTTTCTCAACAGGTTGATATACTCTGCATCAAACAAGATTCCTTTCTGATTCACTCTACATCAAAACCTGTTGGCTGGGGGTGAATGATAAGAAAGTAAAAAAAAGTCACTGTCTGCACAGGGACTCCAAGGATTACATCCAGCTCTCAAAACAAATCCTGTCCCCACCAAAAAATAAAATAAAATACTGTATAAAAGGTGCCAGCCACAAACATTGCCATGAAAGCTAAAGCATGTCAAAAAAATGCTGAGTCATGATCCACTCCATTTACTTTTAAGGATGTCACTCACAACACTGAAAGCGGAGTTGCCGATGAACAGGCTAACTCTTAAAGTCACCACCAGTTAACTTGATCAACTGAACTGACACACACATCACCGCCAGGTCAATACCTTGCCCAAAAAGAGACATTTTGCCTTGATTCTGTATATCAGTAAGAAATCTTATTTTAAACAATTCTTGTGTGCTTTTCTTTTTGACTCACTGGTAGTACATGTTGATTCTTTTCTTCATTCATGTTGCAATACTTGTGTTACTATACATAAGTTCATAACCCAATGATATTCAATGAATTTTTCTTCATGCAGATATAATTTGAGTTTTGCTCTGCAATTCCTGGCAAAAACAAAGCTATTAATGTGCCTGAGTGTTTGTGACCTTATACCAAAATTACAAGTATATAAACCAATTTTAAATTGTGTGCATATATATATATATACATATATATATATATATATATATATATATATATATATATATATATATATATATATATATATATATATATATATTATGAAATGGACAAAGTCCAACAATTATTTTAAGACATTTTTATGTTTATATATATATATATATATATATATATATTATGAAATGGACAAAGTCCAACAATTATTTTAAGACATTTTTATGTTTATATATATATATATATATATATATATATATATACAATTAACCAATTTTAAATTGTGTCTATATATATATATATATGTATATATATATATATATATATATATATATATATATATATATATATCCAATTTAAAATTGGTTTATATACTTAACTTAAATAACAACTTGAAAGAGACTGTTTGACCAACACAAGGACTGACACAAATTCATGTTAAAAAAATAAAAATAACAAATGAAAACTACAGACAAAAGTTCATTTTCTCCATCAAGACATTCATTTCTGTAGTTTACTGCTACTAGCAAGCAGAAATTTTTTTTCTCCTGATGATGGCCATGTTGGCCAAAACTAGTGGAGGAATCTAACTGAAATAATAAAAACAAAACAATATCAATATACAACCCAGTGTGTCTGAAGATTTTAATTTTTTAATATTTTTATTGTTCAAAACATATATGTATATATATATATATATATATATATATATATATATACACACACATATATATATATATACATATATGTAATTATATTAATAACTGTATACAAAATCAATTCTGTATTAATGGCTTACAATTTTTAGACTAGACTTAAAGTCACAAGTTAAAACATGCATAAATATCTATAAATAAAGTTTATAACCACTGTCTTCAATTAATGAACTTCCATAAATCAAAAATAAAAGCAAATGCCAAATAATAATGTCACCATTTGGACTGGAACCAGAAGCTCAATGATAACAGGCAAGTTAAGAAATGAAACATTCTCGTTATTGCACAACAAAGAAAGTAAACATCATTGGGACAGAGTAAAAAGACTTCACTGTCTATACTGAGATTGTATTAGCTATACTTTGTTTCATGTAAAGTGATAAGGTTCATCACATCAAATACTAAACTGAAAAGGTAATTTTGTCACACTGGATATGAACCAAACATATGAGGTAAGAAGCAAGAAAAGTGGATTAAGCAACAAAAAATATTTGAAGGAACCAGTTTTTCTACACAAGGTTGCTGAGAATAAAATGGACCTAACATGTGAGTAATGATAATCTTTTAGAGAAAATGAAAACAAAAAGGAAACTAATACTTAACATCAGGAAGAGACAGTTGAAACGTCTATGGCATATAATAAGGAAAGAGTGCTTGGAAAATTTGAAACTCGCAAGGCAGATTGAAGGCAAGAGAGGCAGAAGAAAACAATGCATAACCTATGTTTTGTGTTTGTGTAAATGGTTGGGGAACAAGATTTAGGAGAATTAACAAAAAGACAAAATTTATTAAGAACAAGAAATTGTGGAGAGCCATGGTCACAAGGGATATGGGACATAGAAAAAGAAGTGTTGCAAATGTGAAGAAATTGAAAAAAATTAAAAATATTAATATTGGCTACAGACATGAAAGGAAGAAAACCACTATCTTTAAGGAAACATTACAAAGAAAAATGGGGAAAGAAGTATACAAAAACTGATTTCCTAACAGGTGATTTTATTAAAGTGATTCAGCTGAATGAATGAAAGCATGTTTGAATTTTGCAGGTTGTGTTATCATATCCTGCTATGGCAACCAAAAATGACCATGACTGAAATAAAGTAGTACAGTAGAGGAGCCTTGAAAAACAATGCAGAATGTTAAAGGTTAATGAATATACAGCTATTCTGAAGGGACCTGAAAGATGGACAAGCAGTTTAATTCTTCAAGGAAATAGTCAACTAATAGAACATAGACAATAACATTGAGGAGTTCACAAAATATTTGGTGCTTATACAGGGCGTGATGGGTAAATTGTCGCCATTTCATTTTTTTCATTTCGAGGGTCAGTTGGGCCCTGTCAGAAAAAGAGCACAATGACACAATTCATTCTTCCAGAAATTTCGAAATAGCACACTGTATTGCTTGTCATTCACACTAGAAACTCCAATACAAACTCTTCAGTGTGTTTGGGTGTCAATCTGAGGACAGTGCAGAGAATGCTGTTTCCCCAAAAGATGTAGCGAGAGTGATGGAAACCAAATATCCAGTCAACATTGTGCTGTTTCGAGTGATTACTAGTGATTGTGACATTATGCCTTCATGCTCCCCGGGTCACCTAACTCCCCAAACTGAAAACCTTTTGATTATTATGTGTGGGGCGCAGTTGAGAGAGACAACAACAAAACTCCTTGTAGCACCAAAGAAAAACTGAAGGTCAGGATTATGGCAGCATTCACCAACTTAAACAAGGAGAATATCCAGGAGTGATGCAGGAGATTCCAAAGTCATCTGGAGGCTGTGGTTGTAGCCAATAGTGATTTTAAGCTATTTTTGTGTAATTTTGTTAAATATATCTATTAAAATGAAATGTCATTGTTATTTTCATTTTTGCATAAATTAGACGAAACTTTATCCATCGCAACATGCATTACAGTCAGCAATCTCCTGACCTCAACCCCATAGAAAACTTATGGATCATTATAAAGTACAGGCTCTCAAGAAAGCAGTTGAACAACAAAGAGGATTTGATTGTGAATTTCATATCCGAATGGAATTCAATGCTTGGAGATGAGATTTGCCAGAACCTAATCAAGTCAATGCCAAAAAGGGTTGAAAGGTTATTCAAAATAAAGGAGGACCCATAGATTATTAAATATTTTGAACTATATTATCTATTATAAATAAATTATACTTCTATTATTCTTTATTTAAAGCTGTCCGGTTATGTTTCTATTGATTACTAGTTGCAGGAAATAAGTGAGTCACTTTTTTTACAGAGAGTTTTTCCCTAAATCTCATTTATATCCAAAATTATAATTATCAATAGAATACCTTAGGGTGAGTAAACTTTTTTACTAGATTGTCGGGAAGGGGTCTTTGTATTAGTAAGATTGAAAATTAGTTTGACCCCAAAAACAATAGGTGAAAAAATTTTGAAGTAAAAAAATCAGTTGAGTCACTTTTATCGAACATCCCTGTAGGTATGAGATATTACACGTATAAGTAGAGATATTATATATATAAGTATAGCTATTACAAGTACAAGTATAGATATTACATAAGTATAGATATTACATATATAAATATAAGTATAGATATTATAATTTTAAGTATAGATATCACAAGCTAAATCTACACTTGAGAAACCTATTTTCCTGAAAAATTACCTTAAGAGAAAGTTATTTCAAATTCCTGCTTGATCAATGAATGTGTCCTTATAAGGAAACAGCTAATATTACCATTATCAGATATATTGGTGATGTAAATAAAACTATATTCTTAAAATCTTATTAACATTGTTTAGTTAATAATAAATTTATGGCAAAAACATTGAGTTGCAAAATAAAATCTGGTATATTGTATATATATATATATATATATATATATATATATATATATATTATTACTATAAACACTATTTTTAGTGGGTAGATATATTTGAGTTGATTTTTATTTTTTTAAACAGTGAAGTTAATTAATAAAAACTGACCTAGATTGAGAAGTCCTATTAAGTAAAATGTGTGCTTCTGAAAGGAATTGAAACTGTATCCCTTTTTTCCTGTCAGGAGGCACAATTTTTATTTAGTACGATTTCTTGATCTAGGCCGGTTGTTATTAATCTCATTGTTTAAGAAGATAAAAAACAGAGATAGCAAACTCAAACACATTTATCCACTAAAAAATTTATAGTAATAAGTAATAATTTCAGCTGAAAAAATACATTAAATATATATACATATATATATATATATATATATATATATATATATATATATATATGTGTGTGTGTGTGTGTGTGTGTGTGTGTGTTTGTGTGTATATGTGTGTGCGTGTATATATGTGTGTGTGTGTGTGTGTGTGTGTGTGTGTGTATATAAAATTTGACATAGTGTATAGATTATGTGGTATGATGCATAAATGGTATTTGCTATGTATTTGACCCTGACTTTGAATCTGAAAGTCCTTTATGGGCCGATTCCCAAAACTTCCAAGAATGATAAACTAATACATTCTGGCTCACTAAAGAAACCCCTGTTATCTGGAATTCTAATCAGAGATTCCTTGCACCTGCTAAAAATGTCAAGAACTGAAGCTTTACAGATCTTCCATACAGCATTTAGCCTGCATCTATTAGTTTTTTTAGAATGTTTAAAATACAATATTGGTTCTAACTTAGAGATAATAGTTCACTTATTCTTCTTGTTTTCAGTGCTATGTCCTTTCAGGATGTTGGTGATCATGCCTCTCCACAATTTCCTGTCCTTTATAGCTTTTAATAAATTTTGTCTTTTTGTTATTTCTCCAAAACCCTGTTCTACAATTCATTTATATAAACTTGCTATCTAAGTTATGCATTGTTTTCCTCTGTCATTCTTGCTTTTAATCTGCCCTGTGAGCATCAAATTTTCCAAGCTGTCTTACCTACCTATGTCATAAGATGCCATTTTGAGATCTATATGTTACAATGTCTAAAGGTACATTTAATTGATTGATTTGTTTTCTCTGGCCCTATCAACCCTTTGCATGTTATTCAAATTCAGAAAATATTTTTAGATTGTAAGAATTTTTTTTTCTTTTTTTGTAGATAATAATGATTTAGTAATACAAGTCTTATTAATTAACCCATAGCTGGGGGAGAAGAAAAGGTGGATTCATACATTTCCTAAAGGTATTTGCAGAAAAGTGAATATAACAAACCTGACTGGAATTGAACCTCAGCCCACCAATTAACAATCCCAAGACATTATCCATTACACAACCTGCACACCCAGGCTTACAGCACTTAGTCCCCCATTTACGTACTGACCAGACTCAATGATATACGTCAGTTATCATATGGGAACTAGTTTTTCAAGGTGATATGGCCTTAAACTTCTATAGGTACATGCACACACACATACACACACACAAACAAAAAAATATATATATATATATATTAATATGGTTTTATATATTTATCCGTTCAGTCATTTGGAGAATTATGTTCATTATGACATTTCAAAGAGAACATGAGATTGGTCTGTGAATGGAATGAAAGGAAACATGTTCACATATATTTCCCCTTGAGAAGACATGTAATTTATAAGTTAGTAGGTAGATATGTGTCTTGTTATACACTTACATTTAAATTATAAAAAATAGTCCAATTTCCAGAATTTCATTAAAAAAATATAAAATTGAAAAATAGATGATAAAAATAGCACTTACCAGAATTTGAGATCATTTCATTTTATGTTTAGAAATAATTATTAACACCCTTTTGGGTTACAAAATAATAAGTAAGATTCAACAAGTGATATTGAAATAATGACTCAATTTTTTCCTTGACTGAATAATCAAATGATTATTACTTACAAAAATTATTTTCATAATTTTTTGTATTCTCTATACGACGGACATTCCCATCATCTTTGATATAAGAGTTCGTCAGCTTAGTTCTTAGAACCAAACAACCAAACTACCCATACCTACAATTTGATTATAGTGGTAAATGCTTGTGCAGGATCAACTACACTTTTTGAAAGATTCAACAGAACTAGTGCATACAGTGTACCCCAAGGTCTCCAGCTCCCTATTAAATGTGTTATCTGATGGCACTAGAGTCCAACAGGTGGCAAGTGAGTCTCTGTGAAAGTGTGGTTGTGGTATATCCTATGTAAGACATTTTGTGCATTTTATTTACTGACAAAAATTCTCCAAGTGGGTAAGTATATTCATACACAACATTGCTCTTATATAGGGGAGGGGTTAAAAGTTTAGAATATATTGTTTTTAATAATTAAGTTGCCTTGTGAATAATTGGAAACATAAATGTTACCACCCACTCAATAACCGTTAGAATAATACAAAAGGCCTTATACCCATAATACACCACTGACCAGCATATATAAATGGTCAAGCCAAAACACAACACACATGGCTTGAAGTTTGTGCTTAAGCAAGAAACAGACTTTTGCCACTGGGTGTTGACCTCAATATTGACTTTATATATATATATATATATATATATATATTAGTACACAATAAAATCCAAAATTACCCCATATGGGGAATAGGCCTATTTCAACCAATGAAAACTTCATGAGTCTTCATGAGTTAAAATAGGCCTATTCTCTATATGATGTAATTTTGGATTTTATTCTGTACTAATTATTTGCTCTGTTATAATAAATACATTGAGCTCTTTTTGTGGATCAGTTTTAATAATTTATATTACTAGGATCCACTTGGATTATATACCAACAGATTTATTACCTTTACTAGGGTGTGTGTGTGTGTGTGTGTGTGTGTGTGTGTGTGTGTGTGTGTGTGTGTGTGCGTGTGTGCGTTCGTGCGTGCGTGTGTGTTTTTCAGCCACTTTTCAGGCCATTTGAGGATTGATTTTCTTCTCCATGTCTTCAGACATAGTAAGTAATGATCCATGACATAAGAGTTTTTCTTTTCCAAGATTGGGTTCTCACATGAGACTGGAGACTCCAATCTGCTCTGATAGTTAAGCTATTTAACCCATAACTGAGGGAAGAGAAATTGGTTCATGCTTTCCTCAAGGAAATTAGTATAAAGTAAAATCAACATCTTAAATATCTGGTCTATAAAAGTTTTTAGTCATTGACATTTTATAGAGGAGTACTTACATATTATCATAATTTAAATTATCTTCAGTGACAATATATAACAAATATATACCTTCATGTAAAAGATAATTTAAATCCATGCTCTTTGAACTCATCTTCCTTTCTCCAATCCAAATGCATGACATGAAAGTTTGAAAATTTGACTGTAAATTCTCACTTTTCCTTTATGTGTGAAGCTATACCAAATCAGTGAGATGTCTTAAGTGATGTTTTGTGTTGTAAGTAAAGGATTAAATGGTCTCATTTCATCTTGGGTCTTGGTTCTCCCATTCTCTCCTCTCGGTTCTTTCCTTCTCTTATCTTGATTCTCTCATATTGTTGTTTATTCTTTTTAGAAAAAAATGAATTGAAATTCAGTTAAATTTTACTCATTTAAACATTTTCAAATTGAATGCTTTATTCTCAATCATATCCAAAAACTAAATTCTAAAATTTTATTTTTATGGTTGTATCAAAGAAGTGTGACAGGGCTGTAAGAGACAAGGTTGCTGCTGGTCACCATTTTGCAGTAGGAAGTGTCGTGACCTGTATCTGATGAGGATGAAGACTTTCAGAATAAATTCAACAATTTTAAAAAGAAATGAATTCGACATTTTCAAAAGGAATAAATTTCAATACATGGTGGAATTTACGTACATACTTTTATATAAAGAATAACATAATCATAGAAAATATACTTGTGTGTACACAGTTTTTAAAATATGGAAGAAAATATTTATAGCCTTTGCTGTGAGTAAATTTGTACATGTGGGATGTACTACATGACTGACTTAAATTAAGAAGACTGACCACTGGGGGAAGAAATCTCCCCTGGCAGAGAAAAGTGCTATTGTTTTTGCAAATAAGTAAAAAATGAGAATGAAGCTTTATTTCCTCATCTTTTTATATTCCTGAAACAGTGCCACCTAGTGGGCACCTTGAAAGACAAGTGAGGTGTAATCTCCACATGGAAGATGACACGAAAAGAAAGAAAATTTCAACAAATCACTGAAGAATAGTTTTCCTCTCCTGATTTGAGTTCATATTATTTTTATTTTTTCTATGTGTTTTTCATTCTGTCATATACTGCAAAGATATTCATATTTTTTCCAGGGTACATTTATTAGGGTATTTCCCTAAAAACAGACACCTCCAATCACAAACAAATTCTAATTCTGTCAAACTAACGTCGAAAGCTAATTATTTTAGTTGTGATCATATAGACAAGCACAGATAGGACATGATAAGGTCAAGCAAAATTTATTCAGGCTTCACAATGGTGTAAAAAGAAAAGAATTGATTCCAGCTGATGTTTAGCTTTGTAATTTTCCACAGTTATTTTTCCTGTAAAGAATAAATGACTTGCCAGTTTGCATTTATATCTTAATATTATTGAAAATATTTTGCAATGTTTTTAGAATGAAAACACAAGATATTTCATTGTTTGTTCTATATAAAACTTTAATAATTTAAAAAAAAAATATCATTTTCAATAACTTAAACAAGAAATTAACTAACTCAATTTCAAAGAAAAAAATACATCTATTGGTCAAGGTAGGATATTTAATGAAAACAATAATCCCTTTTTACCTTCCATCAGTATGGCAGATGCTAACCTCCAGGAGCCTGAATCATTATATCTTCACAAACTAATGTTTTCTGCTGACACAAAGTGGAAAGATTATATTGAATCAATTAATCTTTCCACTTTGTGTCAGCAGAAAACATTAGTCTGTGAAGGTCCACTGCTAGCAAAGTTGGTTCCCTATGTTGTACTAGACAATTTTTCTCCCCAGAATTTATTGTACATATTTATAACTCTACCATTTATCTTTGCTTTGAATATTGCTGCCATATCTAGCCTGGTGATCCTGCTATATATTTAGAGATTCTTGATAAAATCCAAAGATGAATCTGCAATGTCACTGGTCCTGACATTGCATCTGAGATTCAGTCAGTTTCCCACCACCATATGGTAGTTCCCCTGTGCCGTTTCTATAGATAATTTCATGATAATTCTTCTGATGAACTTTTCTCTATGGTACCTAGATTTTATGAATATAAGCACAATGCTAGATTGGTAACAAGGTCTCATCATTTTACAGTTGAAATGTCTACATGTAAATGTAAATTCTATGCTAACAGTTTCTTCTCTTGCACTTCTTGCTTGTGGAACTATCTTCCAGCATTTTGCTTTACAGTCAATTTTGATCCTCAAAAATTTAAGTGCAGTGTCAACTGTTATCTGTTGTCTTCTTAACTCTCGTTATTTTAATTGAATTTACTCCAAGCAAGTCACTGAAGCAGAGATGCCAGCTCAGGACTAATAATATTTTTGATTCTTCTTTTGGATTTTATCAAGGATCTCTAAATAAATAGCAAGAGTACTGGACCATATGTGGCAGCAATATTCTAAGCATGGGTGAATTGTAGACATATAGATATGTAACATAGATTCAGGAGAGAAAATTGTCTAATATGAATCAGTGAATCAACTTTCTTAGTGGCAGACCTAGTAATGGATGTAATTTAGTCTTTCTGTTTCATGTCAGTCAAGAATGTTTACCTGAGAAGACACAACAAATAACTCTCCTGGAGGTTAGCATCAGCCATGCTGATGGAAGGCAGAAAGGGGTCAGTTTTATTGTTCTCTCTCCTTAATAGTATTTTTAACTCCTAGTTTCTATCACTCATTGTCCTCTTTTGACTTAGTTGTGATACTACCTTTGCTTGCGGTGAAAATTATTACAAAAAAATTTAAAAAAAATAATTACAGTTAAGGGAAATGAGAATTTTCCACAAATTCTAAGTGTAATCCCCAAAATTATTTTCATATGAAAAATTAAAATAATTTCCTACCTCCGATGTCAAACTTGGCAGCTGAGACCTTTAAAATAATCTGCTGTTAATGCAAGCATAAACAATGGATTTTGACCCTGTCACTGTACATTTTCACCACATGTATAACTAAAATGGAAAAATTTGATGACTGGACAACTATTTCCCTAAATTGGGCAGGTCTCCTGTCAGGTGTGGCAGTAAATGGTGGCACAGTAATGACATGAAAGGGTTACGTTGGATGGCAACACACATCAGGTGCCAATAATGTGTATATTTAATGTGTTGCAAGCTTCTGCTGGCTGTCATCCATGCAAATGATGAGTTGTAGAATGAACAAGTAGAGCACTTGAAGTTGCTGATGGGTGAAATGATAGCTGTCTGGTTCCTTCCCCCACCCTTTTCTTGTCCTTAACTACCCTGAATGCATCCTACCATCAACATCTTGGTTAACATGACCATCATCATCATTGTCACTATTGCTATGATCATTACCCTCTCTTCCTACCATTAATACCATTATCCAACTATTTACCATATCATCTCCTAAATAATACCATCAAAATTTTTTATCTTATCTTTGTCTGAAATGTGATCACTCCAATAAAAACATCATTTTGAATGAAATGATCATCATTAGGAGTAATAAGGAATGAAACCACATATCCCTGTACTTATTCTAAATGTATTTTGCCTTTTCTAACTGGCACCTCATTAGGGGACATAATCATCCCATGGATGAAGATGTTACAGAAATGATTGTCAACAGTGGCAATTCTGGAACTCTGAAAGTACCCCCTACTTTCAGAGTTCCAGAATTGCCACTGTTGACAATCATTTCTGTAACATCTTCATCCATGGGATGATTATGTCCCCTAATGAGGTGCCAGTTAGAAAAGGCAAAATACATTTAGAATAAGTACAGGGATATGTGGTTTCATTCCTTATTACTCCTAATTACTTAGGGGCCGAAATTTTTTTAATTTTAAAATAATTAATATCAACACTATCTCCATCCTTGCTATATCTGCCATTCTGCTATATTTTCTTTTACTATAATTCAGCCAATATAAAGCCCAAGAGCCACTCAAGGTAGAGTGTTACTAAAAGAGGTTGTATAAACAAAAGAGGAGGAGGTAAGCAGTGCAGTTTATGAAGATATGTAGGAAATATACCAGTTGACCTTAGATTAGAATAGGTTAAGATTGTAATGATCAGGGAAGTATCCCATTGGGAATCTGCTTTACAAAGCAGTGACTCTTGAGAAGAATCTGTCTGAATGGAACTTCTTTCTCAGTAATGGAATACAAAGGGAATGTGAATGATTCATCCTAGTGTACATGGCTCAGCAGGTCTTCACTGTAAAAGTCTGAACTAGTGCAATAATAATAACAGAAATAATAATAACAATAGTGAGAGGCTTGTGACATGCCACCCGTGGAAAAGAGGTTGTATAATGGAAAATAATTCATCACCCACAAGACCGCTTTTGAACTTTATCAAGGCAGGAAAGTGAGGCTTAGGTATTATTACTCTATTTTTGGACTTAGGTAACCATCTTTATTGTAATGATGATGTAGTAAAGAAAAGGTAACCTGCAATAGGTTTCTTCTGTCTCTCGACTGCAAAACTTAAGCCAAATAACAGTTCAAACAAAAGTCTGTCGTAATAGTTCAAAAGGCAATGTAGAAATGACAAAATGGGGTCACAAATCCAACCTTCACTTCTCGCCAGCAAAAACGCATTTTTGTCCACCAAACTCAGAAGAAATCCTTCAGCTGTAAACGAAAAACAACGGCTGAGAGATTTTGTTGATTGACCACGTCATTCAGGGGAGAAAAGAATATTAGTATAGATTCTGATAAAGTAGTTGATTTTTGCTAACTACTTTCAGTGATTTTTCTTTGAAAGATTGCATACAAAACACAAACTCTTTTTTGAGGTAGATTATCTCTTTCACTACAGGTGTCCAAAGTATATCATGACTGTCCAGATTTTCAATGTAATCTATTTTTTCTTTTAATTTTTTTTTTAATTGGTATCACCCCATGCAAGACAGTAAGGCCACTAAAGCACAAAGGGTTACGGGGTGTGCAAGAATTAGGAACAAAAACATTAATAATGAGCTGAAAGAGAAAAAACTAATCAAGTGGACAGTAGATAGCAATTGACATTACATTTAAATTTTTGCAGATTAAAGTTGGCTGAAAAGCATGGAGCCAGAAGGGAGTTACACAAGTGAAAAGTGCAAAAAAAGAAACTGCTAGCATAGAATTTACGGCTACATCTAGCCATCTCAACTGTAAATTGATCTTGACACAAGTCAAGATCAATTGACCGTGCTTAAATTCATGGAGTCTAGGTACCATAGTGAAGAGCTCATCTGGACAATTTCCATGAGAGTATTTATAGAAAAGACACAGAGGCAACCTTACAGCGATGGGTAAGTAACTGAAGCCAAGCCACCAGATCAGGTCCAATAATATTGCTGATTCTTTTTTGGATATTATCAAAGAGCACAAGGTAAATAGCAGGGGCACTGGACCATATGTGAGAGCAATATTCTAAGCATGGATGAATGGTAGACTTATAAGTATGTAAGATAGGTTCTGGAGAGAAATATTGTTTCATATGACACAGTGAAATGACTTTCTTAGTAGCTGACCTAGCAATGTAGTCTTTCTACTTCATGTCAGCCGAGAAATTTAGCCTGAGAAGGTACAAGTCACTTTTCTGGAGGTTAGCATCAGCCATGCTGATGGAAGGCAAAGAAGGGTCTCTCAGATGATTAATGAAGTTTAGTTTTGGAGGCATTAAAAATAACAGCTACTGATCATTTTTAGCATCTCTACTGATATATTCAAGACCAGTGTCCATTATCACTTCCAAGGACAACCACTGCTATCATCTGGAAGATCAATGTCCCCCACCCATCAATAATGGTATTAAGAATAACCTTGATAGAATCCTATATGCAAGCATTTTCAGTAAAATGCTCATTCTTTAAAATACCAAGATTAAGAATATTGTTATTGTTCTTTTTGATTAATCTTCATTCTTATTGTTTTTATTTCATTTGATTTCAGCAAATGAATTAAGCCAAAATAATAGACAAAGAAGCAGAATATAAAACATGGGAAGGAGGCATGGTACATATGATTTTGTTAAAAAAAGACAAAGTGAAGAGATTAACATCATATGAGAACAAGGTGCTCAGGAGAGCTATAGAATTGATGGCCATTCAAGCCTTCTGTATCTAAAGTTTATAAAAACATATTGGTTTTGTATCACATGTGCAAATACACACAAGTAAGTATTCTGTTTTTTTTTGTGATAACAATAGCATAGATAAGGATATTAGTCTAAATAATGAATGTGACACAAAGAACTAAATTTCTAAATAGGAGTTTTAAAAAACATAACCAAGTCAAGCTTTTTACAATCTGTATTGTAATCAAATAATTTACTATTGTGGAAGTAACTAGATAGATTGTGGTAAAATGAACAGAAGAATAGAAGAAAACTCCAAGGTCAGTGGAGAGCTTTCAAGGTCAATTCTAATTTTTTCAGTTGTTTTAAACATAAGAAAATGGCCCCAAACTACAGAGTACTATGTATGGTTATGTAAGATATTGTTGCTCCAAGACATTATCAATTGAAAGAATAAACTCAAGGTTGTTGGAACACATTCTTAGGAAGGATCAACTGTACAAGAGAACTGATATAATTCTGGAAACATTGGAATCTGTTCAGCACCCAAATGAATTCTTTGACTTTTTCAAGATGTCCGATGTTCCACATTACAACTAAAAATTGGAATAATTATCATGTTTCTCAGAAATGTCAACCCTATAAATTTGTTCATTGGAAGTCATGTAATTTTCAAGCAGTTTTTTTTCCTATATGTTATCAAGTCAACTAATTTAATGAATTTTTCCTTTGAATTAAAGCAACTTCAATTCTTGGATGAGATTCAAATTTGCCATGAGCCTCAAAAAAACAAAACAATCACTCAAGATTACTGGTCTCAACCAGACTTCTACATTCTTTTCTAATTCCTATTCAGCTCTGTTATATATATATATATATATATATATATATATATATATATATATATATATATATATATATATATATATATATATGTGTGTGTGTGTGTGCGTGTGTGTGTGTGTGTGTTCTTCATTTGGATACTGGAACAGTACATAGTATTTATACTAACACCTAACGGTAGTAGTATTAATATTTTGTAACAAAAGCCCTGTTAATCTAAAGAAGAATTTGAATTTTTTTTGTTTTTTGCATGAGAATAATTTCTAACAGCTACTGTTTCATATATTAATAGTGTTACTAATTTTTTTTTTTTGTTATGTTGTGTATGAAGAAATATGTTTAATAAGATATTTTTCCTGTGTTACTATATTTGAAGTTATTCTTTTCCTGGGTAATGCCTACTGCTAGATATCACTGTTAATGACCTTATAAATTTAAAATATAAAAATTTGGCTTATTTTTTAGTAATTTTCTACTGAATATAAATTTTAATAAAATAAATTTTAATTTCTGTCAATATTTAATTCAACCTTTTAACGGTGTCTATAACATTAAGTTGATGCAAATGTTTCAGGCCAAAGAGTAACTGTTTTTAGACTGTGTATTCAGTCTCTAATTAACAAAAAACTGCTTGAAACCTTTGCACACACATAATGCAATGAAGACTAAGACATATATAATTACAATGATATTTGACATGACAGCAATGAACAGACAGAACCTCTCAAATTTGAGCTGTGAATGTTAGATAAAGAGTTATAAATAATTTTCAATTGAATGAAAAAAGAGAATTTCAAGTGTGCAAATGAAAGCCATCTTTTTTTTTTCAATCTTTCATCCACAATTCTCAGCAGGTATTGTACCTTTGACTTAAAATTTATTTTCTCCTTACAGAATTCTCTGCAAAAAGGTAGCTAGATTTTTTTTTTTTTAACTTTATAAACCAGTTTTTTGCCTATTTAATATTAATTTCTATGATTTGGTTTTCATTATTAATTTCAATTTATGGTTTGCTGTTTGTGATTATAAATCTTTATAATATTTGTTTATTATACAGATTCTTAAAAATGACAAAGATCAAGGAACATTTTAACAGAAAAAACAATAAATAACCTTTATAAATCTTTTTTTTTTTAAAGAATAAATATTTTTCAAGATTGCTACATCACCAACTTCCTGAAGTGACACAGCACAGAAAAGAATGTCTGTTACAAGCATCTCTTATTTTAAAACCAACGTTGGCAGCATTTTCAAAGTTGATTTGGCGAACATGGATAAATGTGCCTGCAAGAAGATGTAGTGTCAAAAGGATGTTTTTTTCCATGACATCGCTTTTTAACTACCTTCACTCTTCAGCAATTTTTATTGTTTCAAGTAACAATGATTATAATTGAAATATCTGGGATGAGGAGTTATCATTATTTATATTCAGACTATTGTCCTCATCTTTGTTGTTGTTATCAGTATAGAATCAATGTGATACTCACCTTCACAGGAAGGTTCCAAACTAGCTTCCAGTGAGCAAGCTGTAATTTAACACATCAACACTCAAGGAAACATAATGGTAAATGATGGATATTTATTTATCACAATATCCACACTAGAACCAGCAGCCAACCAGGACTCAGAGAATGGGATTGCCTAAATGGCAAAATAGAATATTCCAGCTTGCTACATGTACCAGCTGTTCTAACCTCTGGGACCAGAGAACTTACATTACAGCAAAGCACTAATCTGGTTATTCAGTAATCAGAACATTTCAACTGTTGTGCCCTCTGGCTTTCATCAGGTTAACCTACAGGAAATTCAGAACTGAACACTTTAATTTAATCAGCAGCAGCTGCAACAAAAAGAGAAAAGCTTCAGTGAGTGCGGTCAGGCATGACAAGCAGAAGCAGCAGGTCTCCTCAGCAGGTAAGTTAGGTTTAAGGCTCCATGTTCTCCATAAAGAAGTTTCCTACATGTCTAGTAGATTAAATCACTGGTTTGTGAATTTGATCACATAGTAATTATGAGTTCAATCCCTGTACATGGACACAATGGAAATAGGATGAGCAAAAACTGAGTAGTACTAAAAATAAGAAATAGATGAGATATTCCTGGACATGGGTAGTGGAATGAGAACAGTCTACTCTTGAGCATTAAATAAAGGGTTCCGTTCGGTATTTCCTTTATAACATAGGTTAATATACAAACTTATTTTTTAGTGAATTCATTTCTCATAATTTTGGTCTTGTACCAATGCATTTTTATTAAAAATCAAATAAACTTGATAATATACAAAAATGGAAAAAAGTTATCCTAAATTTATGTAATACAAATATTCCATCATGAACTAACAAAAATCTTTTCTACTGGGATAATTTAACAAATAAATATCACCTATAAAATTCTGGAATATGAAATTACCATGATTGCAATTGACATAAATACTTTTTGACTACGCCATATTAAAAATTTTAATTTTGTATTATACAAATACAATTGATATATACTTTTTTTATGTCATTTTTTATATATAGCTTTTTTATTAATATTTTTTCAATCAATACAATTCACCTTCTATATAAGAAATGAAATGATTCACAGCTTACATTTTATGATAAAATATAATATTTTTTCATAAAAACATATCACTTTCTTGCAAAAGATGCAACAAAGTTTCCAGCAAAAAATGAATTAACAAAACTGAGATTTCTATCAATTTAGATTAATATGAGTGAAATTAGATTATGTTGAAAAGACAAAAAATCTTCAGGTTTATAAACCATTCAAGATGGTACCAGATGCAATTAAAGATTAGAATTAAGCTCTGAAAAAGACCACCACAATTGGTTGACCATCTATTGTTACTATGATATAAAAAAAAAAGGTAGTGATTTCCAATGTCTTCTGGATTTCAGTACAACAGATTAACCTTCCAAACTCTTTTTGCTTTTCATCAGCCAATAAATGTGAAAAGAGATTTGATCAAATGAAGCCAAGAGATTGGAACAAGGTTTTGGAACAAAAGTACTTGCTATGGCCAATGGCAAACTTATCTCTTATGGTTCCTGATATACAAAGTATTTTATAGACTTAGAGAAATATTTTCATGACGAAATCATAATCTGCAACGCAAAGCAGAGATGCACACAAATACGCACATTATTATGGACAGACGCACATAAAAAGGAAGACACACTGCCGAAAGAAGATTGTTGTGCAGAACAGAAAGAGCTGAAGGCATTGCATGCATACAGCTATGATTGTGGTGAGCAAAAAAAATACAGATAAAATTTAAGAAAAATTGCTTTGCATTGTACTCTTCTCTGACTTAAAAGAAAAACAAACATCAGCTTAATATCTTAAGGGTTTCATTCTTTCTTTTCCATTTTTATTTTCAAAATCTGCCCTAAATGTAAAAGAAGGAGGAGGAGGTCTTTGGGGAATTTCTGAATAACATTCCATACTAACTTTCCTGAGTTTCTCTAAAGATCAGATCAGCATTGTCTGCTGTGGATTACCTCCCTTTTATTCTCCTGACACTCAGTCTTAGCCAACCAGCAGTATCTATAGCTTTATTAAGTAAAGATTGAAACTGAGCCAGGATTTGACTGCAGATGATTCCATAATGCATAATGGCAGTATTAGCCTTTGAAAATGAATGTATAAAATCAACAATTCTTTGGCTTTTATTTATTTCTTTTGATTTCTGGGAGACCCAAAGAATTCTGAAGAAAACTTTTGATATAAACATCTGCCAAGTGTCTTTTGTTCCTTCAGAGTTGAAAACTAGTTGATTGTATACCTTTCTGCCAGTATCTTTATTATAAATGTCTTAGCTTTCATCTTTCTTCTCTTATAGATTTAACGATAAAATTATTATTTTCTTCCAAAATGTCTTAAATGCATTGCAGATAAATTTTCCATTCACACAGAAATTTATTATTATAAATAATCTTTGCTAATTCCTGGATGCAATGGGCATTTTGGGGGATGGAAGAGACCTTCTTTTTTTTGTTTTGATTTTTTTGTTTTGCAGTTGGTTTTTGAACAGTAGTATAATTCATAATGTTTTAAGACCAAAAGGATAAATAGACATTCACAAATTTTGTACAGGTTTTGTTGCTTTGTTTTGAAAATATACATGACAGCTTCATTCATATATTTACCTGTTTTACTACTTACCATATTCTTCAACTATTTAATGTGAAAAGAATTATTTAAAAACTCATGGAATTATCATAATTATACTGAAGTTTATCTCTCAAAGTTAGGAAGTTATATTTCTCAATATTTCAACTGGTCTATTTATTAACCATTATTACATAAATGTAGTAATCAAGAAAAACATTTATTCTTCTGAAAAGAAATAAAAAAATAATGGTTATTTATTGTTTTTCTGGCCAAGTGGTCTTTGATCTTTGGTAATTTATAGGAATTTGAATAGTAATGACAATATTAGAAAAACTGTCTCTTAAAATAATTTTTCAGGAAAATAAGTTTCTCAAATCCAGTAGCTGCTATCAATCTTTTCAGTACTGATGGGGGTGGGTGGGGGATTTGTTCCTTCCTAACATTTTATTTGAAGTAGTGTGGAATGTTGACATCTTGATTATGTCATTACTTTCTCCTTGATTTACATGTGCTATCCATTTTAGTTGTTGCTGCTGTTGAAAGTTCTCAAGTGATGTGGTTTCTGTTATTGGGTACAGTTCTTTGTTTATGAATCTATAGCACCAGTCTACAATTATCAAAGAAGCATGGTCTCTGCCAAGAGATTCAGGCTTTACTCGATCAAAGCTATTTGTAAACATTGATTTTAGAAATTGTTTGTATACAGCTGACAATGAAAATATTATAAAGATTTATGATCACAAACAACAAACCATAAATTGAAATGCATAATGAAAACTAAGTCATAGAAATTAATATTAAATTGGCAAAAAATTGGTTTATTAAGTAAAAATAAGACATTTTAATTTACTTAGACATTAACTTTATTGGACAGCATATGCATTTTATTGTTTTGTTATCTTCTTACATCTTTCAGGCAAAGTCCTAATTCCATCTTTTTTATTTTTTCAGAAAAAAATGAGTGCTTTTTTCCCCAAAGGACTGAAATGTTTTTCATTATGAGAATTCCATAAGGTACAACTAAATTTTTAGCCAAAGGTACAATATCTGCTGCGTATTGTAGATAAAAGAACATTTCACTGACAAGTTGTAATAATTTTGTCTGTACACCAAAGAAAAATACATTCTAGCATTATCATGATGGAATATTATGCTTTTCCTCTTTACTAATTCTGCACATGTGTTCTTCATCAATTTTTGTTTTTGGTAAAGGTAATATTAACCCTTTCTTCATAAGGAAACATTTGGCACTCATTAACCAAGCAGCCAGTGTTACTTGCATTTGAAATTTATAAATTCTTTGTATAGGAACTGGAGTAATTTGCCATGTTTAAGTGTAATTGGCAAAATGCTCAAAAAGTGAAGGTGACAAAGCCCACTTAAAACAATAAGAAAAGGAAGAAAAAGAACATGGCAATTTAATACTAAGCAAACAATATATATGCAAATCCAAACTAGGCAAAGCAACAGTAATAAGGCAAAAATTTCACAAAGTATGAACTGTGTTCACAAGCAAAAGGGATACAGTCAAGTGATTATAGCATTGTGACTTCAAGACAAGAATTTTTTAAAATAGCAGATGAGACCAAGAATTTGTCTATATTTATTGCTTAGAAAGAAATCCCAGCATGCATCTGTGAGATTTGTCTATAAATTTGGGGAGGCAGATGTTTTTAGCAGTCATTCCTATGTGATTGGAAACAAATCATTCTGCACATATGTTTTTATCAATATTTGTTTTTGATAATGTTAATATTAAACTTTTCTTCATAAGGAAACATTTGGTATTCATTAACCAAGCAGCCAGTGTTACTTGCATTTGATATAAATCTTTGTATGAGAATAATGTTTCAGGAATGTAGGTTTCTCAAGTCCAGTAACTTTTATTGCTCTTTCAGTATTTATGGGGGCTTCCTTTCTAACGTTTTCTTTAAAGTAGTGGGGAATGTCGGCATCTTGATTATGTTGTTATGTTTTTTTCTTTCCGTTACATGTGATGTCCATTTTATTTGTTGCTGCTGTTGGTAGTTTCAAGTGATGTGATTTTGTTATTTGACACAGTTCTTTGTTTGTAAGGCTGTAGCAGTAGTATACAAAGTACAAAGAAGGATGGTACTTACACAGATCTATATGCTTCATTTACAACAAAGCCATTTTAACCACTGATCTTACAGCAGAAAATTTAAATATTTCTGAATGTGTTTGATGCCATGTATGACCTCCATAGAAAAGTCTTGATCAGACAAGGCTATTTAAGAATATGTCTTTTTAAGTTAATGTTTAAGGCTTTGTAGCAATTTTCAAATTGTTTTAATCAATCAATTGAACTTTTAAAAGATGTTATAGTAGATAATTTACTTCAATATCAGTCATAAATATATAAATAAAGAGAGAGAGAGAGAGCAATAGATAGATAGATAGATACATACATGTATACATATGTACATATACATATATATGAGTATAACGTTAATGTAGCCTTAAAGAGTTATCTAATAATAAGATTAGCGAATATTCTTGTCTTTTTTTTAGAAATACTACTATAATTGGTAAGTTAGACAAAATTTTGGGGAATCATAAATGTTAGTATAAGATAAATTGGGTACACATGCAGGTTCAGTTAAATAATTCCTAGTGTAAAGGGATTAGTAAAAAAAATGGATAAAAAATGGATTAAGCTATGCAAGAAAGAGACCACCTTACCGAGTTACGAATCTGGAAGAAGTAGCTCCAGTCTAAACCAGATGAACTAAAAAGTCAACAGTATATAAGAAGGTGAGCATGAAAAGCTTTTTTTCATTGAGTGACGCATGTAAACTGTTGGGCTCCTAGCCATGACAGAATGATTTTGCAAAGTCAACGTGCGTAGCACGATGATTTCAAGGAGGCGAATTGCCCGTTGTCAGATCAGGGATGGTGTTTGAGCCGATATGATGCAAAATCCAAAATCCGTGATGAGGACAATGCATCAATGAAGACCACCCTTGATGCATCTGAAATGTATTATGCAACTATATACATATATATATATATATGCGCATATATGATAACAATATATGTTATGTTTATGGGTAAAAGTGATCAATATTGGAGATAGAACATATGTAAATATAAAAGTGGAAACTGAGGTCAACACCAAGTAGTGACAATCTATTTCATGAAACAGACTGTCTCTATTCAGTGTTGGCCTCAGTGTGTCCACTACTGTTATATATATATATATATATATATATATATATATATATATATATCAATGTCTGTGTATATGCATATTTTGGCAGCATGTCATTGCTGAGGAATGTGTTATTAAAAAGTATGGAACTTTTCTGGTTAATAATCTTTCTTTCTTTCTCACAAGTTTCTTTGATTTGAGGTATAAGTTGTTAAAAAGACCCCAGTCCTTAGTGTTTTACAAATCCTTGAAACCATCACAATTAAAAATCAAAAACCCGGCATAAATAAAATAAGATTTAGTACACCAGCAGAAACATCTTAAGCATAATTAAGAACTAATCCCCAAATAAATACCATCACCCTCCAAACTACTAATGAACCCCCTCCTAAATACTAATGAACTAATACAACATAATGGCCTGAATATCCAAAAACATCTATGAAAATAAAAAGCAACCTCCTTCAAACCAAATACATACAGCCATGATGATGGTTGCCGACAACTGGAAACGCCCGGCAAAACACCAAGAACTGGGGTCTTTTTTCAACATCTTAGACACAAACACAAAGAAACTTGTGAGGTAGCAAGAAAATATCAAAAGAAAGATTATTAAATGGATAAGTTCTGTAGCATGCATGCTTCAGCAATATATATATATATATATATATATATATATATATGTATATATATATGTATATATATGTATATATATATGTGTGTGTGTGTGTGTGTGTGTGTGTGTGTGTGTGTAAATAATATCATTTGGTAATTAATAGGGATAAATCCAAAGAGGATATAAATTCAAAGAGAGCTCAATGTATTAACAGAGCAAATAATAATGATGATGAAAGCAGAAACTTTAGAAATCCATAGTAATATTTTGTTTTGCAAGATAAAGTTTCTGCATTCATCATCATTATATATATATATATATATATATATATATATATATACATATATATATATATAATGAATGACATTAGTTAAAATAAATGCACTTAATGTTATCTAATGTCAAAAGCAGAACAAACTTTTAGCTTACCCAATACATATGAGTTTGCATATTTAAATCAAATCAAATTTTTTCTGCTATTAATAATACCAAAAACCTATTGTTAAAACAATGTAAAATTAAAGTCATATGTGTCAAATTTTAAATTTAAAGTATGAAGAGAAATAAAAGATGAAATTATGACAGGCACAAAACATTATTGTTCCTTGGTACTTGTCTCTGACCAAATTCTACAAAATCCTGAAAATGTTATCCTTCAGGGAAAAACTTGGATAAAGGAAATAGGAAGCAGCTGTGAAATTATAAGACAATCTTTTAGAAACACAGTTATTTTTAACCTTTATCTCTTTTCTACTTCTCGTTCTTTTGTTATAACTTTAACAGCATTTTTGGAAAATATTTAAAAATCTACACCTCTGCCCCCTTTCCTCATCCTAAGTGTGGCTAGCAAACAAACAGTCTATTCAAGATACACCAAAAGTAACTCCATGGAAAAATATGAGCCAATCAAAGTTTGGAGAATGGAGGATTGGCACTACAAGATAAAAAATATGTGAATACAAATCCTTGAAAAAGGTAAAAAAAGGTTTTTATTTTTTTTTCAAAAGGTAAATACTATAGTAGCAGAGTATTGGTATCTTTGTTCTGTAAAACACAATGGTCATCCACCCTTCCCTCTGCCTCTCCAGACTCCTGGGGTATGGGATCATCAAGAAACCAGCATTATAGTACGTTGTTAAACATCAACCTTAGGGAGAAGAGAAAAATTGACAACTACAATATCTGTCTCCTGTTACTGGGATGGAGGAGAGGAGGAGTCAAGATTACAGAAGGCATCCTCCCTTTTTTTTTTCTTTTTTTTTTTAGCACCACCCCTACCAGCCTCATGCATACACACAGCACTGCACAACTGGGTTAGTTACTCACAGTTATCTGATATACCTACAAAGTACAGAAGAGTTAGATGCTGGATGATCAACAAGAAGATAGTATCATTAGTCAAAGGGAGGTGAGATGTGATGAAGCGAGGTGGGCTATAGTAACAAGCTGAGAGAGACTGACAAGTGAGGGGGTAACTGGAATGAAATGAAGCAATCACTAATTGAAGCATCCATCAAAAAAAGAAAAAAGAAGTTGACAAAATTCTGACCATCATTTAAAATTCTTGGTCTTTGTCTGATGGGAAACTGCTCCAATAGTCAAAAGCTAATCAGATGAGACCACCATTGGATTTAACTGGGCTTAAAGAAAATATTTTGAGAGTGCAATAGGAAAAGGTATTAAAAAAGAAAGAGAAAATGTTACAAAGAATAAGAAAAATTGAGAAAATAGAGGGAGGAAGGGAGATGGAGTGAAAGAGAAAAGGAGAAAGATCAAAAGAAGTGGTCAGAGGAAAATAACATATAGTGAGAGAGAGAGAAAAAGAGTAAAATAGAAATAGTTAGAAATAAAAAAAAACAAAAAAAAAACAAAGAAATGCTATCATGGAGAAAAAGATAAAAGATAGGGAAAGAATGAAACCTTGCAGTTTAGAAGTGTGACAGGTTCAAGAAAAAAATGATAGTAGGTTTGAAAGTAAGTGGGTTGGCAAAGAGAAAATAAGAATTAGAGAAAAGAATCTTGTAAATATTTGAAGAGGTCACAAAGTAACTGGTTTTATTCTCTTTGAACTTTGCTAACAAGAATCCTTTAATAAGTAAATTTTAAAGGTTTTATTTTAAAATCATTTCTCCCCAAGCAAAGGTAGTTATGCCACTAAGACACAAGGGGTTACTGTGAGTGAAAGAGAATGTGAAAAATCTCATGAAGAGAAAGGGTAATAAAAGAACAGGATTCAGGAAGACAGAAGATGCTGATTCGCTTTTCAATCATTATTTCAATTGCATTTCCATTTTAGAAGATTGTTGGTGACAGGGTAGCAACAAAACTAGAAGAGAACATAAAGTTGCATTTAGCTAGTTCAATGATGAAACCTTAGTTGCTAATCTAGCAGTATGCTTAAATTCCTGCCATTGAGGCACCAAAGAGGAAAGATTGCTATGAAAATGTTGGTGCATTGCAACTATAATAATTTACCTGTTCTTTCTTTAATTAAACCTGTTATCCCCATTGCCATATTCACAACATTTCAACCATTGTACACTCCGCCCTTCTTCAGGTGATTGGAATTTTCAAACCAAACCCTTTTATTTCGTCCACTGGGGGTAAATTGTTCTAGTTCCACATGCCATGCTTCTTCTGGATGTCTCAGTTATTTCCCTTTAATGCAACTCTCCAAGTTTGGTTCACTACTGATGTAGCCTGGTATTGAACTCACACTCTTTCGGTCTAGTCACTGGATCTAACCAACGTCTTTATCCACTGGGCCATGTCTCCTTGAGGAATATAGCAATGAAGAGTAGGATAACATTCCGAATAATGTAAATAATATATGTAATCATAATACCTCATCTCAGAGATATAGACAGATGTTAATTGAACCTTTTCAGTGGGTTATTTCTTTTTATATATCTTTGAATGATATATTTCACTTGGCAAACAAAACTTATTTAATATGTAGTAAAAATATGATTTTTCAAAAGTGCATCCACGATGCAAAAATTTGGAAAAGCCCTGGTTGAACTGTTCATATAATTTCTTTCTTTTATTCACAAACAGATGACTTTCTTCTTTTTATGTGCTGTGTCCTTCAAGATGTAGGTGATCATGGCTCCCCACTTCCCCCTATCACTTGTACCTCTCAATAAGTTTTGTCCCTCTGCCACCTCCACCAGATTCTGCCATCCCCTTGCTTAAGCCCACCAGGTATGTCATACATTGCTTTCCCTTGTCTTTTTTCCCTCTATTCGACCTGTGAGTATCAGATTTTCTAGGCCCTTCTTTCTCATTAAGTGTCAAGGAAACAAGACCTAACAAAGGGCGGAGGAACTCTCTGAGTCAACAGCCAGATAACTAGAGGTGGTGTCTCCATAAACCACCATGGATAAGGCAATGGGAAACCATTCCACTATCCATCCGAAGATATATCATGGTTAACACATGACTAAAATCCCAGAAAAATTTTTTACACCAAGAATATGAAACACATTTGATTTTCTTAAATCATCCGGAACAATCCTTTGTCCTATTTTTTGAAACTGACCATTTTTTGCATTTATTGAAGTAATCAGTTTTGTATACAGAATTAATGTAAGATAAATTTTTAAAATTGCATATAAATATTGTGAAAAATTCCTCAATGACGAATTCAATTTTGATTTTGTTTCATTAACTTCACATTTTGTTTTATTTATTAGACATTTACATAATTTCAAAAGATCTATGCAGCGTACACATATATACATATCTACACAAAAATACTGGGTATTTTACTGAGAGAAAGAATTTTAGAGTATATTATATCCAAACAGACATGATATGATCTGATAATGCAGAATTTATTATATAAGGATAAGAGTGTCTTTGCTTTTCCTTTGAGATGCTTGGGTTGACTTTAACCAAATAACGGCACTGATCTATAAGCTTTTGAATTAAAGTTCTTCAAAAGATTAGATAATGTTTAGAAAAGCCAATAACATACAAATGTAGGTATTGACTTACAGATAAAACACAAAATTCTCACACATAGTAATACCTATGCACACACACAATAATATATATATATATACACACACACACTCACAATAATATATATACACACACACATGTATATATATATATATATATATATATATACAAAAGTATGTATTCTATGATATAAGAGAAAGAAGAAAGAGAGAGAATAAGAGTTAGCTATATGAACATGAATACAGACAACTAGGTTAACAAATAGGCATGGATAGACACATATACACACATATATATATATATACAGGGTGCGATGAATAAACTGTCATCTAAATTACACAAAAATGAAAATAGTACTGATATCTCATTTTAAAAGATATATTCACCAAAATTACAAAAAAATTCTAGAAATACAAAAGAGTAAATTTATTCAATAAAATTGCCATTGGCTTCAACCACTGCTCACAGACGAATTCAGAATCTCCAGCAACTCTTCTGGATGGTCTCCTTGTTTAAGTTGGTGAATGCTGTCATAAACCTTGCCTTAAGTTCATCTTTGGTGTTACAAGGAGTTTTGTTGTTGTCTCGCTCAACTGTACCCCACACATAATAATCTTCTAGCAGCTACCCTTTTGACCCAAGGAAGAACAACCTCAAGGCACTTGATGTAGGCCTCTGTGTTGAGTCTGATTCCCTTACCAACAAATTTGGAAGTTCTTTTCTTATAAGAATGATCAGAATGAGTTTTCCAAGCTGCTGTACTTTTGTAATCATCTTTAGATGCATACAACTTTTTTTGAATCTTCTGAACTGTCCTCAGATTGACACCCAATATATATATATATATATATATATATATATATATATATATATATATATATATAAAAAAGAAAGTTGACCTCAAGCAAGGCAGGAGTGCCACTAGCATGCAAGGTGTTACAGGGGATTGAGAACAAGAGTAAAAAAGCGTGTTTGAGGAAAGGATACAGAGAAGGAAGGGAAACAAGCTTAGCATGTCTTATATCGATTGACATTACATTTAAATATTTTAAGATTATAGTTATCAAGGAAGCAAATAAGGGAAGTGCAAGAGAAGAAGCTGTTTGAGTAAAAGAGCCAGTTACATTTAATCGTTTTGACAGTTAAAGGGTGGGACCGGGATGCCAGCCTGGTAGTTCACTTAAATTCAGGCAGCCTGGGAACCAGTGAAAGTAGCTCATCAGAACAGTTGCTGTGAAAAATACTTGTAGAAGAGATAGAGGGAAGCCACAACACATTTGGGGGATAGCAGTTGTAGACTAGATGCTAGATAAGAACCTATCATATTGCATATTTGTCTCTAGATTTTGTCAAGGACCTCGAGACATACAGTGGGAGAACCAGACCATATCTGACAGCAATATTCCATGCAAGGACGGATGGTTGATTTATAGATTTGAAGGATGGACTCAGACGAGAAACACTTTCTGGCACAACATAGAGAACCAGTTTTTCTTGTGGTAGATGAAGATATTGATTAAATTTATTTATTCCACCTCATGTCAGTGGACAGCATGTGACCAAGCAGGTGTAATGAGGCGCTCTCAAGGAGTTGGGAATCAGACATTCTTATGGGAGGCAGGGAAGGTTCTCTGTGATGGCTAAAGGGGAGCAGTTTTGTTTTGAAGTCATTAAAGTTTACAAGTCATTTCCTGCCCCAGTCAACCACAGATTGGAGGTCCTTTTCGAGGTCATCAACCAGGTTAGTTTTGTCAATGATACCAGATTTACTATTGAGGCAGGAGTAAATAGTAGTGTCATACACATAGATGCTTACTTGGGAATTGATGACATCAGAAGGTCATTGATGAAGATCAGGAACAGTGTAGGACCCAAGATAGAGCCTTGGGGAAAACCTGTATTCGTTTTTTGTGCTTGGTATTCAAATTCAGTTATGTCCATGAGTACATCAGCAGTAGATTGGGCAAAGCAGAAATCATATTGCTTGTTGGAGAGCAGATTATGTGAAGTAAGGTGCTTAACCACTTTGGCGTTGATTAAAGCCTCAAAGACTTTACTGAAGAGTGGTAGGAGACTGATAGGACAGTAGTTAGATGGGTCAGAATGGTCACCAGAGTTCTTAAAGACAGGCAAAACAAATGAGGACTTTCAACAGGCTGGAAAGCAAGAGTCAGTGAGGCTGTAGTTGCAAAGTTTAGAGAGAACAGGAGCCAATTCAGGAGCACATTTCTTCAGGACAATGGCCGGTATCCCATCCCCACTACTAGCTTTAAGGGGTTATGTGCCTCTCACTCTCACTCAGTAATGCCTCAGTTCTAGGGGGAAAATCAGGTGTGGGTACACCAGATGAGTCTAGCATTGAATTGGATGAGAATTTATGAGCAAAGCATTCAGCCTTATCAGATGAAGAGGTCAGATCCTCAAATTGGTTGAATAAAGGAGGGTTTGCTGTTGTTCAGCATGCTTTTGCAGAGCCACCAATAATCTTTTGAACCAAACTTGTGAGACGCAATATGTTGTTTCATTCTCTCGGCAAATAGTAACTTTGCTTCATTGAGGACATGTTTGCACTGAAGAGCAGTGACAAAGAGAGGTCTGTTGCAATCAGAGTACAGAGTGCAATCTACAGTACAGATGGAAGTAATGATTCCTGTGGGCAATAGCTGCTGAGCAAGCAGCTGAGAAACAAACAGAGGAACGCAATTTCACTTTATATTTTCTTGTAGAGATGAAAGCCTCGATTCTGGCTTTTACCCTGGATGAGGCCTCAGACACACATTTTTGGAGGGGGTGGTTAAAAACACTATTCCAGCAGACATTGTGAAGGAAATCATGGAATGAGTCTCAATCTGCTCGTTGATAATAGAAAGATATCCTGTTGGTAGGTGGTTCTTTACTGGAGGAAGAATAGAAAGAGATGTTAACAAACATGACTGCATGATCAGAGTTGCCAAGAGGGCAGAGCTGCATGGCACGGCAAAACTCAGGGATGGAGGTAAAACAGAGATCAAGAAGGGAAGCCTTACCATGATGGTTACTGGGGAAACATGTAAGAAAATCAACCACAATACATATATATATATATATATATATATATATATATATATATATATATATATATTTGTGAGATGAAATCTGTGATCTTAAATAAAATTTTATTGGCAAAATATCAGTTAAAGCATTTAACCTAAGCTATACAACTGTTTACTGAATGAGACACTGATAGGATATATACAAGATGTAGTTAATCCCTCTTTCTTTCCTTCATGCACAAACACCCACATATTGAAAAATTCCACAAATCTTTGAAAGTCATCTGTGTTTTCATGTTTCAGCTTCAAAATAAGTGCCATATTAAAACTGTTTTAAAAATTCATTAAATTTTTTTTTCTTCAATTTCTTTTCTACTGAAAAATAACCAGTTCTGCAAATTTATATCTTACATTTCATGTACAGATTGTGAACTTCAAATGCATTTAACTGATTTCTTAAGAGAAAAAAAAATCTCCTTTGTGGTGTTTTCTTCTCAGAAGGGAACAAATGAGGATATAAATCAATAATTGTTCATACACAATCAGCTGTAATGGTCATTGCAGTTGACTGGATTTTGCTGCAATATCAGGTGAACTTTTTAAGGAAATGAAGAATAAAAAAGATTATGTAAAAAAGAAACAGTTCTTTTTGTGGTTAGTTTTGTAAAAGTAGTAATGATATGTACCCATACATACTCAGTGGATTACTTGAGATAAAACCCTTTCATATTTATCCATACATACTCACTGGAGTATTTTTTTATTTTTTACTAATGTTCACCCAATACAAGGCCAAAGATGCACTCAAGGTAGAGGGTTACTGTGTGGAGTTGTATTAGTGTAAGAAAGGACAAACATTCGGAGTATAGAGGTGAAGTAGACTTTAGAAGAATCCAGAAACTGAATCCTAAACAGGAAAGAAGGGAATCACTGCTCCTGTTCAAAAGGCTGGGAGAAGTGTGAACCTGGTGATAAAAACCTTTTATATTTATCCATAGATACTCACTGGAGTTTTTTTTTCTACTGATGTTCACCTTGTACAAGGCCTAAAAGCCACTTGAGGTAGATTATTAGATATAAAAAAAAGTTTGATATTTATTCATATATACTCACTAAAGTATTTTATTTACTATAAAGAACAAAAATTAAAATGCTTTGTTAAAAGTAAAATGAAGATATTAATTGTAATTATTTAAAATATCAAAGAATATACATTCATTAAAAGGCTTAATGCAATTTTTAAAATCTTTGGTGATTTTCTATAGCAGTCTTCAAATTACCCTTTAACAAAAGGCATTCTTTGAAACCTTCTTTGCCTAAGGTTTAAAATGATGTTTTTAAAAATGAAAAATCTTTCTTGACACTTTTATTTTAGTTTTAATTTCAAGTTACTAGATTAAATTTAATATTTCCTATAATCAAAATACTTTGCTGTATTTCAAAACTAGTCTAAATTGACTGGAAAGAGTTTTTGTTTTGAAATCACTAAAAACCACTGATTTTAGCACTATTTTTAGCCATTTGTCAGCACAAATTCTCCTTACTTAAAACATCTTTCAAAAATAAAATATAGTTTTTTAAAATTTTAATTGAAGAATGTTAGCTGATTTCAAGTTTAATTTGATTTGAAACAAATGTGACTTACTTTTAGTTTAAAATATCACAGAAATGCGTTTTTTAGCACTGAGGTAGGTTTTATTTAAGATGTTGATTAACAGACAGAAGATTATCTAATTTTTTCCTACAGTGAACATATCTGTAAAAATTACTCGAGGAAATTATTGGCAGAGGGAGTCACTGAATTGCAGTTAGCTTTTCTATTTTTGATTAGTAAATATAGTTTTTACTTAATAACAATATTATGTAAGGGGTACAAATTAATACACAAATAATTAATTTAAAAAATTTAAAATTTTATAAATTATTCTAATTCAAAATTAAAAAATCTGAAAAACAATACTTGTAAAAATTTATTATTAATTGTAAAAAATTTTTCTTACATGCCCATAATATATCTTATTCATAAAACAATTTAAAGCATATCTAATTAAATTTCTTAGTTTTATTGCATTTTTTATTTTACAATTCAAAGCAGATATTAGAATGTCCTGTTTTACAAAAAGCAAGATGATGATTTAATTTCTTCAAAGAGTTCTGCATATAACTAATATAAACATTAAGTGGTCCAAAAATTAATTTCTCAAAATTTCACAAAATTAAATAAGTGGGAGGTGGAGATAACAGCTGTAAAAAAAAATAACATGTTTTTACCAAGATTTTCTAAAAAAGAAACATTTTGAAATGAACAAGTTCTTGTGAATAGGTCCTGAAAGGTTCATTAGAATCCAACAAGTATTTGATTTTTGTAAGAATTTTTAAACAATGTATTTTTTACCTAAAAAATATGCTAAAATTCTCTATACTAATCTTTAACCCCCACCCACCCTCCCTCCACGCTGACATAAAAAAAAATGCTTAACCAAAATTTCAAATTTTCTAAAAAGGATCAAAAAATAATCAAAAATCCCTTTGGTCTTCCCATTTAATAAGATAGCTTTTAACAATAAAACTTTGTTTTTATTAAGTTTGGGGCATTTTTCATCATGATATATAGATTTTTTAGCGAATCTTTGGAGGTACCTATATGTAAGTAATGGTGGATGAGAGTCTGACAGAATGACAAATATATAAGAAAATTATTTTTCTGATAATGCCAGTTCATTAACAAGATATGGCAAAGTAGAGATTTTCCAAATTTTCTTACAGATGTGTGTGTGTGTGTGTGTGTGTGTGTGTGTGTGTGTGTGTGTGTGTGTGTGTGTGTGTGTGTTTGATGGTTTGCACACATTGCTGGTCATACAATAGTTGCACTTCATCTACATAATGAATATTGTATTTTTGTTTCAACACCAACTAATTGAAAAATGTTTGTTGCTACATACCATTTTAAAACCAACTTGAATTATGATAAAATGCAAGTTGATTTTCATTTTCTTATTTTCTCTAATAACTGAAATGCTTCAGTGCATTTCAAAGTTATTATGAAATGAGACAAGTTCAAATTTTGTTTTCAAATGAACTGCTGTCATTTTCTCAATTGGTCTTATTTCTTGTTAAGTTCACTTCCAATTAAATGATCATATTTTTTAAATAAATTTATTTGCCAAGCCTAACTTGATCATATTTTTTTTTAAGCAAGTTCACCCCATGCAAAGCAGTAATCTCAAATGAATCTTCCAAATAGGGAAAGACTGCCAGCCTTGAACTTTTGATTTCTTTTTTTTTTCTTTATTAGAGCTTAGACAACATCACCAAGGGAAATGTCCAATGTCCAACTGTTTTGTCCACCCTGTCTTGAGCAACGTATTCTTACATTTCTTTCATGAGAATTTTTTTAGATTCCCTTTAACCCGTAAGGCAAACATAAAATAAATTCTTTTGTTTTTTAATCATTTCACCCTAAGCAAGGTGATAATGAAACTGAGATGCTACAGGTTACTGAGGTTGAAAGAAACAGAAAATGTTATTGAGGTGAGAGGAGATAATAAAAAAACAGGCTTTAGGGAGACAGAAGGTAACAATTGATGCTGTATTTGAATTTTTGAAGATAGCAAGAAAGCAGAAGAGAGTTCCATAGGCGAAAAGGGCAAGAGAAGAAATTATTAAAATATAACTTATCAACATCAAGCAATTTCAATATTAATATGATGAGACCTATCTGCCAATCTAGTACTGCACTTAAATCCATGAAGTCAAGGTACCAAAGATAAAAGCCCATCAGAGCAATTACTAAGAAAATATTTATATAAAAGGTTCAGGGAAGCTATGTAATATCGACTTACAGCCATATCATGTTGAAACACTGGTTCACATACGATCATGGAAGTTAAGCAATGTCAACCCTGGTTAGTACTTAGATGGGTGACCACTTGGGAATAACAGGTGCTGTAAACCTGGATTGGTAGGTAGTATAATAGATAATGGTTCAGAATTGGAAATTTGAGAGCCAAGTTTCAATTCCAGCCAGGTTCATTATATTCACTTATGCATAAATACCCTTGAGAAAGGTATGAATCCATCTCTTCTTCTCCCTGCTATGGTTTATTAGTAGAACTTTTATCAATAAATCATTATTACCACCAAAACATTCTTACAACCAAAAATGTTTTCTGGTTTTAAATACCCTAGAAAGGGTTGATAAGCAGTAAAAAATCAAATTAGTCAGTAAAAGCCATGTTATGACATTGAGAAAAAGATTGAAGCTAAGCCACTAGATTAGGACTGATGACTTTGCAGATTCTTCTTGGGATTTTCTCAAGAATCTCTAGATACATAGCAGAAGCACCTGACCAGATATATTAGCAATAATCAATGCACAGACAAACAGTTAATTTATAAAAGGTGTAAGATAGATTCTGGGGAGAAAAATTATCTTGCATGACAGTAAACCAACTTTCCTAACAGCACACCTAGCAATTGATTTAATATAATCATTCCACTTCATGTTAGTGAAAAATGTTAGACTGAGAAGGGACAATGATTTACTCTCCTGAAGGTTAGCATCAGCCATGGCACAGATATATTTTTATACTTTCCATACAATTGGCATTTATTTTCCAGGAGAACAACTTCAGATAAAAAAAAGAAAAGAATAAATCCAGTGACTGCTTAGCAATCCTTCTAATCTGCTAAGGTCTTGCAATCTCCCTAGTCTTAAGAGTAGATAACAAACACTGGAATTCTATTTATTGTTGAGTCTGACAAAGTTTCTCTATTTCTTTAGAAAGATCTAAGTAATAAATGTGAGGGAGACTTTAGTCGTCAACCTGAGAGACAACCCAAATTGCTATCCGAATCAAGCAGGCAACAAAAAATATGGTGCAGAAAGCCCAAACAGGCATTTGAAGAGTGAAAGATAAATGACTAGGTAATCATGTCTCTTTCGATTCATGAGTGACTAGGCAGAAGAGTTTCCTTCAGTAGATTTTTCTTTCTTTCTGCAGTAGACAGGTTGCCAGTCAAGGCTATAGGACCTAGTCTGCCCTATTATTCAACACATAACTGGGGGGAGAAGAGATGGATTCATGCCATTCCCAAGAGAATGCAATGAGCCTGACTGGAAGTCGAACCTGGCTCTCCAAAAGTATTAAGAAACATAAAAATCTCACTAAAAGCCAAGAAAAAAGTACTGAACTGTTACATCATATCTGTCCTCCTATATAGTTGTGAATGCTGAACAGTTTCATTATAAGGGAAGAAGGATGTTCACATTAGATATTTCAAAGGCAAGGTGTTTCACAGATGTCTGTGTTGATCATTTGGATTTCAGAGGTAGTTACTCAATATTTCCCTTTGGCCTACCAAACAATCTTTTGTGAATGGATACTTAGTGCTGCAAGAGACAAGGCACTGGGGAAAACCAGGATTGCTCATATCTTGAAATGTTTATTCTTAGCAAAAAGAACAACATGCCTAGACATGGACAGTTTAAAAGGAAATCAACAGAATTGGTCAATGCTATCTGTGTCTTTTCTTTCATTTTTACATTTCACTTTGTCCATCATCATTCATGGTTTGTTTTTAATTTTCACTTGGTCTATCATCATTGACATATTCTTTATTTTTAAACTCAAATTATTCATCATTTACTTTAGTTTGTTTAAATGCTTTCATTTTATCCATCATTATTTTCAGTTGGTTATAACGAACAGAAATAATTTTCTTAATTTAATGAATATATGCACATGGTCTTTATCACACCGTTGGTATTGTGGGACTGCTAGTTGGTGTCCTATTCTATGGCATCTGAGACTTAGTAAACCAGAAGATTCAAATCAGGAAAACTAGGAAGGGGTGACATAACCATAAAACCTATCAGCCAGCCTAAGTCATATTGGCTATGTGTCAGTAGCAGAGCCTGAAACGTATATATTTACTTCTTTAATCCAACGTTTGACTATGCCCAGCATTTTGGTGTAGGCAATGAGGTTTCACCCTGATAGCCTGTTTGAGGAAATAGGTATGACCTGATGCTTATTGGTCACAACACCAGGGTCATCAAATGGGATGTGAGCTTGGTGTCTATCACCATAAGTATGTCTGTAGGATCCATTTTGAGCTACCTACTGTTCCTCCTGTTCACATGACCATTTTCAAGAATCTGGTAATCACCAATTTGATAGTTGTGGTTGGTCGCTGGTGCCATGAGGATGGTGTGTTTCTCATTTCCTGTGTCAGATTGGATGTTGCTATGTTAATGCTCTCAATACATCTGAAAGAGCAATTAGAATGTTAAAATTTGGCACATACCATGTAACATTATGTTAGGTCATCTTCCGTTTATAGCCCACTAATAATGAGTCCTCAGATACTTGGCACACACAGTAAAATGTTGCAATCATTCAACAGGATTAGTAATTAGAAGAAATATGGTACAAGGCTATTATATTTTGGGAGATTAAATATAATCTACTATTATTTTGGGTATTTTAAATCAGTATGTTATTTCTGTTTTGCTCCAAACCAATTTTGTTACACTTAGTAAGTGCCAAGTTCTTCTGAAAGAAGAGAACCACAAATAATTCATTTTATTTTGAAACGCTTATGTACTGCATTTAGAACTGACAAAAAGTGAGATTCTTCTCTGTTCAAGATTAACCATTTGGTGGCTAAGATCTCTGCTCTGTATTTAATGCTAAGTTGGGGAGAAGCATTTCCACAAAATCTTTTGGAATATAGAAAACTTATTCCAGACTGAAGCAAAGAGTTTGAATAGTCAAACCAACATTACTATTTTCTTTACAGTTCCAATAAACTATAAAATTCTGCAATTGGCTCATTTAGTGATTTACTTATCAGAAAAAACAGTTTCCACAGTCTTAGGAGTCAAACCAGAAAAATGTTTAAGCAAATTCTAAACAGCGTTTTGTACATGTCAGCATGAAAATAATTCCATTGAAGTTGGCACAGAAAAAATAAAGAACAAAGATTAGACTGTTTAACTAGTCAAATGGGTCACAAAAATACATTTAAAAACAGGAAAGAAAAAACAAACTTTATTTTTTTCTGTTGAAATGAGTTATAAATTGATAGATTGCTATACAAATAGGGGAAAGCAAGAAAATACCATTTTATAAAAAATAAAAAACCCAAAAGTGACACTGGTATCTATCTGTCCATCCAAATTCATGTGTACTTCTAAACTATTTGATCTTTTCTTTTACTGGTTTTTCTTCCTATCTTATTTTTCAAAGACAGAACTGCAGCTGTCAACTCCAACCAATGACAAGAAAAAACATTTTGTCTTCTATTGATTCATAAAAGCACCTTTTCCATTTGTGAGCCGTCATTGATTAAAGTAAATATGGTATGCAAGACTGACACGCATTTCTTTTAAAAACAATATCTAATCGAGAGAGAGAGAGAGAAAGAAACACAGAGGATGAAGAATATCTGCAGATTAAAAAATTGAAAAATTTTCAATACTTGCCTTTTTCTTCTGAACTGAGTCAGAATATTTCCAAAAGGAAATTCTGTCCAATAAAGTCAAAGATTGGTTAATGCTGCTAATAAAAATTGATAAATTCATACAAGTATTCAGTGATTCTTGAGTTCTTGGCTGTAACTTATATGCGAATAATAACTTGAAACTATGAGTGTCTTTTGGAAATTTCAAAGAGAAAAGATTACTATATTAATATGTACAAGTATCTGAATTAACATTCATATAAATCTAATAAAGTGTTATTTTGCTTTTTTCCTTAAATTGAAAATTGACATTAAATTAAACCCCAAGGTTTTTCTCTCCTTAAAGCTAAAACTGAAGAACATATGTTTTATTATTTCAACCCAAGCAAGGTAATAATGCCACTAAGATGTAAGGGATTACAGAGCATGGAAGATCATCAAAAGACTTTAGTGATGAGAAAGGACAATAAAAGAGCATGGTTCAGGAAGACAGATGATGGCAATTGGCATTGTGTCTACATTTTGAAGATTGTAGGTGACAGGGAAGCAAGAAATTGGAAAAGAATTCTACAGGTGAGAAGTGTGATGAAAGCAAATACTATTTCAACAAATGATGAGACCTAATAGCAAATCTAGTAGCATGCTTAAATTCATGCAGTTGAGGTACCAAGGAGGAGAGCTCATTAGAACAATTGCCATGAAAATATTTATAGAAAAGACAGAGAGAAGCCATGTCAAAGTGTCAAAATTTGTAATGTTAGCAAGCAGGATAATCAATTTTATATTGTTGATGTCAGAAGAGCTATTGGTGGTGTCTAATTCTTTTGATTTGTGGACACACTTTCTATAATATTTGAAAATGAATTAGAGTCTTTATCACCACCCCCCACCCCCCAGACAAACGGAAATATAATTAAGAAGAAAAATACATCGGACACCACTTCAGATGTTGAGATTTATCCGATAAAGTGCTTGTGAGGTAGATACACTTACATTGGCAAGACGTCTTGGAATCTAAAAGCGTGCATTTGTGAAAACAAGACAGACTTATCTTGGAATAACCATTTATGCTAAATTGTAATATACAGGAAAAAGCCTGGCCATACTTTTGATTTTTCAAATGCCACCTTAATTGAAAGAAGAACATAATTCTTTACATCAAAAATACCTGGAGGGAGTCCTGATGAAAATGTTACCACCTATAAACATATGCCAAAAACACTATATTACATCAACAACATTTATTAAATCCATTTTTAAAGAATCTAATATATATTAAACTAGCATGACCAGTATTGATGCAAAAACATCCCCAAATCAACATGCAGCCAATCTTCAAGCATAAACAATGTCTACTTGACACACACACTTATATATATACATTATTATCTGAATCCCACATGGACAAACTAGAATTATGATATACTTTATACAAATTCTACATACCGATATAGTTGGACAAGTCAAATGAACATGAAACCTGCTTAACCAATGAAAATCAAACAATACAAAACAAAAATACCAGAAATTTTTTTCATAACTCATTCTCTGATGAAATTTTAACAAAATCAAAATGTTAGATCGCCGGGCCATGCTGCTAGTATATATATATATATATATATATATATATATATATATATATATATATATATATATATATATACTAGCAGCATGGCCCGGCGTTGCCTGTGCTTGATCCAAAAATCGTACAACTCATACAGTAATCGCTATCACTTGACTTAAAATAACAATGTTAATGTTTAGTATAGAACTTAGAAAAAAATTGCTGTGTGAGATAGGCAAGAAGTTTGGGTTACACGTGAAATAGGGAGTGAAGTAGTGGGGTTTACTGGGCCGCGTAGTAAAGGCAGTACACTTCAACTTACAGTGAAAACTGTAATGTGGTGGTAAAATAGGTTGGGCAAACGATAGAGTAAATAAGTAACTTGCAACAGCAGTTAACTGTCTAATAGCAAAACTGAACTACAAAAAGGTAGAAATAGGTATGGAACGCTAAGATGGACTGCACTGTGCAGTAAAGGCAGCACGCGGAGATAAAATGGGTAATGCAAACGTTTAAGCAAATAGGTAACTTGCGGTAGCAGGAAGCTGTCAATTAATCCAAGGACAGATACGTTAATGGCAATCAAATCAAGACGTGAGTGCGGATGCAGCTGCGCTGAAGGTATTTAATTTGTCATTGATTGGTCTAGCCTGGACAATGGCCATGACTTAGACCAATGAATGAGATTCACGCAAAATGGAAGATTCTAGCGCACATTCACACATGCACGCATGATTTGGCAAGCGCAAGACTTGGCCGTAAATGGGGTCAAGCTGCCTGCTGCATATGCAGCTTGGCTCTAATGCACATGATGCCGGCGATGAGAATGCAAGGAGCTGCTATGAAGCGTTTGCTCGTTTGGTTTGTGCGACAACGAAAAGCCGCTAACCATTTGCCGGCATTAGCTTTGAAATGGATTGGGAGGAAGCCCTGCTGTTTTAGCTCGTCAGGTCTGGGATGCGGCCTGGGCTAGAGGAAAAGGTTTAAAAAATTGGAAAATGGACTGCTGAGGGCGGAACCATTTTCACTCAGCACATATGCAGGGTTTTTTTTTTCAGTAAAGACGCGAATAAAGGAAGTGCTTATTTTGGTAAGATGCGACGATTAAAGCAAAAGTGTTGACAAAGTCGAATATGTCATTTGTGGCTCAAAGTCAGACCTTATAGCAGGGATAAAAAAGCCGAATTTCAATGGCCCTGCACCCATTCCAGAATTTGAGGTCAATTGTTTTCTTTCACTCCACTGCACGCAATGACCTGTTTCTTCCGGCGCATAGCGTGACCTGAAATTAATCTGCATTTAGGAAATACCCAACCGGAAAAAAACATTTGTATGGGTTGATCGATTGTGGATTTGCACTCTGTTTGGCGGGGGCGCTCAGAGTTGAAACATCACATGGTGACTCCCAACGGCCTCTTCATAAATCAGCTATGCGGTTCAGGCGCAATCTGGGTGTATCGGTTTTTGGATTTTTCCGGAACCTGAGTCCCAACTCAAAAATCGGGCTCCATCATGTCCTTACGGCAGCCATTTGCAAACTTGTGGTGAAAACCACATCAAAATCGGGTGAGAAATGCGGCTTGGGCGAGGTAACAATGCCCACGACAGACTCACAAACAGACAACATGAGAAATATATATATATATATATATATATATATATATATATATATATATATATATATATGCATACTAGAAAAAATGTACACCTATATATATATATGTATATTAAATAATTTTTCATCAGTAGTTTTTTATGGCTTTTAATTTTGAAGTAATTATTTCTATATTGGCATTATTTATATATAATTATTACTAACAAGAAAGTTTTAAACAATTTTAACCTCTTCAAGTCTAGGGTGAACTATTATCTATCCTACATATCTTCATAATCTACACTTACATAATCATCATCCTATTCCCACATAACAACTTCACTGAGTAATCCTCTGCCTTGAGAGGACCTTGGGCATTATATTATGTGAATATTTAGTATTAAAAACTCTGTAGTAGAATTTAATTGTCTCCCTTTATATCTAATTAGCCAATGAAACATCACTTATGTTTTTCAGTAAGTGAAAAAGATGAAAATCTTCTGTGAAAAAGTGAAAAGGATCATAATGGCAGAAGCTCTAACTCCTCCTTAATATAATTAAACTCCAGTGTTGCTGCTATATTTTATATAGGATTTTACAGAGTGAAGTTCCCAGCTCTATGCTAAACTAGTTTTAAATCTAAAGTTGCTATTTTCCTAGACTGGTAGCCAACCAAGGCTAGAGAGTAGAGAAGATTCAAGAAGAAGTTCAGTATTTTATTATATTTAGCTTTTGTGTCAAACTCTCATTCCACCAATTATCAGACCTTCATTGTATTTATTATTCAAATAAGTAAAATTCACGCATGTGTATCCAGTGACAAAAAGAGAATAATTAGCAACCAAGCTTGTTCTTTTTTGGTTTGTTCAAGATTGTTAAAAGAAAGTTTTAATTTTAAAAAAGTCACCCAATTGTCTTTTAAAGCATTATTATTTAGCTCTATCTATGAGTCACTTGAGTGAAACCAAATATGGTGAGATGTTAAACTACATCCGCATCCTGGGTAAGATGATAAACTACTTCCAGCAGCAAGGCGTCTGATCAGGAGGTTTTAAGGAGCATGGAACCACCTCTTAATTGCTGATGTTCCCAGTTCCACCCTGATCCAGGGTGGTAGCACCTGTTAGGGTTCCAGCTATGGGCGAATAGTTAACTATTACCAGCAATACTTTTTTGAAAAAAATTATTACCAGCAAAACAATTTTGAAGGAAAAATTTTACCAGAAACAGATTTTTGACAAAACAAAATATTACCAGCAATAAGAAATTTTGTCAGCACTAAATAACCCACTGAGGTTGATACGCCGTTAAACAAAATTAAACCAAACCAAGCCAAATATAGTGTCATCTGGAGACCCGGTAATGATTATTATGTAATTTTCATGTAAAGCATTATTATTTAGCTCTACCTATAAGTGACTTGAGTGAAACCAAAGATAGTGTCCTCTGGAGACCTGAGTAATGATTATTAAACCACAAGATTTGACATTTACTTATATCTTCTGACTATTTTCAGCTGTTAAGACTGTTGTATAGTTATTGACATTCTTGAGAAAAATGTCATAATAATGTGTAATCAATATTAATAAAGGTGAAAGCTTGATTAGAAAACTTTATTATATCATGGTAGGACTTTCTGTGGTTTAGCAGTTTTTTAAAAGTATGTCTTTTTTAAATTTAAATAGAGAAAAACAGCACTGGAGGAAATCATTTGAAGGTGGTGGTTAGAAGGTGGTTCTTACAAGCGATGAATTGGTCATCTGATGACATTAGATGCTGCGAAAGAGTTGTTTCTTAAAGAGCTTTATTTTGGTTTATGCTTGCATCATGCAACTGAGTCAAACAAAATTCTTGGGTAAAATAACTGCAGTTTTTTCTATTTTCTTATTATCTGAAGCAAAGATATTGATATGAAGTTATAAAAAAAACAGATTTCTCAATGCAAGAAAATCTGTGATGAACCAGATGCCAAAGTTGGGAAATATATAACATTAGATGAAAAGCAGAGACAAAAACCTAAGAAATGACATAACCCCCTGAGACACACACACACACAGACATGTACATTTGAGTTTACACACACACACGCATACACACACACACACACATATATATATATAATTAGTATGTTTATCTGTATATGATTATGAATGCATATATATATATGTATATATATATGTGTGTGTGTCTGTGTGTATTTTTATGAACCACTGTATGTATATTTGTACACATATATACACACACACACACACATATATATATATATATTTATATATATATATATACACATATTTATATAAGAAAGCATATATATATATATGTCTTTATATATATATATATGTGTCTGTGTGTGTCTTTATATACATACATATATATATATGTCTTTTTATATATATATATGTTTTATATATATATATATATATATATATATGTATATATATATATATATATATCCCCATCTCTTTATATCTCTATATTTTTGTGGGTGGGTATCTGTACATTTGTGTGTGCATGTGTGTATGCATATATATATATATATATATATATATATATATATATATATATATATACATATACATATACATATATATATATATATGGATACATGTGTGTGTATGCAAAATGAAAACTCAGAAACAGGAAATGTGTGACAGAGCTTAGAAATAAAAACCTTCTCATACTTTAGGATCAACTTTTATGATATTTTGCTTATTTATTTTCTCTTTTTTATTCATCTTTTTTTCATTTTCTCTTTTTTATCTAAGAAGGAGAAATAAAAACAGATAAATCAGGTGCATGCTAAGCAAACACTTCTTTTTCTTTGTTCTTCATTTTTTTTCTTCCAACCCAGACCGTCTGCCAAGCATTGTTTTGTTCTTCAACCCTCAGCTTTTGTACCAGTGGATGCTAGCTGAGCCTCTTGATACTCTAGGTGCTTCGGTCACCAGTTAAATCTTAGTTCTAAGCCACTTGTCAAGGAGAATGGAACATAAACCCAATGGAGGACCAACCTTGCTGACAAAGGTCATTGGTCTTACTGAATGGTGACCAAATGCCACTGTATTTTGGGAGGAAGAAGGGAAGCCATTAAATCAGACCAAAAACCTGGAACCCAGAATTTTAGTCATGTTCTTATTTATTTGCTTATTTTCCAACTTTAATCCATCTCTCTCCTCATCTTGATTTTTCTTCTACCCCAAATCTAACCTAAGTTAACCATTTTTTTTTTTGCTTCTGGATAGTTTTATCCTAACATATCTCTGGAATAGATAACAACACCATATCCTCTGATATAAACTTCTCAAAGACTTTCCTTCCATACATCATACATCATGGAAGGAAGGAAAGAAATTGTGGACTTTGGTGTAGAGAAAGGAAGGTGCCATGTTAAATGTGTTTTTCATTCTTTATGTTTTTACCAATTCCATATTTCTAGTGTACAGAATGGTTCTAGCTTTCCTCGGTGCTATCATCCCCCATCTCCAACTTTCCACTACTTCTTATTCTATGGGTCACTTATTTCTTTTATTCCAGTTTGTTCCCAAGTCTTATATAATTATTAGCCAACATGGCTTCCCTATCTTCCATATGCTTTGGGGTGGGTATTTTTCTTCCTTTTTGATGCACTGTAAAAGATGTCAAAGGAATTTTGTTTATTGTAACACTGTTTGACCAAAATGGAGGAACAACTGACTTGAAGCTTAAGTGAAAAAGCTGAAAAAGAATAAAAGTTGATTTATATATATATGTATATATATATATATATATATATATATATATATATATATCAGAAAATGAACATGCCTATACATATAATGAATATGGGGTAATATTAAACTGACCAATTGAACAATTTATCAGGTCTCTTGGGTAGAGACAGAAGGGCATTTTCTTTGTCTTCTGGGGACTTACAGGGGCCTTTCTTCACATTTATCTTCTTTCTTTCATATACATTCTCAAGGCTTCAGCAACTGCAGGTTCACATTTCTGGATGTTTGCCGATATACATCACTGGAAATTTTGTACACTCTATACTGTATATTTTACTGCTTCTGTCCTGTTGTTGTTGTTTCTAACTTATTTGGTGCTAACTTACTGTTTTAGAGATGTGGTGTTGATGTACTTTAAGTTAATGATGGATAAGTTATTTTTGATCGTTGTGGGAATTATTATTATTTTCCTGATTTTTCTTCTGTGGATTTTGTAGGTTTTGCATTTAGAACTTGTAGGAAATAATTCTGGCATTGGAAGAGTTTGAAAGTGTTTTCAATATAATTTGTTTTTTGGCAGTAGTAATTAGGGGCTGCAGATTTTAAAGGCTTTTAAATGAAAGCCTATGATTATTCCAACAAGACAGAAGCAGAGATATACAGAATAGATTGTGCAAAATGTCCAACAATGTACATTGGTGAAACATCCAGAAATCTAAAAAAAAAGACTGCAGTTGCATCACAGAAATATGCTGCATAACAACATGTTAAATGGACTGATAGTTTATCGTAATACATCTGATCACAATTTTTACAGTTTGATTAAGAGAAAAAAGGATTCAATAAGAATAATTGAGAGTGAGCTAATCTGACAATAAGCCTAAGACCAGGACCATACATGATATCACTGACCATCACAAAAGCAATAATAGAATAGTATGATGTATGAACTAGTAAGGGAGAAAAAGAGATCTACACTGGTGTAAGCTGATTTAAAATCCAACAGGCACCAACTACTCTAAGATATATATAAAAAATGAACAAATACTCTCTGCTTGTTGGATATGATAAGGTAATTTCATTTATTGCCCTCTTATTCTCAAAAATCCCAACACATTTTCCTTACACACACTTTTGTCTTTCATTCTGATCCGAAGAAGGTGAACTCAACACACATCAGCAAAATATGTCATTTATAAGTTGTTCCATTTTATCTCATAATCTCCATTCATGTGTATGCATGTGTATATATATATATACATATATATATATATATATATATATATATGAAGAAATATAGTTTTAAGGTGTGCTATATTTATGGGATAAAGTGCTCAATATCAGAGATAGAGCATATGTAAATATAAATGTAAAAGTGAACATTGATGTCAACACTCAGAGGCGACAGGCTGTTTCATGCTATCATCAGGCCGCAAGTGTTGGGTTTCTTCTTGACTATTTATAGATATGGGTCAGTGGTGCATTGTGGCTAGTCCATTCTGGCAGTTATTTTTGCGGGAGTGGTTGGTTTATTTATTTATGTATTTATGTATTTATCTATTTGGATTAATTTAGGTTAATTTATTTTACTTGTTTTTATTTATTTTCATTTTTTTTATATATATTTATTTATTCTTTTTGCTTTTTGGTGTTTTATTAATGTACTGAAAATTTATTTTGGATTTGCTTAGGTCGCTTATTTAATAGTTTGTTTTGCTCTTGGCAGATAATTAAAGCTATTTATTTGTCCAATTTTTGGATTGATTGCTGTAGTCTATTCTGTTATTTTGGCAGGGGTAGTTTTTAATTTGTTTATTATTTTATTTATTTATTTGGATTGATTATTTTTACTTATTTTTGCTTATTTATTTTTATTTTTATTTGTTCAAATGGTTGTTTTAGCAGGAGCGGCAAATTTGTTCATTTATTTGTTTATTTGGATAAATTTATTTTACTTGTTTTTTCTCATTTGTTTACTGATTTTTTAATTTTTATTTTGTACATTTTTATTTACTCTTTTTGGTTTTTAATTTTTAAGCAATGTAGTAATTTAGTGATATATATATATATATATATATATATGTGTGTGTATGCAATATAAATATTTCTTCATATATTCAAGTAGAAAATTTAAACAACATATCTGAATCAGTCTTTAACTGATGTAATGATTTATAACTGCTGTACTAAAATTCAAAGGGGCACTGAGATTGTGAAAGATGCCTTCCAAAGGCTAAGCAAAGTATTAAGAAACAGAAAAATTTCATTAGAAACAAAGAAGAGAGTACTGAACTGTTACATAATATTAGTCTGCTGTACAATCACCTCAAAAATGAATGAGAGACTTGAAGTAACAGAAATGTAATTCAACAGAGGGATACTGAAAATACCATGAAGCAAACATGTGAGCAATAAAATATTTTAGAAAAAATGGAAAACAAAAAGGACACTTATACTTAATATCAGAAAGAGATAGTTGAAATTTCTAAGGAAGATAATGAAGAAAGAAGATCTGGAAAATGTCATACTCACATATTAGATTGAAGGGACAGAGGAAAACAATGCATAACCTAACTAGTGTGCTAGAGTAAATGGATGGCAGAACAGTGTTTAGGAGAGACAAAATTTATTAAGAGCTACAATAAACAGGAAATTGTGGAGAGCCATGATCACCAACATCCTGAGAGGCATGTAAAGAAAAAGATGTGTATTTGTTTCCATGTTTTTCTCTTTGATACCTGCACTTTTTCTGACAAAGTTTTATCAATTTTTCTAATTTTGTCTAAATCTGTCCAGAGTCAGTTCTAAAGACACTGGATTTAAATGATGCATTTGTATGTCTTTATATTACCCTACAGATCTTTTCACACGCAAACATTTAGGTGCCTCTGTGAAGAAGCAATTTGCCTACACAAGCAACAGTCAATAATTTCAAGGTCAATCTCAGTCTCAACTCAGAATTTCATGTAAAGTATATCACCTGCTGGCAGGATGGCTAAATGCAAAGAAATGGAACGAATAATCCTTTTCACACTGTGATCACTGTAATAGTTGTTCAATTAGCCATACTGACAGTGATATTTGGTGAATAAGGGTTAATTTATATGATGTTTGCTTATCATAGATACGGCATATGAGCAGAGTATTAGACCATGGGCCACAAGGTTCATTAATGAATAAATGACCTTTCATCATTCAAATTCACTTAAGAGGAGGAAAATTGTTATGAATTCCCTGTAGTTGAAGCAGTTAAATATTTACAGTGAATAGAGATTAACAGATCATTAAGTTCATATTTTATCATGAGACTTTAATAACTTCTACCCAAAATTAGTTAACCCCTAGAATGGAAGATAATCTAAGGTCAGTGTTCAAGTACCATCAGCCTGAAAAACATTCATACTCAGTCAGCATATGGTTAACTCTATTTGTTGAATTATCTAGATGAATACGCTGATCTTTGCTTCTTTTTTTCAATCACAGATGGAAAGTGCAACACTGAAATCTGGAGGCATATTGAGATAGTGAAAGATGCCTTCCAAAAGCAAAGCAGAGTATTAAGAAACAGGAAAATCTTGTTAGAAACAAAGAAGAGAGTACTGAAATATTATGTCATATCAGTCCTCCTATATTGCAGTGAATGCTGGACAATCTCCACACATATGAAGAAGAGATTTGAAACAACAGAAACAAAGAAAAGAGTAGTGAACTGTTATATAATAGCAGTCCTGCTATATGGCAGTGAATGCTGGACAATCTCTGAAAAAGATGAAGAAGAGACTTGAAGCAACAGAAACATAGTTCTACAAAAGAATGCCAAAAATGTCATGGAGTGAACATGTGAGCAATAACAAAGTTTTAGAAACAAAAAGGACACTTATACTTAATATCAGAAAGAGAGAGTTGAAATCTTTAGGACACATAATGAGGAAAGAGGGATTGGAAAATCTGATACTCAAAGGATAGATTGGAGGCAAGAGAGAGAGAAAAAAACAATGTATAACACACTTAGCTTGAGTAAATGGATGGCTGAACAAGTTTGAGGAGAAATAACAAAAATACAAAATGTATTAAGAGATGTGAAGGACAGGAAACTGTGGAGAGCTATGATTGCCTATGTCCTGAAGGGACATGCCACATGGAAGAAGAATTCGTTCAGCTGGTATGCTCTCTAATTTTCCTCAGTTATCTGTTACATTTGACAGTTTTCAAAAAAATTTAAACAAAAATTTGCATCTTATTCACATTTTTGTGGCCTAACTTTAGACAAAAATCAAAGATGAGGATATTGGTCAGAATATGTCATGAAATACAGCCAATGCTTTCTCTTCAAAAAGACTAGAGAATGCAGAGGCACAAATCAAGTTGTTAAATCAGTAATACGAAGGATATTAGTTTAAACAATTTATGAAAATATGACATTTTCATTCGGCTTATTTTAAATGAAGAATAATTATATATTTCTGTCTAGTGCCAGAGGACAGAGTTCAAGACAGGATTTCAAATGCTGATTTTCTAGACTGTCAGGTCCTCCCCATTTGCAATAGTGGTGCAACATAATCTCCCCCCATTTCTCCTTGATTAGACTTCAGACTCTCAGCAGAAGAAACTTTATCTAAAGACTCCAAACAATATGTAACTCACATTTTTAACAAATGCAGTTAAAACATTTTGATAATTAAGTTGTCCATGATAAAGATTTATTCAAGTTAGATGCAATGGTGAGAGGTTATATAGATAAAAAATATATCAATGATATCTATCTTTTAAAAGAAAATGCTCATTTGTCCATGCCTTAAGCCTTGCTGCCAAATATGGTCTGGTGCTCCTGCTTTATTTTCAGAGATTTTTGATAAAATAGAAAAAAATCAGCAACATTATTAGCCCTGACCTGGCATCTTGGCTTCTGTCATTTTCCTACTGCCGTAAAGTTGTTTCCCTGTGCCTTTTCTATAAATAATTTCATGGTAATTGTTTGGATGATCCCTTTGCTATGGTATGTAGATTTTATGAATTTATATGCAGTACTAGACTGCCATTTATGTCTTATCACTTTACAGTTAAATTAGCTATAGATGTAACCATAAATCCTATGCTGACAGTCTCGTTTTCTCAAACTTCTTGCAGCTTATTACTTTCCAGATAAATTTGATCTTCAAAAATTTAAATGTTATCTGAATTATTATCTACTATCTTCCTGATTACTCTTCTATTGTTTTTACTACTCAATAATGCTTCCATTTTTAATTCTCTCGAACCCATTAATCACTTGTGTCTTAATGGCTTTACTACATTACATGGGGTGAATTTGATTAAAAAAATAGATGGCCAAGCATATAGCATCAATTGATAAATTGGTAGAAGTTTACTTGGACTTTAAAAGAATTCTACTAATTAACAGGAAAAACCTGTCAGCCAACCTTGCAGCAAACATTGGAGCCAAAGTGCTGGAAAATTTGCTAAAAAGTTTTGTTCTATAAAAAAAAACAACTAAAGAGTATACTAATTTTCTTAGTTAATCAGCTGATATCATTATCAGATGAGCCACCATAGTAACCCCAACTGGTTTGTGTTTACTTATATAATCAGTCATGTTTGATTTTATGCTTACTTATATAATTTCCTGATGACTTTGGTGAGCATTTTTTGTGTATATTCGTTCAGATTTTCAGACCTTGATATTTTTCCTTTCTTTCATGACACAACAAATGACATAAGATAATATACTCCAGCATGATTCAGTCAAACTCCCCCCACCAAGTAAAGAAGAACTGAAGATCATTTGTCATCTGCAAAAACAATACATTGTCATTTTCTGACATTCACAACCATGAATACAGTTGTTTGTTATTGTTGTTGTTGTTCCAGTTTTTGGGGTTCTCTGTTTTTCTCCCATGTTGGGTGTGCCTCCTCTCTGTCTTCCTGTCACTGACATCAACATTACATGCTTGCTTGCTTGCTTTCTTCTTCTTCATCTTCTTCTTCTATCTCTTCTTCTTCAGCTTCTTCTTCTATCTCTTCTTCTTCTTCTTCTACTTCTTCTATCTCTTCTTCTTCTTCTATCTCTCCTTCTTCTTCTTCTATCTCTTCTTCTTCTATGTCTTCTTCTTCTATGTCTTCTTCTTCTTCTTCTTCTTCTTCTTCTTCTTCTTCTATGTCTTCTTCTGCTTCTCCTATCTCTTCTTCTTCTATCTCTTCTTCTATATCTTCTACTTCTTCTATCTATTCTTCTTCTTCTATCTCTTCTTTTTCAATCTTTCCTTCTTCTTCTTCTATCCATTCTTCTTCTATCTCTCCTTCTTCTTCTTCTTCTTCTTCTTCTTCTATCTCTTCTTCTTTTATCTATTCTACTTCTTCTTCTATCTATTTTTCTTCTTCTTCTATTCTTCTTCTTCTATCTCTTCTATCTATTCTTGTTCTATCTTTTCTTCGTCTTCAATCTCTCCTTCTTCTTCTTCTTCTTCATCTTCTTCTTCTTCTTCTTCTTCTTCTTCTTCTTCTTCTTCTTCTTCTTCTTCTTCTATCTCTTCTCCTTCTATCTCTTCTCCTTCTTCTTCTTCTTCTTCTTCTATCTCTTCTACTTCTTCTATCTGTTCTTCTTTATTTGGAGTAAGTTTGCAAGAATTAATTTTGATCTTAAGATACCAACATTAAAGAATCTGTCTCTCTCTCTTTCTCTCTCATACACAGTCTTTCTCCTTCTGTCTCTCTTCCTTTCCTTCACCTGCTATCTTTGTCAATAACAGAAAGACAATAAATGAAATAATAGGATTAGGGTTAATGTTGTCAGAACCTGTAACAAAGATCTCAGAAGAATGTGGTGATGGATAGAAGTGAGTAAGTCTTTAATAAGAAGGTTTTGAAATAAAGTTAAATTGTTCACTATTGTTTCCATGAACATTTTCTCTGCATTTAACATTGACCAACCTTTTAAATAAATAGCAACAGATGTATAAGCAGGTAAAAATAATGAGTTTTCATTTATTTTTAACAGGTTTCGAGTTGGTGTATATGAATGAAATCATGAGGCCTACAGATTTACAAAGCATAAAAAGAGGATTCTCCAGTAAGTAATTATATTATTAGTGATAATCTGACCCAGATATATTCTCATACTTCTTTTATCACTAAATCTGAATAATATTCAGTAAAGTCAAATTAAAAATTACAAGAATAGAAAACTGTAAAAATAAGGAAAATATTTTTGCGGATCATGAAAATGGTCTTTGCCTTATTCATTCATTCAAATATCACGAGATTATAATGATATAAATTTTAAATGGGAAGTTTTCCTATTTACAGTGAAAGCTCTAAAGCCAACTTCAAAATGATTCTTACCTTAATAAAAAATCCTGTTAGAATAAAAAGAGACAATAGAATTGAATTATATGTCCATCTTCACTAAAAGCAATCATTTAAGCTATTGAAAATATCTAAATACATTTTTATCAAGAGTGCAATCAAATTCTTATAAAATCTTCCACTTCTCAAAGCAAATTTTAAACTTTAAAATAAAAATACTGAATCTCTCATTTTTGGTCGATTCAAAATGTAGACAAATAGAAATGGGTGTAAGAAAAGGACATGTCACCTACGCAGTGAGACAATTCTGAGAGGAAAAGAAGTCCTATCAGGAATTGTTATTAGAAGCCACAATCTTAATATAACATATGCAGATGAGACAGTGTTGATATCAGACAGAGAAAAGAAACAAGAACATTTACAGAAGGTAGTGAAGGAAAATGAGAAGAAAGGACGAAAGATCAATTGAAAGAAGATAGCACGGTTGTAAGTAAAAGGAACAGCCTAAAACTACAAATTAAAAATTGGAGATACCAAATCCAAACAAGTACAATTAAAATATCTCGGAAGTGTTTTAATGGAGGATAGAAAGTGTGACCCTGAAATCTAAATGTGCATTGGGGATAGGGAATGCTGCATTCCAAAAGCTAAGTATTAAAAAATAGAGAAATTTTGTTAGGAACAAAGAAAAGAGTACTGAACTGTTACATAATCTCTTCACAGATGAAAAAGAGACTTGAAGTAACAGAAATATGGTTCTACAGAAGGATGCTGAGAATACCATGAACTGAACATATGAACAATGACAAAGTTTTAGTGAAAATGGAAACAAAAAGAACACTCATACTTAACATTAGAAAGAGAAAGTAGAAATTTCTAGGGCACATAATGAGGAAAGAAGGCTTGGAAAATTTGCTACTAACAGGACAGATTGAAGGCAAGAAGGAGAGAGGAAAACAATGCACAATCTACCTAGCAAGCTTGAGTAAATGGATGGTAGAACAGGGTTTAGGAGAGATAACAAAAAGACAAAATTTATTGAAACCTACATAGAACCGGAAATTGTGGAGAGCCATGACTGCTGACATCATGAAGGGACATGGTACACAGAAGATGAAAAAGCAATTTTGAATTTAAGCAATACTGACTGGTTAATGATTATCAATGAACCAAATCTCTGTTCAAACCAACCTGTTGTAGATTCCAGTAGTTGATTAATTTTGAGATTTTTACCTTACATCAGACCACAGTCAGACAACTCAAACAAGTCTTGAAAAGACACTCAAGATTCCCACAAATGATTAATTTGCTCGAAGGTCAAGATATGAAAATATTTTTAGATCATTTTATCTAAGTTTTTCCTGCACTTGACTTCTATATGAGAGATAAAGTATCAAATCATAACTATCACTGTGTACTCTTAAAATACAGCCTTGTGCCAGTATGACTTTATTCAATGATTATTTATTACTTGATTAACCAATCTTGATATTAAGAAGCAAACAGATTAAATATTAAAAATCCTGCATAATGATTTTTAGGAGTAAATTTGGATGAGAGAAACTGAAAGATTCAACAAATCCTGAGAACTGAATGATATCAGAATGGCCAGTCATATTTATATATGTGCATCATAGAATTAGTAACCTATGCATTTTTTTAAGCATTTCATCCCAATCAAAGTGGGAGTGCCACTACCCCAAGGAGTTACAGAGAGTGAGAACAAGAGTAAAAAGGGGTGGTTGAGGAAATGATATAGAGAAGAACAGGGATCAGGACCAAGGAATCAGAAGATGTCGATTGACATTATATTTGAATAATTGAAGATTATAGCTATCAGGGAAGCAAGTAGGAGGAAGGGATTTCCACTGGCGGGAAGTGTGAGAGAACAAGCTGTTGGAGAAGAAGAGGCGGTTACATTTAACTGTTTCACAGTGAAAGAGTGGGACCAAGAAACCAACCTAGTAGCACACTTAAATTCATGCAGATCGGGCACCAGTGAAAGTAGCTCATCAGAACAGTTGCCATGAAAATATTTGTAGAAAAGACAGAGGGAAGCCACATCACACCTATGAGAAAGTGACTGTTATCGAGATGCCAGTTCAGGACCTATCACATTGCATATCTGTCTCTGTATTTTGTCTAGGACCTCAAGATGCACAGCAGGAGTACCAGACCATATATGGCAACAGTATTCAATGCAAAGAGAAATGGTAGATTTGTAGATGTGAAGGATGGATGCAGGCAAGAAAAACCTTTCAGCGCAACATAGAGAAATATTTTATTCTATAAGTTCTAATCAAAGTTTGAGTTATGAGAAATGCTCAAAAGAATAGGTATTAAAGAAACCATGTCAAATTTATTAATTGGAAATTTGTTTTACTTTCTAAACATATCCAGTGATTGAAGGTATCTTTATAATAACTGAAAAGATTACCTCAAGTTTAACTTGCCCAAATTTGAACCATAACCAGTATAAAGTGCACAGGCTCTGTTTTATATCTTCTCTTATCAATGAAACTGAAGTAATAAAGTTTAAATTATGTCATGATACTTTTTGACTAATGCTTTTTTTATAGAGAAATATTATAACCCAATTTAGTTGAAGATTTCCGTCTGAATTTCTGGGATAAAAGGTTATGATTTACATTCAGACTCATCTTTTTTTTGTTATTATCACAATGTTTCAGCCATTGTGCCCTTCAGATTTCTACAGGTGTCTGACAATCTAGATATCATTTGGAAGTGAACCCTTTATTTTAGCTAAACCAGGTTTGGCAGTACAGACTTAGACTCAGTGGAAACAGGCTAAGCAATGTAGTAATTAAGAACAAGATGAGATATACCTATATACATGGACAGTAGAAAAAGAACAAACTACTAATAAAAGGTTTAGTTTGAAATTGCTTAATGGTTATCTGAATTGACAAATAGTTGAATAAGGCAGCAGGGTTGACAGATAGCTGAATAAGGCAACAGGATTGACAGATAGCTGAATAAGGTAACAGGATTGACAGATAGCTGAATAAGGCATCAGGGTTGACAGATAACTGAATAAGGTAACAGGATTGACAGGTAGCTGAATAAGGCAACAGGAGTGACAGCTGAATAAGGCAGCAGGATTGACAGCTGAATAAGGTAACAGGATTGACAGATAGCTGAATAAGGTAGCAGGATTGACAGATAGCTGAATAAGGCAGCAGGACACAATGTTATGATAATAAAAAGAAAGATGAGGACATTAGTTCAAATGTAAATTAGTTGCACAGTTCAGACTTGCAAATTAATTTGGTTACTTTTGTGTTATCCTCATATAGCTTTTCTAGTTTAACAAGAAGCCATTAGAGGTCATTGTCAAGCAAATATTCAAACAGGACACTTCCTGTCTTCCTCTATTTTCTCTTTTTCCTCCCAGCATGCTTTAGTGACCTTCTTTCCAAGCATGGGGATATCTTTCTTCTGAATGACTGAACTTACACACTCATACACACACGTGTATCTTAACTTATGTCTTCCTTTTCTTTCATCTATACTATGCATTTTGTCGCTTCATTTAGTTTTTTTTTTTTTTTTTTTTTAAGCTTTTCACCCCAAGCAAGGCTGGAAGCCACTAGCACGCAAGGGGTTACAGAAGGTTTGGAGGAAGAGCAGATAGGAGTGGTAAAGGAGAGGATGTGGAGAAAGATAGTGGATCAATCAAGGCAACAGGGTTACAAAAGATTTGGAGCGAGAGCAGATAGGAATGAAAGGGGGAAAGGATATGGAGAAGGGAAGTGGATAGATCAAGGCAACTGGAGATGTCGATTGACGTTACACTTAAATAGTTGGAGATTATATTTGTCAGGGAAACAGGAATAAGGAAGGGAGTTCCACAGGCGAGATGTGCGAGACATGAAGCTATTGGAGTAGAAGAGACGTCTACATCTAACAGTTTCAACGGTGAAGGGGTGGGAACAGGATGCCAGCCTTGTAGGACGCTTAAATTCATGAGGCCTGGGAACCAGCGAAAGCAGCTCATCAGAGCAATTACCGTGAAAGTATTTGTAAAAAAGACAGAGCGAGGCAATGGCGCGTCTGTGAGAGAGCGACTGTAGACGAGATGACAGATCAGGGCCAATTACATTGCATATCCGTCTCTGGATCTTATCAAAAACCCTGAGGCAAACAGCAGGGGCTCCAGACCATATATGGCAGCAATACTCCATGCAAGAGCGAATGGTTGATTTATAGATTTGGAGGATCGATTCCGGGGAGAAAAATTTCCTGGCCCGGTACAGGGAGCCAACTTTTCTTGCGGTGGATGATGCAATTGACTTGATGTATTTGTTCCATCTCAGGTCAGCGGACAGTGTGAGACCGAGCAGCTGCAGAGAGGAGCTGTCGAGAAGTTGGGCTTCAGACATTCTAATGGGATGCAGGGATGGATCTCTGTGGTGGTTAATAGAGAGCAGTTTTGTTTTAGAGGCGTTAAAGTTAACCAACCAATTCTTGCTCCAGTTCACAACCGATTGTAGGTCCTTTTCGAGATGAACTGCCAGGTTAACTTTGTCAGCATCACTAGATTTGTTTTTGAGGCAGGAGTAAAAATATAAAATATTGCTTTGATAAAATTCTATTACATTTCATTACACCTGTCATTTACAAAAATATAAATAAAACAAAATAATGCTGCCACTGTTTTAGTCTATGTGCAATGGCTGTAACATTTGGTGACCAAGATACAATTTCAACTTGCAACTACTGCAACCCCAGATGTACAGACTAGTATTCCAAGGAAAATTTTCTCTTGTCTGTTATTTTAATAACAGTTGGTACAGCTTTCAATTACAACATAATTCACAATGATACAGAGAATAGTAATATAGGCATTTTGGTTTAATTTCTACAGTTCTCTTTAGTTCAATATTGAACAACTTTCAACTCTATCTCAAGACTTAAAATCACTTGTACAAATAAAAATCAATCTCCTATTTAGATTAAAACAATCTATTTTAAAAAATAACCCCAATGTTTTTGAGCTTTTATGCCTTCAATTATACTGCTGTTTGACTCAGACAGTTAACATACAAAGCTGTAAATAATACCGTCTGAGTTCACTTTCAACAAATTGTTAAGAATGGAACACAAACAACTACTCTGCAGAAAGAAAACTCCATTGAGATATTAGATAAACATGCTACTTGGCTATGGCTGATTTTAACAGTAAGAATATTCAGTTAATATAGAAATCATTATTGATTTTGTTTGGATGAAATTAAAGTGACAAACTTTGTGTTGTTTGTACTTAGAACTAAGTGAATATCACCTCCAGTTTAGTGTTTAACCATGAAGCTATCTCTTCAGGAATTATTTAGGCTGATATTGATTGAAGTGTAAATCTGTCCAGATTGGGAAATCCCATATTATTTTATGCAGCTGCTTAGAGAAGAAGAGAGTTATTTAAATTGGCATAATTTCCACTACTTATTTTTATTATTATTATCAATGTAATAGCAACGATTAACCTTGTTTTTTATATCTCTGTATGTACGTAAAGGGATAAAGGATATTGAAAACTTTTTAAAATACTGAAAGTAGTTTAAAAATTTGTTTTCAGTCAGTTTTTTATATAACAAGTAGATTTCTTTTATATTTTTTTTAACTTATATCTGTCATGATTATTTGAATTTTTGTAACACATTTTGGGGTTTTATTTTTTTTTATTACTGTTTTACCGAATATTTTGTAAGTCCTCTTCTTTAAAAGAAAAAGAAAACACATTCTTTTTGGATAATCTGCAATGGTAACCAGAAAATACTATCTGCAGATAGAATAGAATTACAACAACATATCCTCCTATCAGAATAATTTTCTGAAATTTAATCAGGCTGACACATCTAAAGGTATTATTTACCATTTCTTATGGTCTGTAAGATAAATCTGTTGAAAACAGATAATATCTGATTGGCTTCAGTGAGGAAATTTACAAGCAACTAATTTAAAAGTGCAGAAGCACCAAAAAGTAGTAGGATTTCTTACCTGCACATTTTAAATTTGATCAGACCCAATTTTGAGAGGTGATGCAATGAATTTACAGAAAGCCACCTTCTTTTTAGCCTCAGTATACTAAAATATTTGTCAGTAGCAGAATGGTTATTGCTATGGAAAATGGAACCAGTGAGATGAGTTCAAATTCCAGTTTAATTTGCTGCATTCACTTTATGCTAAAAATGTTTGGAAAGGCATGAATCCAACTATTTTCTCTACCATATCTAGCAGGGTGGAGTGAGTTGTCCATCTTTGGGTGGAAGTCAGTCAAAGAGATTTTCTCTACCATGTCTAGCAGGGTGGAGTGAGTTGTCCATCTTTGGGTGGAAGTCAGTCAAAGAGAAGAAAAATTCTGAATTTCAAACCATGGAGAAGATATCTAACACTCTATTATGTTTCCCAAGACAATTTACACATATTAAAGAAAAGGAAGCTGTGGAGATCCATGATTATCTGTTCCGATGATACATATTATTAAAAAAATAGTAGCTATAATTCTTATAGGGCTAGGCTCCCAAAATATAACTTTAATCTTTTTATTATAATCTGCCAGCAGAAAGTGGTGGGGGGAGTAAATAAGATAACAAAAGAAGTCTTCTGTGCAATTTATCCTTTCTTTGTTAAACATCATCTGATAATCACCTTTCGTACAAATCCATCTCTTCTCTTCATGAACACTTACTCTGGTGGCTAAGGTAGAACCAACAAGAATCATATGAAGAATAAGTTGGCAAAAAAATTGACTTGAAAGGTATAAAGAATGGGATGGCAAAGAATGGAGTTATGGCATTCCTTACTTTTTACAGCTGATGACAATTTAATATTTGAAATGTGCATCTGAAAATACTTTGTGCTAAATTCTTTCACATGGCAGCATATATATGTGCACATGTTAAATATTTATTATACTGTCATGAAAGTGATCATTTTTTTCTGGAGCTAGATAATGTACAAATGCCAACCATAGTGTGATGGTTAATGTGCTCGTCTCATAAACAAATTCTCTAATGCAAAATGATTCTGATCTCAAAGTTTTTCCACACTTCTGATCTGGTGCCAGACTATAAATATATATATAAAGCAACAAACCAAATTTAAATACTGGTTATGACATCCGATTTCCTTCTACTTTAACCCTATAAACTCTTCCATTAGAATAAAAGACCACAGCTTCACTACAGTGGATATTGCTGTTGTGGAATTAGTAGAAAATAGGTTTTCATGGCTTGGAGTAGGTAGCTCAACACCTAAACACTTTTGGATTCAGAATTATCAGTCTTTTAGACTGGTTGCTAATCAAAGCCAGAGAACACATCTGATGATAACACACTGCATTAATTTTTTTGAGGAAAGGCATAAAGAAAATTCTCACAGAAATCAATCAATTGGCACACCATTTTGATTATATTTATGTTATGGAAATACCCTAGTGGTAGACATGGAGAAGTGGAGGTAAGCAATTTTCTTAGGAAGAGTTGGAAAAGTGGAGATAAGCAATCTTCTTAGGAAAAGATGGAGATATAGAGGTAAGCAATTTTCTTAGGGAGATATTGGATAAGTGGAGATAAGCAATCTTCTTAGGAAGTGATAGAGAAGTGGAGGTAAGCAATCTTCTTAGGAAGTGATAGAGAAGTGGAGGTAAGCAATCTTCTTAGGAAGAGTTGGAAAAGTGGAGATAAGCAATCTTCTTAAGAAAAGATGGAGATATAGAGGTAAGCAATTTTCTTAGGGAGATATTGGATAAGTGGAGGTAAGCAATCTTCTTAGGAAGTGATAGAGAAGTGGAGGTAAGCAATCTTAAGAAGAGATGGAGAAGTGGAGGTAATCAATCTTAGGAAGAGATGGTTAGAAGTAGAGGTAAGCAATCTTCTTCGGAAGTGATAGAGAAGTGCAGGTAAGCAATGTTCTTGCAATGAGATGGAGATGTGGATTTAAGCAATCTTCTTATGAAATAATTGCAGGAATTATAACCACATTATATATGCTGTGAGTTATAGCAGCTGGGCACTTAAACCCTCATATTTCTTATTAATATAATCATTATTTTATAGGATACGCATGTTTGAATTGATATAGCTGTTATTTTTAACAGTCAAATTGATGTCAACTAGCCTAGACTGAGAAGTCTTACTAAAGAAAAATGGGCTTCCCAACAAGGATCAAATGTATTGCTTTTTTCCATCAAAGTTTGACCTACCACTTAGGTCACGGGAAGCCACCATATCAAATCAAAACTCAATTATCCTATTTAAGAAATGCACATCTTCCATTGGGATATTTTGAATCTGCTAACTTTACTTTTGTATCCAAAACAAAAACTAATTTTTAAGCTGGTAATGAAGTTTATAATCCAACATTATTTATTATATATATACAAAAGACTATTGAAAATTTCTTGGTCTGGCTCACTTCTCAAAATCTGACCAAATAACCACACATGAAAATGTGGGGAAACTGCAATTTTTTAGTTGGACCAAGAAACTTTTAACAAATGCTCATATTGTGTATCTATGTGTGTGTAACATGTGTTACAAAAATATTAATTATATAAACATTGTATAAATTTTGTGTTGACAAAATTTTCAGTATTTCTTGCAACTTTAGACAGAGAAATGTTTTTAAGAACAAGAAAGTGAGAAAAAAAAAAAGAGAAATCTTATTTACACATACAAATCCTCTTGATGGCTGACCAAAAATTTTCTTGGAACAATTCCAAAAGTTTTCTGCTGCCTTTAAGATGAGATCACACCAGTTCCCTTCAAACCCTCCTTGTTTTCTTTATTTTCTGGGGAGATGGTTGATGGGGGGAGGATACAATTTTGGTCCCTCTTTCTTGGTCTTCTTCCATAAAATGCCACAATTCTCCTCCTGTGTAGTTTTGCTGTACAAATAGAACATGACAGAGGCAAACCTGTGTCCATGGTGTTTTGTCTTGTTATCCACCAACTATTTTAAATGAGACTCTTTCTTTCTCTTTCTCTCTCTCTTGAGGTATGAAATATCAGAAAGCAAAACAATAGGTGGTATTTAGGGTGGGAAGGACATGAGAAAAGGTGAGGAGAGGATGGTTTAACACTGTGAAAAAAAATCCATGGGGATGAATTGAAGCAGAATGTAACTTTAGAAGGTAGAATTTACCTAAGCTTTCTTTAGTTTAAAAAATTTTTTTTTTTAAATAAGGGGAGATAACTCTGGTTCATTTTTCTGTGTATCAATTCTGCATGAAACTGGCACCAGGACTAAATATATTATAATTGTAAAAAAAAAAAAAATCTATGATATAAAATAAGGTAAATAGAATTTCTCATTTAGTAACTAAATAGATTCTTCTTTCAACAGGCATGATAAAATAACAAACAGAAATGCAATCCTGTGAAAGTCTTAAGAAAGAAAAGGTGTCAATTACATTTATTCATTTTTTTTTTACTTCAGTTTTCTTCACTTCTCCCCAGCTTCAGGAAAGGTTAAAATAATATTCTAATATTATCATTGTAAAGACAAATAAGAACACCAGAGTAAATCTATTATATGCCAAATTACTGTTTATTTACCCTCAAACATGATCAGTTTATAAGAGTGTGTGTGGCTTTAGGGGATTTCTTCAAATGTGGATCTTCTTGAAATGATGTGAAAAATCCTCTGTCTTTCCCTTCTTGGGTTGTGTATATATATTTTTCTGCCTCTTGGTTCTCCCAAGTGTGCACATCCTATGTGCAGTTAGGTCAAGCCTCTCTTCATATGTCGGGGATAGCCACTAACATCCTGCAAGGCATGAATCAGCATCTGGTGGCAAGGAAGTTACCTTCCTGGTTACATTTTGATGCACCTGACTTCTCTCATACTCTGGTATGATATTAAGTGCAAAATTTATTTAGGTATCTCATAGGGTGACCCCTGTATGAATTAAGGTCATTAGAGATCAACTTAGAATAGAAGTTTCTTATTGACATTAAATTCGAAAAAAAAAACTTTCCAGTATTTGCTGGTGGAAGTCACATACTACAATATTACTATGAGTCAATCAATTTTTGATATGAGAATTGTTATCAATCCATTTCTATGCTTGTAAAATACAAATTATTAATCTTTTTTTTTCTTGTTCCTTTTAACTCTGGATGAGTATTCTTACATTGTTAAATATTTTCTGGTTGAATCATAAGTCCTTTGTTAATTTTTAGAGTGCTTGACCTACATGTCATGTCAATGCTCACCTAAATGGGCGATAATTTCTTTGTTTTTGTTTAATCATTGCACCCTAAGCAAGGCAATATAGCCACTAAGATGCAAGAGGTTACTGGAAGTGAAAGAGAATCAGAAAACTCAAAGAGAAAGGACTATAAAAGAACTGGTTCTAGAAGACAAAAGATGGTGATTGACATTGCATTTAAAATTTGAAGAACATAGGTGACAGGGAAGCAAGAAACCATAAAAAGAGAGCTTCACAGGTGAGAAATGCAAGAAAAGAAACTATTAGAATAAAACTCATGGATGCATCTAGCTATTTCAACAGTAAAATGATGAGACCTAATAGCCAATCTAGTATCATGCTTAAATTCATGCAGTCAAGATACCAAGGAGGTGAGCTAATTAGAACAATTTCCATGAAAATATTTATAGAAAAAAAACAGAAGGAAGCTTTGTCACAGTGAAAGGAAAGTGATTGAAGACTATTTGCCAGGTCAGGACTGATAAAATTGCAGACTCTTCTTTGGATTTTGTCAAGAATCTTGAAATTAAGTCACAATGAAAATATTAAAATCATGGGGTCAGAAAATCTAAGTAGATCCATTTTTATAGCATTGCCTAAGAAACCATTTGTAAACAAATATGATCTCCATTGGACAATCAGCATAATGAATAAAAAAAACTTATCATTCAAATTCTGATAAATATACCATACAGCAGAATCAGGCCGGAAATAGGACAAGAACATTGTATTTCATTAAAGACACTGGAACAAGGAATGTAATATTTATGCTCAGAATGATACCAGAAAGAGCAATTCAAATGCAGAAAGTATATGTATCAGTGTTTTGTAGATTATTCAAAAGTGTTTGACAAGCCATGTCTTAAAACTCTGCTTAAACTGTTAGGTAAGTATGATTTATTTGGGAAGGATATAAGAATAATCCAGAACTTACATGAATAAGAAACAACCTGCATGAAGATATAAAATGAATTCAGTAAATATACAAAAATAGAAATGGGTGGAAGACAAGGATGCATTTTCTCAGTGAACCTATTCAAACTTTACAATGAAGTCAAACCAGAATTTATTATTGGCAGTCACAATCTTAACACCATTAATTTGATCTGCACATCATGTTAATACTCTCCTAAATGATTGAAAATACAATGAAAATATTACAATCATGTAGTGAAAATTCAGTAGGATGAAAACAGTTTATAAAGTGATAATGTTGAAATAACTAAAAATGCAAACTAAATGACACAGAATCTGTCTATATTTCTGAGATGAGGTATTATGTACATTATTTACATTATTTGGACTAATGCCCTCATCTTTGTTACCATATTTATTACAACGTTTTGGCCTTTCACTATCTGTCTATATTTCTGAGATGAAGTATTATGTACATTATTTATATTATTTGGACTATTGTCATCATCTTTGTGGCACAGTGGATAAAGGTGTTAGTTAGATCCAGTGACAGGACCCAAAGAGTGTCAGTTCAATACCTGGCTAAGGCAGTGGAGAACTTTCAGAGGGAAATTAACAGGAGATAACTGATAACTGACATCCATTAGACATGGCATGTGGAACTAGAACAGTCTACCCCAGTGAGTGAAATAAAGGGTTCAGTTCGATATTCCAACCACCTGAAGAAGGCCAGAGTGTACAACGGCCGAAACGTTGTAATAAATATGGCGACAAAGATGAGGACAATAGTCCGAATAATGTAAATAGTGTAAATGACACAGAATAAATTAAATTAATTCAGCTTTATGTATAACCCACAAATTTCCTTCTTTGATTCAAGAAATTCTCATCTCTTCATCTCTATGCTAGGTCTACTGAGGAGGTTACCAGTACTTAACATGTGCTCTGATTCTTTCAGTTATCTTATCCTCCAGTGATTTTCTCTATTATCTTGACTACATTCCACAAGGTCTGGTGATCACTTATTTCTCTCCAAATCTTGCCAAATGAAGGGACATGATTTCTTACAACATATAGTGTCACTAATAATACGTGTGCCTCTATATATTCAAAGAACAAAGGAATACTGTTTCTATTCCAGCAGGAATATTTATCCTCAATTACTATTCTCAGTTTATGTTCACTTCTTCCCAATCCTTAATTCTCCATGAGGAACTGATATCCTTCAATCGTAATAAATAAGGCCTGATATGATTTTAATGCTGATGACTGTTTACCCAAAGTGTAAGATTGAAAGTAAACATATATAAGACTGAATGAAATTCATTATTGAGTGATGGAAAAAAACAATTCAGGTCAGTAATTTATTGAAAGCAAATTCATATTTTCAAGTAAATTTGAATCTTTAACTTGCCTTCATATGCAACCCATTTTTATCTATTTTGTCTAATATTTGTAAAAAATAAAGATGAAATTACTTTGCAAATGTATTTATCAGTAGATAGAGTCCAAAACATAACATCTTCATGGAAAATATAACATAGACAATGAAACAGGAATTAGTCAATAATTGATTATAATCAAGGTTATGAGGCCTGCCTTCCTGGTGGCTAAGAGAATTATAATGAAAACTGAATGTATGCTCTGAAGAAATTAGAAGGATAATCTTCTAGGAATATATACCAGAATTCTGCATATGATAACCAGAAGTAGGAGGGCTGAAAGATGGTTAAAAAATATGTCTGATCCAAGAAAACTCATGTTTGGTTATTCTTGTTGACAGTTTGCATTTCTCTGTTTGTATTTTCTGTATACACAAATATATAAAAAGAATAATTCTTTATATTTGTTCCTACAACTTTATTTAAAATGATCAGCTTAAAAAGAAAATTGTGTGAAGAATCTGTGGGAAAATAACAACGGTGTGTGTGTGTGTGTGTGTGTGTGTGTGTGTGTGTGTGTGTGTGTGTGTGTGTGTGTGTGTGTAGTGGGAAAGTGATCCAAAATCATAAATTCGGAATTGAAAAGGTCAGAAATCAGTCTACAAGACCAAAAGCAAAAACACAAGGTGGCATAAATTCAAACACACAATTTACAAAATATTCAAAATATGCCTACTTCACTCATAAAGAACATAGTTTGACCACTGTCATTGAAAGTAGTATTCTTTTATTGGGGTAAAAAAGCTGTGATTGGTCAAGACTGGTAGGCAAGTGCAAAAATTATTTGATTTTATGCAAAGTAGAACTGACTTTGGTTTTGATTTCCTTTTATAACAAAGAAGACAGATTCTTTTTCAAAGTAAGACATTCTACTTTTGCTATATTGTAAGAATTTTTTGGCAATAATAATTACTAAGTGAGACAATTCCTACTAATTAACCCATAGCTGGGAGGAGAATAAGTGAATTCATACCTTTCACAAGGGTATTTGCAAGTAAGTGAATATAACAAATCCAACTGAAATTGGAACTCTGATCCCTGATTTCCATTATTAATTACACCACCTAAACATACATGCTTACAGAACCTGGTATTCCCAAGTAGTCACCTATATAGGTACTGACCTGAACCAATGTTGCTTAACTTCAATGATGGTACTGAGATATGGTCATAAGCCTTAGCAATGTAAGCAAACACTTTAGTATACGTTCACAAGGAATGACACATATCAGCCATTTATTACAAATATTGATCAATGGGGAAAAATAATGATGTGAACAGGGTTCAAATCCAAAGGTTATAAATCATAAATCTAAAATACTAATTGTGTAAATCAAAAGGGGTCAAAAATTAGTATCCACTACTTGCAGCATACAACTGTTCACCAAGATCAGAAGTCAACCCCTCTCATCGAAAGTAGTTTTCTTTTATTGGGGTAAAACAAAGTTGTGATTCATTGAGACTGGTGGGCAAGTACAACAATTACCCTATTTCAAGGCTTTACTAAAGTAGATATAATCTTGATTTTGATTTCCTTTTTCAACAATCAGCTCAAAGAACACAAATTCTTTTTCAAAGTAAGACTTGGTTTTTGGCTTCAGCTATTATTTGTACAAGTGAGAAAAACTCTTCTTGTTCTTGGACATTAAACCATCAGATAATTTGCCACTAAAATGACACTGATTAGCAGTTGAGGCCAAACTAAATGGCAAAACTGTTGCTATTAAGAGGCAAGGACAGTGTTATCAGTTGACTTAAAAAGGGCAAACTGATGGCAAAACTCCAAAATATTTGTAGTCTCACTAGTTTCCTACCATTATATTTGGAAGGAGACACATTGTCACTATACATGGAGATGGGTGAAGGAGACCAATTAAATATAGAAGAGACTGAGACATGATTAAAGGAAGCATTTACAGAAGGAGCATTTATGACCGAAATATAAGTTAGGAAGGGTAAGATGGACAGGTAAGATGGACAGGTAAGACGGACAGTAGACATTAGAAGGATGGTAGGGTTAATGGCATTTAGAGGTGATGATTTGGAAATACAGATAAAGAAAGTTTTTTACCCCCAAGCCACATCTTGGTAACTCTTCAACGGTTAATTGGCATAGAAAACATGACTTTGAGTAATGCAATAATCAGAATGAGGGTACTGATTATTCATAAGGTGAATGACCTTGAGATGGTATCCACTGCTGAGAGGAGTGACAAAAATAAACTATTAGTAGTAAAGAGTAAAGAGGAGGCAAGCTAATATTTGTCAGCTATTGCTTTAGGTGTCAGGTACTGGCCATGGTGAAAGATTGCAAGGCCAGAGTTTATTTTTACAATGTGATCAGACAAGTAATACAGCAAAATATTGCAACCATAGACATGGACAAAAAAGTGTAACCACATTTGGAGTTGCCCCTTCTAATGAATAAAGGCACCCCAATGTAGAACAGTACTTATAATTGTTGGTACTACCACATTAGTTACACTAGAATTGGTTGATAGGTGAAGTAGGAAAAAACAGGTTAACTGATAGGTGGAAGGCAGAGTGTGTGTATGATTGCCAAAGAAGTGAAATTAATGGTACATGAGGCATGGAAAGAACACCAAGTCATCATGATAGATTGTAGAAGGTATTGGCCTTCTGATTGGAATTGATGTAATCAACTCACTTGGTGGGGTCGGGGGAGGTGGTCATGACAGACAAAGGAGGAGTCAATTTTGGAGTAGCCCAATGTACGGTAAAGAAAGTAGAAATTTAACCAGGACTTCTATCCAGAATTTGATGGTGGAGAGGGATCTTCTGATATTGATGAATGAGGTAGGTTCTTATGAGAGTTCCTTGAAGTAGGGTAGTAAGAGCAGTGTTTGAGAAAGAGGTGGAGAGATGGCTAGAAGAAAGGATTTTGACATCATGAAGGGTAAAAGTCAAAACCTTGCCTTTGATGACAGTCAAGAAAGAATAAGATCTGAATAATATTGGAATTTGGAGAACTGAACAGTCATATGATATGCTCTGTTTACAATGTAGCAACATGTCCAAGCAAATTATACTAACATAGAGGAAGACGACAAGGGCAGTGATAATAGCCAACCTGAAATAAACCTATTTACAACTCCATATGACTAAAAGATTATAAAAGTAGCAGTTGGTATGCTATAAAAGTAAAACCTCTCTCTGACCAGAACTAGGATCTGACTTCACTGCATGTCTGAGATAATAACAACAATCCTAATAACAATTTTGTGGAAGGTGAATAACAAAAGGCTAAGCCCCAAATTCATATGTTGATGTTATTCTGGTGGTGGTGGCTGCAGAAGAGTTGAGAAGTCGGCTTAGAAATTACAAATTGACTATAAAACCATCAGAATCATTAGAAGGAAAAATGGCACTTAAAATTAAATTGAAAAAGAACGGGACCAGAGAATTAATCTTTTGTGTGGGAATGAGAATCCATAGATGAGTGATGAGTTAATTAAGCAAGAGTTGTTTTTTGTATATGGAAAATTAGTTGGGCACTATCCTATTGCTGGTTGGCTGCAAATTGCATGCTGTTAAATCAAGAAGCAGTCATATTAAGTGGGTTGTGATGACAAGATTGACAAAGAAACAATCAGCACGATGAAAGATATTGTAGAAGAAATGAAATGAGATGACACCTTGGTAAGAAGGTGGTGTGTGCTAAGACTGGAAAAGGGGTATGTGATGTGAAGCACGCTGCATTGCAATGGGTGTCATTTTGACAGTAGTGTCGACTGAGGTAGAATATGTGATATGGCTGAGAAAAAATGAGTGACATTTTCCATATAAATGTAGATGAACTGGAAGTAGTAACAAATCTGGCTCTGATGTGGGAACTTCAAACCACTGTAATTAGTTATTATAAATGAAAAAGGAGTGTAGACATAAGGGACCAAAAAATGTACTAAAAGTCATTTGGTGGATTCTAGAGTGTCTCATTCATGAAACTGGCTCACAACACAATGAGTTTTGTACCCCCAGATAAAAAAAAGGAAACACTTTCTCACTAGGGTAAGGAAAGACTGGAAAAAATTGTCAAAGAATCCTTGGATGCAAGTTGCTACTATCTGCTCTCCTGAGAACACATATCTAAAGGAATTCTTTTTACTAAAAACATTACTGTGGTGAGTGTTATGTTTTGCATATCTCTCTGCATAGTAGTAGTCATAGTACAGTTTTCCATGTCCTGAATAGCAACCGGGTTTGCTAGGCATAGCCCCTATGTTCACCAGTTGTTCTCTATTTATACTTGTCTATCTAATTTGCATAAAATACTACAGTGAGCATAAGAACAGGAGATAAGAAGGGCAGTTAATGAGGTGATGTAAGGGGAGAATGATTAAGCATAAATTTGAAGAGGTTAAGATTGCAGTGATTGGGAAAACATCCTCTCAGGAGTCTGTTCCACAAAGTAACAATAACTGCATGGTATGTATCATGTGAGAGTGGACAGGGAGCTGAACTTTCCAATCACAACAAAAGCCATCAATAAGGTAATAAGAATGTGTGAATGATGTAATTCAATTGACTCTGTGTTTAGTGTACATGATCTAGGAGAAATTCAGGTTGCAAGTAATCAGAAAAGATTAGCAAAGAAGTGTACCTGTTGATGGTTGACTGTGGACCTGGGCAAATAGCCAGGAGATGGTGATTAGTTTGGCATCTCAATAAATATGCATGTATGTTTTCTCTTCACTTTCATCCTTACTGCAAAAGTTTCAAACTTTAGTTACTTTCAGTCTTCACTGATGTAGATATTTTCTTTACAAAACTTAATTTTTTCAACAAATTCATATATATATATATATATATATATATATATATGAGTGGACACTGAGGTCAATAGTGAGTGGTGACAGTCTGTCTCATGCCTGAACACAATCTTCAAGCTATGAAAATTGTGTTCAAGCATATATAAATATATAATTGTTATCTTTTATTCATATATATCTATATATAATGGAGCGATTATATTGAATCAGTTGCTAGGTCTGCTGCTAGGAAAGTTGGCATACTGTGTTTTGTCATACATTTTTTTGTCAGAATCCATCTTGCACATTTATAAATCTACTATTTGACCATGCATTAAATGTTGCTGCCATATCTGGTCTGGTGTCCTGGTTATATATTTCAATATTCTCCACAAAATCCGAAGAAGAGTCTGTTATGTTATCGGTCCTGACCTGACATCTCACCTTTAGTCATTTTCCTACTGGCATGATACAATGTCACTTTGTCTTTTTCTATAAATATTTTTATGGCAGTTGTTCTAATGAGCACTCCTCCTTGGTATCTCAAGTGCATGAATTTAAGCATGATACTAGATTGGCTATTAGGTCTCATCATTTTACTGTTGAAATAGCTAGATGTAGCCATAAATTCTATTCTGATAGCTTCTTTTCCCACACTTCTATTTGTGGAACTATTTTCCAATTTCTTGCTTCCTGGTCACCTACCATGTTCAAAGATTTTAAATACAATGTTAATTGCAATCTTCTGTTTTCCTGAACCCTGTTCTTTTATTGTCCTATCTCCTTACTAAAGTATTCTTACTCTCAATAACCCCTTGCATCATAGTGGCATTATTGCCTTGTTTGGAATGAAATGATTAAAAAAAACTCTTATGATTTGATGAGCAATAAAATCAGCTTGAATCAATTGATTTGCAAGCAATTTTAAATTATAAGTTAGTTCCCATACCATCAACAAAGTTAAGCAATGGTCAGTACCTAGATAGGTGACTGCTTTGGAATACCAGATGCTATAAGCTTGGCTGTGTGTGTTGTGTAATGCTTAATGGCTTGGAAATTGTTAATTGGATAGCCGAGTTCCAATTTCAGTTGGGTTTGTTACATTCACTTATTTACAAATATCCTTGGGAAAGTTATCAATCCACCTCTTATCCCCACAGCTATGGGTTAATTAGTAAGACTTAGTAACACTGAATTGTTATTATCTCAAAAAGAAATTCTTACAATCTAAATATTTTCTGGCTTTAAATAATCTTTAAAGAGTCGATAAGCCATATAAAGTGAATCAGTCATTCAACCTTCGAAGGTAACACTTGTCATTCATTGAGTGAGCAGCCAGTTATGTTTTTCTAACTCCTGACAATTGAGCTGGGATCTGGGCTCCTCATCTATAATGGCAATGGTAATATTTGTCATTGTCATATAAGGAAATATTCGGTATTCGTTGACTCAGCACTTAGTGCTACTTTCAGTTGAAATTTATAAAATCTTTCTATTAAAACAATTTTTCAGGAAAATGGATTTCTCAAGTTCAGTTATTGTTATTGCTCTGTCCAGCACTGATGGGAGGTTTCCTTCCTAACCTTTTGTTTCAAGTAGTGTGGAACATCATAACCTTGATTATGTCATTACTTTTCAAATGAATTTAACATAAGATCAGTCATAGACCAAGAGAACAAAGGAAAATCAAATAAAGTTCATTAAAGAATTCATAAGAAATAAAAAATAATGTAAATATTTATTTTTTTATATATAATAAGATCATAAGTTTTGTTAGGCAATCATTTTTACATATAATAAGATCATAAGTTTTGTTAGGCAATCATTTTTATATATAATAAGATCATAAGTTTTGTTAGGCAATCATAAACTTTGACATTCAGTTCTTTGAACTTTTCTTTAAAACACTGTGATACAAATAAAAAAGAATAGGATATTCAACAAATAAAAATTTCTTAAAATTATAAGATAAGATAATTTTTGAAAGTGGTAAACAGAGAGTCAAAGAGTCATTTCACAAATCACATAGTAGACATGTTTACAGAACTGACTGAACAACAACATACTTCCTAGCGTAGACTAACTAATGACAGGCTGAAAATTACCCATTGAGTGGATCTTTCTAAACAAACCAAGGAAAGTATACGAGCACAAATTAGAAACATATTGACATTGCCATTATTCTAAAAGGCAATGAGAAAAGCAGTTGGTTTTAGAGATAAAAAAAAACTCATGCTATTTCTTCTACAATTAATATCCTTGGAGAATGTTGCCTGAGCAGAAACACTAGCAGCCCAGGGGCATATTTGGGCTTCTTAAAACTGCTCTCCTCTTCAGCATCTAATTGTTGCTCGGAAAGAGAAGCCTTTGGTAAGTCACATGATGAAACCATTCCAGTAGAATAGTCCCTGGATGACTGAAGTAATGTCAACTGGGTTCTTTGCACACTATTTTGCAACATTCCTATTCTTACTTCTGGAGCTTGTCTGTGTGTGTGTTGAAGTATCAGACAGACCATGTCTGGAGATAAGATACTGGTAAAGGAATTCTTTCACCCATGAGGCAAGGGCTGAAGGTGCCACATTTAAGCAGAATTTGACAAAGCGTGAACAGTAGTTTCATGGCAACCCAGTGGATTTGCTAATGCTTTCTATTTTTTAATTGTTTGTTGTTGTTTTTTCTCTTCTGAAAAGCACTGAGAAAGAAATGATAAACCTGATTTGACTCTGTATGATTTTCATATATAGTTGGAAGGTAAGAATATTTTAAGTCAAGAACATTACCCATCAAAAATCCTTCAATTGTTGTTGAAATTATTGGGCTTATTTATTGAAATTCTACTGAAATTCTTCAAATATCTTGTAAAGATTTTGTATTTTAACATAATCACTCACCTAAACTTGGATTTACACTAGTATCAGTCATAAACTTAACTATAAAATGAACAAACATTAAATACTAAAATCAATAGTTAATTTGGTCATAAATTTCCTGTCCATTTTGTAGCATGATAATGGTGAGATTAACTGTTTCCATGCAGGAAACATTTGGCATTCATTGAGTGAACAGTTAGAGTTGCTGTCAGTTGGAATTCATAAAATCTTTCTATTAAAACAGTTTTTCAAGAAAATAGGTCCATTGTTATAACTCTTTTTAGTATAGATGGGAGTTTCCTTCCTAACCTTCTGTTTAAGGTTGTGTAGAAAGTCAAGATCTTGATTATATCATTATATTTCCTTCTAATTACAGCTATCCGTTTTATTTGTTGCTACTGTTGGAAGTCTTCATGTGAAGTTATTTTTACTATTTGGTGAATTTTTTGCATGTGATTCTGTAGTGTCAGGGTATAAGATTTGAAAAAGGATTGTCTTCTTTATGGCATTCATTCACTTGAAGCCATTTTTAATCATTGATTATTCTGACATATAGTTAAAGTAAGGAAAAAAATTGTTTTGTCAAATCAGTAATAAAATGTTGAAACAAACAGTAAGGAAACTATGAAGCCAATTTTTGTTGGGTCTGGATTTCCCTTTTACACATTATCTTATTTCTGTTTACACAACATTTGATTAGAGACAGACAAAAGAATTTAAGAAAAAGATAAAAGATCAAGCTTAGATATTCAAAATTATTTCAATTATCTAACAACATTCTTTTTTCAATTTCTTTGTTTAAAATTAAACAAAGCCCACACACGCACTCATATGAGTGTGTGTGGGGTCTGTAATTTACTCCTTAATATTTCCACATTCTCTGGACTTTATTAATAATTTCACCTTTCCATTGCCATTTCTGTAAATATTATTTCTGTTCTTCAATTCTTGAGTTAACTTTTACTTGAAAAAGATAAAAAATGTTATAAAGTAAGAAACTCATACATTGTGTATGCATCTTTTTTATGGATGGGGGACACCCTGCAATCTTAACAATATAAGATATGCAGATGACATTGTGTTGATGGCAAACACGAAAAGAAAACTACATAACCTCCTAGGCAAGGTGGTAAAGGAAATTGAGAAGAAAGGATTAGACATCAACAGTAAGAAGCCAAAAAGTTTGGTTGTCAGCAAGAGAAAAAGCCCAAGATATGAACTATGATTTGGAGATATCAGCGTCAAACAAGTGCAGAAGTTTAAATATCTCTGGAAATATTATAACAGAGGATAGAAAATGTGACACCAAAATCCTAACATACATCAGATTAGTGAAAGATGCATTCAAAAAGCTAAATAAAGTATTAAGAAATAGGAAAAATTTGTTAGAAACAATGACAGGATTGCTCAATTGCTCTGTGATATCAGTTCTCTTGTATGGCAGTGAATGTAATATAGTGTCTTTGATACATGTTTTTAGTTGATAAAATTTTTATCAAGAAGCATTGGAAGTATTTTCAGCATAAAGAATTATGTTCTTTTTTTAATTAGGGTAGCATTTGTAAAATCAAAGTTATGATCAGTTTTGTTCTTGTGTATTACAAATGAGTTTAAATGGTTATCACAACATAGGTCTGTCTTGTGTTCACAGATGTGGGCTTTTAGACATCAAGACCTCTCTCCACTGTAAGTGTATTTACATTGAAAGCACTTTATCTGATAAATCACAGCCACTAAAGTGGTGGTGAATCTTCTTTTTTTTTTCCTAATTATATTTCTGATTGTTTTGAAGGTGGTGGCAAAAACCCTAGTATTGGGAATAACTAATTTATTTTAAAATTTTGTAGATAATGTGTTAGAGGGTAGGATTATGAATTTTGTTGCTGATGTTAGAAGTGTTATCAGTTCTGTCCAATTGTTGTGAAAAGATGAGGAAACTTGATGCAATACAAATGTAGTTCTACATAAAAATACTGAGAATTCATGGATAAAGCGAGTACATAACAAGGAAGTCTTAAAGAAAATGCTATGGAAAAGGACTCTTGTACTAAGAATCAAAAAGAGGCAGCTAACATTTCTTAGATGCATAATGAGGAAAGAGGGCTTGGAAAACAACTTCCACAGGGTATATTGAAGGAAAGAGAAGCATGGAAATGTTGTTCATGATGACGGTAGCCTTTGAGTATGGAATCCATAGGTTGGCAGTGAATATTTCGAAGACAGTAGGGAAGCGTAGTTCAGGTTAGCAGTGGATATCCTGATAAAGTAGCAGAGCATAGTTCTTCCTTCTGTTCTTTCACCTGACAGGTTGGCACTGGATATTCGGAGAGAGTAATCAAAATGGCCGCCTTTATACACGACGGATTGAATATTTCACGTCTGCTGATTGGTTAACCTTCTTTTGGAGAACTATAAAGTGAGTCAAGTCATTTGGGTTGCATCACTAGTTACATAGTATTCAAAATAATCTAACAGGAAAGGCAAAAGGCTACCTACCAGACAAGCTTGTATGAATTGATGGCAGAATGGGGTATAGAAGGCTTGGCAAAGGGAAAAAATCGCTATGAGAGATAGGAAGTTGTGACCAGCTATTTTTTTGTTTGGCTGATATAGGATATCATGCTTATCCTGCTTTCTCTGGTTTTATATGAAGCTCTAAAATTAACATTCCACATACTGGCAGTTATTTCATCATTGTTGATTTAAATGCAATATACTTTGAGTATAGAATCCAGAGGTTGGCAGTGAATATTTCGAAGACAGTAGGGAAGCATAGTTCAGGTTAGCAGTGGATATCCTGATAAAGTAGCAGAGCATAGTTCTTCCTTCTGTTCTTTCACCTGACAGGTTGACACTGGATATTCGGAGAGAGTAATCAAAATGGCCGCCTTTATACACGACGGATTGAATATTTCACGTCTCCTGATTGGTTAACCTTCTTTTGGAGAACTATAAAGTGAGTCAAGTCATTTGACATAGTACACTAGTCACATAGTACACAAAATAATCTAACAGGAAAGGCAAAAGGCTACCTACCAGACAAGCTTGTGTGAATTGATGGCAGAATGGGGTATAGAAGGCTTGGCAAAGGGAAAAAATCGCTATGAGAGATAGGAAGTTGTGACCAGCTATTTTTTTGTTTGGCTGATATAGGATATCATGCTTATCCTGCTTTCTCTGGTTTTATATGAAGCTCTAAAATTAACATTCCACATACTGGCAGTTATTTCATCATTGTTGATTTAAATGCAATATACTTGTCCACCAAACCATTTTTACATCGTAATCTCCTGCCTTATAGCTATTTACTGATGTCCACAATAGACCACCGATGGAGAAACTCGTATGTGGTAGTGGGTGATATCAACTGCTAATCTTTTCCACTTACTTGTGATTTGAACTTTTCACACACTGTGAACACTCAGAACACTGACATTGATCAATTGGCAGTTATTGTTCATTCCTGCTGAACCAGTGGGAATTGTTTTACTACCTGATCCATGGAACTCGTGTTGTATAAGCATTGCCTAAAGAATGACAGCAGTGTATTTTGGGACTTTTATATTTAATGATAGATAATTTTGATATTTGGTTATGCTATCTCATTTGATAATTTTGTACTTCATTTCACTTCATGTTTTAAAGTATGTTGACAATTCCTCATTCCAAAAATGAAACATAAAATTGTCAATAGAGGAATGAAATAATTCCTCAAAAGTGATTTTTAAAAGTTGATTGTACTGATCTTCACAACAAGAAAATATTCCCAGGATTTTGTAAGTGTTACAAGCCTCTTTTTCTTCTATGTGCCATTCCCTTCAGAGCATCGGCGATCATGGCTCTCCACAATTTCCTGTTCTTTGTAGATCATAGTAAATTTTATCTATTTGTTATCTCTTGTAAACCTTGTTCCACCATCCATTTACTCAAGCTTGCTAGGCAGTTTAGGTGGTGCTTTCCTTTCTCACTTTTCCTCTCTCCCTTTTGCATCCCTGTGATTAGTAAAGTTTCCAAACTCTCTTTCCTCATTATGTGCATGAGAAATTCAATTGGCTCTTCTTGATGTTAAGTATAAGTCTTCTTTTTGTTTCCATTTTATCTAAAACTTCATCATTGCTCAACTGTTCATCAATGGTATTCTCAGCATCTAACATTTCAGTTACTTCAAGTTTCTTCTTCATCTCTGAGGAGATTGTCCAATATTCACTGTCATCTAGGAGGACTATATTAAATAACAATTCAGCACATTTTTCTTTGTTGCTAACAAAATTTTCCTAATCAGCAATGTACTTTATCTTTGAAATTATATGCAAGAAATTCATAGCTGTTGGAAATTTTATCAAGTAATATTCTTCCTCAGTAGATTGTTCAAATATGCTTTGATTAATATTATTTGTTAAGTAGATTGACAGAAATTTTAAAATTTATTTCTGCAGAGTAGATTGACAGAATCCACAGTAGAAATGCAGAATTCACAGAGCAAAGACAAAGGAAATCAGTTAAACTTTTGGGAATTGCAATTCCACTCTCTTCCTGGAATCTGATACATGGATTGCTGGAAAGAACTCGAAACAAAACAAGGGAAGAAGACTAATCTAGCAATCAGTGAATCAACATCTCTGGCCCCAGGGAAGATATTCCCAACTACTGTCAGTTTTGATAGATTTGAACAAGTTTTCTCACGATTAGGCAACACGTTAGGAAAGTGAAAGAGTAAACCAGTTTCATAACAATATCAAAATGCTTCCACAATACAGGAGATTTTGACTGAGTTCCAGAGCAGACAGCCAAGCCCAGAAAGAGATCAGTTTCACAAAGTGTTCAGACGAAAGGTTTTTGTTATCAGCAAAAAGAAAAAATAAGAGTTTCCTTCTCAAACCTCTTTTGAATGCATTCTGACAATGAGAGACACAAACCAAATAATCTAAGCATTTTTTATGCAGCGTATCAAAGTTCCATGAAGCCTACACAAATATTTTGCTTAACTGGATAAATAAACCAAAGCAAATTTAACAAACCACTTATTTAAAGACAGGCATATGTAAAATGGTTTTAATAATTCAAATATTTGTCATAATTATATTTAATCAAATATTTCAATTATTCAAATCAGTTAAAAATAATTGAAATTGTATGATTTAATTCAATTTAATTCTAAATATATTTGCAACAAGCAGGAATGCCTAGTGTGTCCCCCAAAAACAAATTTGAATAATAACTTGACTGAAATATAAGAAAAGTACTTTCCAATAATTGAGATATATTAAAATAACTTCAGATATAACAAAACAGAAAAAAATTCTTTAACGCATTCTTTCCTATTCAACATGTTAAAAAAGATTCCTTACAAAATTTCTACATGAAAAGTAGCTGTTAATGAAAAAAAAAAAAAAAATTAAATTAAAAAAATAGTTATCCAAAACAAAACAAATATTGTAATTCCTTTGGTTATCATGGCTTCTGGGTATACAACATTATTGTTACTCCAGTTCATTTTCAGTGTGAAAATATTGTTTAGGGATCCAACCTAAGAACAACCGTATAGAACTGGTCATGGAAAAAAGCATAGTGAAAGGTTAATACTGTCAGTCATTAGAAATAGGCTTTATGTTGACAGTCATAGAAAAGCTGAGTGTCAATTGAAGTTGCTTCAACAAGCAATTAGGCTGGAATTATGTGAAAATGAACACATCCTCCATTTTGTCTACTCCAGTTGTGATAGTTGTCTCTATGACATACATGAAAAGCTGCTTGAATTTCAGTCGTTTCCCCTGTGAAACTTTGAAGACTCAAGATTCTGAGAAGCATGATGATCATTCAAACTTTTAGTTGAAGCCTGTGGGATGGAACATCAGTCTGCTCCAGTGATTTTAGTAAATCAGTTTACTTCTGAACAGCCCCACGCCAAGTGTCTAGAACTGTGTCAGTTGAATCTCTGCAGAAATCTGTTACAACATCTTTGAGCTTATTTGGCTTACAGCACCATCACATTGAAACACCAGTTCCTATATGATCACTGAAGTTAAGCAACATTGACCCTGGTCAGTACCTATATAGTTGACTGCTTGGGAATAACAGGTGCTGTAAGCTTGAATGTGTGCGTGGTTTAATGGATAATGGCTTAGAATTGTTAATTGGAGAGCCAAGTTCCAATTCCCACTGGGTTTATTATATTCACTTATGTATACCCTGGGGAAAGGTATGGGTTAATTCATAAGACTTGTATCACTAAACCATTATTATCCCCACCCCAAATTCTTACAATCTAAAAGTTTTTTATGGCTTTAAATAACCTGCAAAGATTTGATAAGACGCAGATAAGTAATTAATTCATCTTATTTTTTTATACCATTTTTTGAAGCAAGAATGCCTGAATTACAAAAACACCAATCAATCAGTTTTTGTGCCATGTATGATACTTGCTTAGGTGATCATGTATCTTTCGATACATGACTGATGAGGCAGATTTTGTTCCATTTCTTTTTGCAGTAGACCAGTTGCAATCCAAGGCTACAGAATGCGGTCTGTCTTACTATTTACCTATAGCTGTGAGGAGAAGAAGAGGATTCATACCTTTCCCAAGGGTATTAGCATGTAAGTGAATGCAATGGAGTCGACTGGAATTTGAACTTGGCTATCTGATTCCTCAAACCATACCAATAGTTACTATAATTTTGATCCATTTTGTACATTTTAAAACAACTGAAAAAAAAATCAAGTTTATGTGAGTTCACTGAAGAATTACCAGAGAGATGAAAACTTTCAACAACAAAATGACTCCCCAAGATCAGCTTTTTTTTATATGCACTCAACTCACCTATTTGTGGTTTTACTTGTAGAAACCGAGTGTATATTTTAAATTGCTTATATTTCTAGTTTCTTCAAATGTGGAGTTTTTTGAGAGTTTTTCAAGTCAATGGTTACTGTTGTTCAGTTCCTGACTGACACTGTGGTCAGTTGTTTATCATATAATAATTGTGCTTGTCTCCCCCTTCATTTGTCTGCACAGCCGTTACGCCCTGTCATAAATAATGGACTATTCTATTTTGATTGCATGAATAGACAAAAGACGCTACTTGGTTTCAGTAAGAAAACAGATAAAAGGGAAGATAGAAGTGTTTAAAATCTGTTTGAGTGAAATGGAAAAAGTTGTCAATTTCAAATATTTTCATTTGTAACTATTTACATTATTTACATTGTTTGGACTGTTGTCCTCATCTTTATTGTCATATTCACTACATTTCAGCCATTGTATTGCTCTGACCTTCTTTTGGTGACATACATTGCAATTTCAAACCAAACTCTTTATTTCATCCACCAGGGTAGATTGTTCTAGTTCCACATGCCATGTCTTTCCTGGATATCTTAGTTTCAGTTATTTCCCTTTAGTATCTCAACTTTCCAAGTCTCTGCTGTGGCCAGGTATTGAACTCACAACTCTTTGGGTCAAGTCACTGGATTACTTCAACCAACATTTTTATCCACAGGGTAAGTATATTTATAAACCTAATATCCCAGTAACAATTTTTAACTAGAGCTCATATTACAATTTGTTGCTTTTCTCTAGCACACTGTATTACTAGTTCCTATATTGTATTCATGTCTATGCTTGGTCGACTTAGGATATTTTTGTGACTTAACATATGCACTGATTCCTGAAGTTTCATATTTTCCAGTGATGTTCCCTGACTATTAATTCAACCAGGGGTGATGATCTCCCTTTTCCCCTCCATATTTGGTCAGCCATGCCTGATTTTTCTATTTTCCCTCGTGTTACAGCTTTACAATGTTCCTACAGTCTTATCTTAAGAGGGCAGCCTATTTCACCTTTATATTTCTTGCCACAGTTGCATGGGATGGTGAACACACAGTCCTTAATCATGTGCTCCTCTATCAGTGGTTATACTTGGAAGAGGTGCCTGCAAAGTGTTGAACCACTTTTGAAGGTCGTCCTGATGTTTATATGGACCTCAGTTCTTTTGTATTTTTTCCGATAACCCCTTCATATGAGGTAGGTAGACCAAGACTGTTTTCTAAGTGTTGGTATCTTCTAGTACTATTCTATCCTAGTTTGTGGTAGCTACTGTCTTGCATCCAGGTTAGTTCTTATGTTGTAGGGTTCCTGCTTGTACAACAGCTGAAATGTAGTGAATATGACAATAATGATGAGGACAACAGTCTGAACAATGGAAATAATGTAAATAGTTACAATAATTCTCAGAAATATAGACAGATACTTTTCATTTGTACCCTCTTACTTCTTAAAACAATGACCTGCATTCATATTTATGATTGTAGTTGCAATATTAAAGTTATTGTTATGTTTTGCATATCCCTCTGTGTAGTAGTAGTAGTCATGGTACAGTTCTCTGTGTCCTGAATAGCAACATGGTTTGCTAGACGTAGCCACCCTCTGTTTGCCAGTTGTTCTCTATTTATACTTGTCTATCTCATTTGCATATGATAATACAGTTATTAAGTTCAAATATTTAAGAATAAAATAGGGGAATTTCTGTGGATATTTTATTGTTGCAGAACTCATCATAATTATCCTTGTTAATTATTTGCTGAAACAGGGGAAATAGAAAAAAACATAAATTTAAAGAAAGTCAAGAAATAAAAAGAAAAGAAACTAAATAAACATAAACCATGGAATCAATTAATAGTGGCTCTTCTCTTCACAGTTGGAATGTCAGATGCTTGTGTCAGAATTCCTCTGACATGCTAGACTGGCCAACCACAAAAAATGGTTTGCAAGACAATCTGCCTGAACTGGTCATCAAAAAGGAAATTGTGTCCATTTTCAATGTTGGCTAGAAAACAAAAAAAGGTTGTCAAATCTAATGTCAAGCATGGGTGTGAACATCCCACAGGCCATCAATGGAACATCCTTTCTTTTGTGGGATATTCTGCTGTCTACACCAGAAGACTGTGTGACCTTGATTAAAAAAAAAATTAACAAAATATATCAAGGCCAATATAAGACCAGGGTGTCGATTTTTAATTCACTAAATTTGTGTTGAGTTCTTATTGGGTTTAGTATTTTGTGCTCATTTAGGGTTCTTCGTGTCGAGGACATATTTTCTATGCAACACAGGGAAATTGTGACTGTGAGGCCTGACCAAATGTGTAGCAAATGGTGGCTCAACTTAATGATCAATTAGAAATCCTTGATATTTCCAATTAATTGGATGTTGCAGGTTAGAAGCTGTTGGTCATTATCTTGGGTAGGAGACCAGTATGCTGTCATTGCAGAGAGACTAGACACCTCTCTACAGCTTACCCAGAGAAGAATCTCAATCAACCATTTTTGCCATTGAAAAAGGAGACCACCCACCTCATCTGTCCAGAAAATATGGCTCGATATTTGAGTACAATATTGTCCCTCCCCTCACTGAACTTCTCCATCACCCAAAAACGTGGGTAGCACCACAAGAGATGTGAGATAGAAACTAGCAGGTGGGTAGACTAACAGAGAAATTTCACGATTTCTAACAGAAGCTCAGTTTCCTTGGGGTACCTGAATCAACTAGGCGTGAGGATTCCATAATAGAGGAGAAGACTGGAGAAGCATTGAAAAAGGTTGAACATGACGCATGAATTTCATCAGATGTGTAGAGAAGTTACTCAAAAATAAATAGGTGAGGATAATATTATTAATGTTCAGCCTTTAAACACTGTATTAAAAATTTTAATCAGTCTCTTAGAAAACTGCTTGTAAGCTGTACCTGATAATCTAATATCCCTTGAATAGACTTGTGTTGTGAATATAATGTATATTTTTGTGTGCACAATAAATTTAAATCATTTCAAGACTTTCAGTAAGGTTGATCATGGTTTCTTAGATGTTGTATTGTCTATGGCAGAGTTCAAGCCACATTTTTTCACCTGAATGTTCCTCCTGCATGCAACCCCCAAAACTATGGTAGAAATGAACAGTATAAAATCAAAGCCTTTCATGATGTCCAAATCTGCTCATTGAGTTTGTTTACTTTTTCCATGCTGTACATTCTTTCACTGGAATCTTTCCTGTGTAAGTTGAGGGTGGTCTTACACAGAATCACAATACCAGGTGCTACAACCTCAGCTAAGTAATGACTTGAACATACTTGTAAACAGTATTGCTGAGAGTGAAGAAATCAGCTAAGAAATTCAGGGGCAAATTAACTGTGAAAAGTTTGATGGCCTGCGGTTGAGCCATGGAAAAGTTACCCTCCACCTGGCTCCATCAGTTGGATGGATGGGCCATGCATGATCTGATTCATCCAAATCTCTGGCTGGACAGAAAATAAACAGGTTTAGCTAATCCATGGTTTTGAAGGAACTTTTTCTTAAAGAGGAGGGTAGAGTTTTTTTTCATAACTTTTACCAAATATTAATATTTCCACTCCCATATACCACACTAGCTGAGCTAGAGAGAACCATATTTAGACTATTCAAAAGGCTGTCTGTGTCTACCAAATCTCAAGATCCATTGGCATACCTTACAGATAAATTTCCTAGATCAGATGTGTGTGCAAGATTATTATATCAGTAGTTTCTGTAAGATGCCTAGAAAGTTTCTTTGGTTTTCAAAGTCATGCATTTACATGATGGAGAGGCCTTATTTTTTACCAACAAAATGAATTCGTCTAATACAAATATTGATATGGTCTGTGACTTTTCTATTGAACTGACCTTTCTGAAACACAACTGTTGTTGAGAAAGGTATTATACCAAGTGTTAGTAAAGTGTCATGAAAGATGATTTGACCAAAGTGCTGGACAAGAGTACTTCAGATAAGATAATAATAGATATGATTTTGACAGAATATTGAAAGCCTACAAATTCCCTTTCCCCAATATTGTGACACATTTTTTGTAATATTTTACAAGAACAAGTAACCTTCAGACTTGTAGTCAAGGTATAAGTTAATTTTTTTCATTACATATCCATCTATCATCTTAAACATGACTTCATAATTTTCTTTAATTCCATGCAATAGTCCCATGTCCAACAAGATGACTTCCTCTTTGTTTCTCTCATGTATTAATATTACTTAAATTACCTCCCTTTGTACCTATTACTCACTCCATTATTATTCACATGTTCATGTCCAGGAATTGTCTCACTGACACATTATGTTGTAATCATATCACATATTTATCATTACAGCCATCTCTTTGCAGCACTGACTCCATTTTATATATGAATCAAGGTGACATTTATCAAAAAAATCTCCTCTGGCAGTGAAACACAGCTTTCTTCAGCTATTGCTATAATTGTACTGTGGTGCTTCTCTGTAATACTGCTTTCTCTGGGTTTCTATATGAAGCTCTAAAACTAACATTCCACCTGTCTGGCAGTTATTCCATCACTGTTGATCTAAATGCAATACACTTGTCCACAAAACCATTTTTCCATCATAATCTCCTGCCTTATAGATATTTATTAATGTCCACAATGGACCACTGATAGAGAAACTCCATTGTGGTAGTGGGTGATATCAACTGCCAATCTTTTCCACTTACTTGTGATCTGAACTGTTCCACATTGTGAACACTCAGAGCAGAGTTCATCAGTTGGGATTGTACATACTTTCTCACAAACTGACAGACATTATTTCTTATAGCAATCGTCTTTAACTGTCTGGCAACAAAGGAGAAAACCAAGTCTTACCTCAGAAAAGAATTTGTATTCTTCGTGCTATTTGTCAAAAATGAAAATCTGAATCAAAGTCAGGTCAATTTTAGTAGGTCTCTGCTGTAATGGAATAACCTGTCACCCTCCATGAGTGACTACTCTGTAGTTAGTAACTACCTATAAGTATGTGTAAGTCAACAGACTACAGAGTCTAGCTGAAATCTTTTTTAGCTATACAGTCAAACTCTCTACCTCTGAGCAGAGAGGAACCTGGATGAGGCTATGCCAAAGGGCAGAGTCTCATTCGGGGAGGTAGACAGACCCAATCATGTTTATGCGGGGTCTACAGGGATTTTTTGGCTGAGCCTATGGGCTTGGGAACCCCACATTAAATTCAGCCTTGTGCTACATGTGCCTGCATTGTGCTGTTGTAAAATACTGTCTAGCTGGGATCTGTTGTGTACAACTCAGATTTACACAAGAACTTCCAGTAGTAGCACTCACTACTGGATTGACTTGCAACAACCTTGTGCATAACTGTTATCTATGTTCTTATTGCACTGGATATGAATCTCCCTATTGGTATTTAACTCAAATTTCTATACTAACCTCATATTACGTATGTCATGCATTTCCTTCAAATCCCTATTCTAAAAACAGTAGCAACTCCATCCCAGAATCCTACAACTTTAATAAGGCCCTCCACACAATTGTGAAAATATCTGCACTATGTTTCTTCCATGGTACAAAACTCACTTTCAATTGTAAACCAAACTTGGGAATCAGCACCTTCAGACCTAAACAAAATGACATGTAACAAGAATTCATACTGTTCATCAGTTCATATTCTCTTTTATTCCCTATTATCATTTATAAGATCATTGCAAACATTTCAACTGAGTTCACTTTAATTATAATGTCTTGCAATCTGCACTTCAAAGCCAAATTCAGTCCCATTGTTACCGCTTCCAGTTCAGCTATACAGGTGTAGATACCAGCACTATTCTTTCTCAGTAAAGCTGCATCTTCAGCCTTGGTATCCATCACCTTTAGAATGTCACTCATTGTTATGTGATTTGAATCCTATTACATGAACCTCTTTTCCAATTTTGACATGAAACACCTAACCTCTCATGAGGTCATCTCATTTCATTTCTTCTACAATATCTTTCATCGTGCTGATTGTTTCTTTGTCAATCTTGTCATCACAACCCACTTAATATGACTGCTTCTTGATTTAACAGCATGCAATTTGCAGCCAACCAGCAATAGGATAGTGCCCAACTAATTTTCCATATACAAAAAACAACTCTTGCTTAATTAACTCATCACTCATCTATGGATTCTCATTCTCACACAAAAGATTAATTCTCTGGTCGCGTTGTTTTTCAATTTAATTTTAAGTGCCATTTTTCCTTCTAATGATTCTGATGGTTTTATAGTCAATTTGTAATTTCTAAGCCGACTTCTCAACTCTTCTGCAGCCACCACCACCAGAATAACATCAACATATGAATTTGGGGCTTAGCCTTTTGTTATTCACCTTCCACAAAATTGTTATTAGGATTGTTGTTATTATCTCAGACATGCAGTGAAGTCTGATCCTAGTTCTGGTCAGAGAGCAGGTTTTACTTTTATAGCATACCAACTGCTACTTTTATAATCTTTTAGTCATATGGAGTTGTAAATAGGTTTATTTCAGGTTGGCTATTACCACTGCCCTTGTCGTCTTCCTCTATGTTAGCATAATTTGCTTGGACATGTTGCTACATTGTAAACAGAGCATATCATATGACTGTTCAGTTCTCCAAATTCCAATATTATTCAGATCTTATTCTTTCTTGACTGTCATCAAAGGCAAGGTTTTGACTTTTACCCTTCATGGTGTCAAAATCCTTTCTTCTAGCCATCTCTCCACCTCTTTCTCAAACACTGCTCTTACTACCCTACTTCAAGGAACTCTCATAAGAACCTACCTCATTCATCAATATCAGAAGATCCCTCTCCACCATCAAATTCTGGATAGAAGTCCTGGTTAAATTTCTACTTTCTTTACTGTACATTGGGCTACTCCAAAATTGACTCCTCCTTTGTCTGTCATGACCACCTCCCCCCACCCCACCAAGTGAGTTGATTACATCAATTCCAATCAGAAGGCCAATACCTTCTACAATCTATCATGATGACTTGGTGTTCTTTCCATGCCTCATGTATCATTAATTTCACTTCTTTGGCAATCATACACACACTCTGCCTTCCACCTATCAGTTAACCTGTTTTTTCCTACTTCACCTATCAACCAATTCTAGTGTAACTAATGTGGTAGTACCAACAATTATAAGTACTGTTCTACATTGGTGTGCCTTTAATAATTAGGGTTAGGGCGTAAAACTTCAGTGATGCATTTTTCAGGTCAGGATATGTGAAAGGTTAAGTAGGTTTGCCTGATTTCCTGTCACACCAAGAACACAAGTGGGTTTTCCAATGATCTTTATTAGTTTGTAGGCATCAGAAAAGTATCTACCTTCTTCATTTGTTTTGTTTGAGTGGTCTAACCTTTATTTATAGTGAATATTAAAGTTACGATATATATGAAAGCTAGCTGAATGAAAGTTGGTGAGGATATTAACAATTATCTCAGATATTTGGTCAAATATCACAGTTCCATCACCCCTGGGGATGAAACAGATTGAAAATGAAAGTAGTACTGTGGAGCAATGCCATATGGAAGCACATACAGGCAAAAACAAAGTTCTCATTTTTTTTTTCTTTCTGCCACAGGGAAACCCATCATTAACAGAGGTACCAATCTGTGTTCATTGCTATTTTGATAGCCATTTTTAGCTATCTAGGATTGCAAGCTCCTGCAGTAGGCCAGGTTTGGCATCAAGAAGTTTGAGTTCCACCTCTGGAAAGTTGAAACATAGGCCCCTCACATTGGTGTAGGTGATAGTAAACCTGTTGTCTAATTTTGTTCATGTGAGGTCTTTTGTTCAATTTAGTTGTATTCATATTATATACTGGTGCGTTTGGTAGAAGACAAAACAGTCACACCCACCAGAGATGCATGGATTAATAACCTGGATTGAATTGTCTGGGAGTATAGTCATAATAGTAACCTTCAGCATGGCATAAAGTAGTCCCACGGGAAACTACTGCATGGTCCAGGACTCTTGCTGATAACATAGACTCCTTCGAAGTTAGTCAAGTATCCAAACCTTTGAGTATCAAACCGATAATGCCAAAATCCAGAAAATGTTTGTCAGCAGCACCCTTAACGAAGGGACAAATAATCCAGGAAAGAAGATACAGACATGATACCCTGAGTGTACATGTCTAGTCTACCCAGGCAACAGAACTTTTCCCTTAGTCAGAAATATTGTACTGGTCTGAAACTTCAGGTATCAACATAAGCTTGCTCATATATGAAGACTAAAAGACCCACTGGTGAAGAGGTAGGGTAACATAAGTTTCTCAGGTGTACATCAGCTTCCCCTACCCCCATAGGATTCCAGATTATCATTAGGGTTTAAATACAATTTTTCATTACAAATATATTATTCCATCTACAATTTTTAATTTGGCAGTTGAAAACACATCTTAATTTTGATTCATTCACTATTTGCAGTATTTTTTACATGTCTTTATTGTTTTACAACACTTAAGGTTTTCATGCTATCATTCATTTATTTTTTACAAATTTGACAAGATTTTCCACTTTACTTATATATATATATATATATATATATATATATATATATATATATATATATATAGGAAGTTTTATAATGTTCAACCAACATAGCCTGTTAAATTGTCTCTTGTATTTTTTCCAATTCCAGAAAAGGATATAGGACATTCATATCAAAATTGTGGATCGACAAGAGATCAGATTTTGTTCTGTATTGGTCAGTTGATCCTCAATTTTTATTTGGATGTGCACTTTCCTATTTGAAATCTAGAAAAATACAATAAAAAATTAACACAATTTAGGCAAATATTTTTTTAAATTGTTTTTTTGGGAAAAATCAATAATAGAAAGAGAGAAAGACATATGATGTGAAAAGGAAAAAGAAATATTGCTTCCTAATATTCTAATTTTATTAAATTTTAATTTTGCTATTTACAATTTTGAAAATGTTATATATATTTATATACACACTTATATATATATACACATATATATATATTTACATATATATATACACATATATATATAAAACACATATATATACACATATATATATATATATATACATACATATATACATATATATATACATATATATATACATATATAAACATACATATATATATATATATATATATATATACACACATATATATACACATATATATATATATACATACATATATATATATATACATATATATATACATATACAAACATATATATATATATATATACAAATATATATACACATATATATATACATATATATATATATATACATATATATATACAGATATATATATATACATACATATATATATACATATATATATATATATATATATATACAGATATATATATATACATACATATATATATACATATATATATACATATATATATATATATACATACATACATACATATATATATATATATATATATATATATATATATATATATATATATACATATATAAACATACATATATATACATATATAAACATACATATATATACATATATAAAAATACATATATATATATATATATATATATATATATATATATACATATATACATATATATATATATATATATATATATATATATATACATATATACATATATATATACAAATATATATATATACATATATATATACAAATATATATATACATATATATATATAAACATATATATATACATACATACATATATATACATATATATATACACACATATATATATACATACATATATACATATATATATATACATACATATATATATACATATATACATACATACATATATATATACACATATATATATATATATATATATATATAATATATATATATATATATATACAAACATACATATATATACATATACAAACATACATACATACATACATATACAAACATACATACATACATACATATATATATATATATATATATATATATATATATATATATATATATATATATATATATATATATACAAACATACATATATATACATATACAAACATACATACATATATATATATATATATATATATATATATGAAATAATACGGAAAGAGAAGATAGGAAGCAAAGAAGAACGATAAAAAAGAGAGAAAATATTTCTTATATTTTAATTTTCTTAAATATTTATTCACCCTTTGTAATTTTTATGTTTTTAACTGTCAAATCTTAAAAAATACACAAGGGTAAAAAAATGGTTCCAATTATTTTAAAATTCATTTTTTAAGAGATTATTTTTTCATGCTGACATATGCACAGTAAATAAATCAAATAATAAAAGCACCAAGTATAAATGGTTGTCATTATTGAATTTAGAAAAAAGAGACATGCTTAAAAATTATTCCTTAAATCATATGTGCACATACACAAAGAATTATGGATAACAATTGTCAGAAAAAAAATCATTTATTCAACATACAAATTCTCATATTTTAAATTATATATAAATAATATATATATATATATATATATATATATATATATATATATATATATATATATATGTGTGTGTGTGTTTGTGTGTGTGTGCATGTGTGTTTGTGTGTGTGTGCGTTTGTCTGTGTGTATGTGTAATATAGCTATTCTACTCATCAGTGTAAAACAAATCTTAAAAGTTATCATAACCTGACAGATGGAATGCTGTATCTGTGAAACTTGATTGTCATACGATAAGTCATTTAAACTTTCATTTATCTATTAACTATTTTCAGTCTGTTTGTTTAATATTAGTTACATTATTTACAAAAATCTGCTTGACTTTAAATGTGATAATATCTAGTTATTTACTGGCTGACATGATCTGTTTGACATAAACAATGTTTATTATACATATCCAGGTATACGATTGGTGTATACAGAATAAATTCAAATAACCAAAAAATACTATTCTTAAAAGAATGCTCTATACAGAGTAGAGCAAAGATAATTTATTCTAAAATTGTTTCTCTGGGTCAACACTATCACTTGATAAGACACCAGAAGTGTTGAAACAAAATGGCTATTTTTGTAGTGATTTTATAATATATTTATGTTATAATTTTCAACTAAATTATATATATATATTTATATGAATATGAATTTCATTAATATTTCTATGCAGCATGATATTTAGGAAGGATAAATTGTTGCTTGATTCAGATTCAAGCGTAAAGTCTATTGTGTGTTCAATGTTATTATGTTTGTTGATAAGATCAGGTAAAATTCTGTTTTGTAGATATATTAATAAAGAATCATTTATGTATCTGACATAAGAAGAATTTTGTAGTAAAATATTTTAGAAAGGACCACTTTCCAGAAATTCCAAAAATAGACAAATCAAAATGCCATTAAGAGGACCTCTTGATTGTTTCTCTAATTAATTATCTCCTTTCTTGACCTGTCAGTTTATGTTGACATCCTTGTTTTAGCAGTTTTACAGTCGTGCCATACTATTTCCATTTTCAGTTGATGGATTTAATAGTGCTAAAAGTTAGGATATTTTTTTGAACCTAAACCTGCTTTATATTTCTCCACAACTTTCTCCCTGATCTTTTATGGTGAGTTCCTTGATATTTATGATGCTGTTTGTTCATTAATGTTCTTTAACAAAACCTCTGAGGCCCTCAAAGAACATTTGAATTGGAGAGTGCAGAATCAAACATCATAACACTTTTCCTTTACTCAAAAGAAATTGCTATGTTCAAGGAAGATCCTATTTACTTCTTGATGTAATGGAATAACCAGTAACCCCCATGAATAATTACAGTATGAGTAGTAAGTACCTATAAAGTCAACCATCTATGAGAGGACAGGAAGGAGAAGTGAGCGAGATGACGCATGCACGTCCGACCTTTCAACTAGTGGCACTCACTTTATTCCCTTAGCACGGAATATAACACTTCTGATTGTTTGTTTTTGGTTTTACGGAATATCAACCTCAAAAGGTTATTTAATGCCGACAAAATTTTTATTGTTGGTAATATTTTTTTTTTTTAATCTATTTCTTGTAATATTTTCCCTTCAAAAATTCGATTTCTGGTAATATTTTCCTTCAAAAATTCGATTTCTGGTAATATTTTTCCTTCAAAAATTCGATTTCTGGTAATATTTTTCTTTCGAATATGTATCGCTGGCAACATTTTTCTTTTTTTCAAAAAATGTATAGCTGGTAATATATATTTTTCCTTTTCTTTTTTTCAAAAATATATTGTTGGTAATATTTGTTTTTCAAAAATACATTGCTAGCAACATTTGTTTTTCAAAAATGCATTGCTGGCAACATTTGGTTTTAAAACATGTCTTGCTGGCAACATTTGGTTTTCAAAAAGGTATTGCTGGCAACATTTGGTTTTCAAAAATGTATTGCTGACAACATTTGGTTTTCAAAAATGCATTGCTGGCAACATTTGGTTTTCAAAAATGTATTGCTGACAACATTTGGTTTTCAAAAATGCATTGATGACAACATTTGGTTTTCAAAAATGCATTGCTGACAACATTTAGTTTTCAAAAATGCATTGCTGACAACATTTGGTTTTCAAAAATGTATTGCTGACAACATTTGGTTTTCAAAAATGCATTGCTGACAACATTTGGTTTTCAAAAATGTATTGATGACAACATTTGGTTTTCAAAAATGTATTGCTGACAACATTTGGTTTTCAAAAATGTATTGCTGACAACATTTGGTTTTCAAAAATGCATTGCTGACAACATTTGGTTTTCAAAAATGCATTGATGACAACATTTGGTTTTCAAAAATGTATTGCTGACAACATTTGGTTTTCAAAAATGCATTGATGACAACATTTGGTTTTAAAAAATGCATTGCTGACAACATTTGGTTTTCAAAAATGTATTGCTGACAACATTTGGTTTTCAAAAATGCATTGCTGACAACATTTGGTTTTCAAAAATGCATTGATGACAACATTTGGTTTTCAAAAATGCATTGCTGACAACATTTAGTTTTCAAAAATGTATTGCTGACAACATTTGGTTTTCAAAAATGCATTGCTGACAACATTTGGTTTTCAAAAATGCATTGATGACAACATTTGGTTTTCAAAAATGCATTGCTGACAACATTTGGTTTTCAAAAATGCATTGCTGACAACATTTGGTTTTCAAAAATGTATTGCTGACAACATTTGGTTTTCAAAAATGCATTGCTGACAACATTTGGTTTTCAAAAATGTATTGATGACAACATTTGGTTTTCAAAAATGTATTGCTGACAACATTTGGTTTTCAAAAATGCATTGATGACAACATTTGGTTTACAAAAATGCATTGATGACAACATTTGGTTTTCAAAAATGCATTGCTGACAACATTTGGTTTTCAAAAATGCATTGCTGACAACATTTGGTTTTCAAAAATGTATTGCTGACAACATTTGGTTTTCAAAAATGCATTGCTGACAACATTTGGTTTTCAAAAATGTATTGCTGACAACATTTGGTTTTCAAAAATGTATTGCTGACAACATTTGGTTTTCAAAAATGCATTGCTGACAACATTTGGTTTTCAAAAATGCATTGATGACAACATTTGGTTTTCAAAAATGTATTGCTGACAACATTTGGTTTTCAAAAATGCATTGATGACAACATTTGGTTTTCAAAAATGCATTGCTGACAACATTTGGTTTTCAAAAATGTATTGCTGACAACATTTGGTTTTCAAAAATGTATTGCTGACAACATTTGGTTTTCAAAAATGTATTGCTGACAACATTTGGTTTTCAAAAATGCATTGCTGACAACATTTGGTTTTCAAAAATGCATTGATGACAACATTTGGTTTTCAAAAATGCATTGCTGACAACATTTGGTTTTCAAAAATGTATTGCTGACAACATTTGGTTTTCAAAAATGCATTGCTGACAACATTTGGTTTTCAAAAATGCATTGATGACAACATTTGGTTTTCAAAAATGCATTGCTGACAACATTTGGTTTTCAAAAATGTATTGCTGACAACATTTGGTTTTCAAAAATGCATTGCTGACAACATTTGGTTTTCAAAAATGTATTGATGACAACATTTGGTTTTCAAAAATGTATTGCTGACAACATTTGGTTTTCAAAAATGCATTGATGACAACATTTGGTTTACAAAAATGCATTGATGACAACATTTGGTTTTCAAAAATGCATTGCTGACAACATTTGGTTTTCAAAAATGTATTGCTGACAACATTTGGTTTTCAAAAATGTATTGCTGACAACATTTGGTTTTCAAAAATGCATTGCTGACAACATTTGGTTTTCAAAAATGCATTGATGACAACATTTGGTTTTCAAAAATGCATTGCTGACAACATTTGGTTTTCAAAAATGCATTGCTGACAACATTTGGTTTTCAAAAATGCATTGCTGACAACATTTGGTTTTCAAAAATGTATTGATGACAACATTTGGTTTTCAAAAATGTATTGCTGACAACATTTGGTTTTCAAAAATGCATTGATGACAACATTTGGTTTACAAAAATGCATTGATGACAACATTTGGTTTTCAAAAATGCATTGCTGACAACATTTGGTTTTCAAAAATGTATTGCTGACAACATTTGGTTTTCAAAAATGTATTGCTGACAACATTTGGTTTTCAAAAATGCATTGCTGACAACATTTGGTTTTCAAAAATGCATTGATGACAACATTTGGTTTTCAAAAATGTATTGCTGACAACATTTGGTTTTCAAAAATGCATTGATGACAACATTTGGTTTTCAAAAATGCATTGCTGACAACATTTGGTTTTCAAAAATGCATTGCTGACAACATTTGGTTTTCAAAAATGTATTGCTGACAACATTTGGTTTTCAAAAATGCATTGCTGACAACATTTGGTTTTCAAAAATGTATTGATGACAACATTTGGTTTTCAAAAATGTATTGCTGACAACATTTGGTTTTCAAAAATGCATTGATGACAACATTTGGTTTACAAAAATGCATTGATGACAACATTTGGTTTTCAAAAATGCATTGCTGACAACATTTGGTTTTCAAAAATGTATTGCTGACAACATTTGGTTTTCAAAAATGTATTGCTGACAACATTTGGTTTTCAAAAATGTATTGCTGACAACATTTGGTTTTCAAAAATGCATTGCTGACAACATTTGGTTTTCAAAAATGCATTGATGACAACATTTGGTTTTCAAAAATGTATTGCTGACAACATTTGGTTTTCAAAAATGCATTGATGACAACATTTGGTTTTCAAAAATGCATTGCTGACAACATTTGGTTTTCAAAAATGTATTGCTGACAACATTTGGTTTTCAAAAATGTATTGCTGACAACATTTGGTTTTCAAAAATGTATTGCTGACAACATTTGGTTTTCAAAAATGCATTGCTGACAACATTTGGTTTTCAAAAATGCATTGATGACAACATTTGGTTTTCAAAAATGCATTGCTGACAACATTTGGTTTTCAAAAATGTATTGCTGACAACATTTGGTTTTCAAAAATGCATTGCTGACAACATTTGGTTTTCAAAAATGCATTGATGACAACATTTGGTTTTCAAAAATGCATTGCTGACAACATTTGGTTTTCAAAAATGTATTGCTGAGAACATTTGGTTTTCAAAAATGTATTGCTGACAACATTTGGTTTTCAAAAATGCATTGCTGACAACATTTGGTTTTCAAAAATGCATTGATGACAACATTTGGTTTTCAAAAATGTATTGCTGACAACATTTGGTTTTCAAAAATGCATTGATGACAACATTTGGTTTTCAAAAATGCATTGCTGACAACATTTGGTTTTCAAAAATGTATTGCTGACAACATTTGGTTTTCAAAAATGTATTGCTGACAACATTTGGTTTTCAAAAATGCATTGCTGACAACATTTGGTTTTCAAAAATGCATTGATGACAACATTTGGTTTTCAAAAATGCATTGATGACAACATTTGGTTTTCAAAAATGCATTGATGACAACTTTTGGTTTTCAAAAATGTATTGCTGACAACATTTGGTTTTCAAAAATGCATTGATGACAACATTTGGTTTTCAAAAATGCATTGCTGACAACATTTGGTTTTCAAACATGTCTTGCTGGCAACATTTGGTTTTCAAAAATGTATTGCTGGCAACATTTGGTTTTCAAAAATGTATTGATGGTAATAATTTTTTACAAAGAATTTCTGCTATTAAAACCTATTTTTACACTTTCATAGTGTTTTGACCCCAGTTACAATTCCATTGAATAAGGTTTTGTTAAAAAACGTATAGCTGGTAATATTTTTCTTTTTTTAAATGTATAGCTGGCAATATTATTTTTCAAATATGTATAGCTGGTAATATTATTTTTCAAAAACATATAGCTGGTAATATTATTTTTTCAAAAACGTATTGCTGGTAATATCATTTTTCAAAAAAGCACAGCTGGCAACATTATTCTTTCGAAAACGTATAGCCGGCAACCTTATTTTTTCAAAAACGGCCTTTCTGTTGGACGTAGTTTATCGCCATACCCAGTATGTGCATGTAGTTTATCGCCGTACCCAGGACGCGGATGAAGTTTATCGCCATACCCAGGGTGCTAACACTTCTGATGGCAATTGATTACACAGGATTTTACTTAGGGATTATGCAGTAAACGGGTGAGAGATTTGAGTGCATGTGCACTCAGAACTTTACAGATTTTTATTTGGAAATAATTTTGAAAAACCATGTTATATCCCCCACCTAAAAATGATGCACTATTTTCGATAGGTCTATTACATAAAACCCCATTAAATCATATTTAAATTTGTAATGTGATGAAATGAAATGTGTACAACTTCAAGTGAGGGTATACATATGCAAACACTATGCACACCCACACACACATGCACACACACATATATATATGTGTGTGTGTGTGTATATTGATCATGTATGTATGGATACATATATTGATCATGACAGATTATACACTCTCTACCCAAAAACTCTAACAAAAGTACCCTTAGCATAGTTGCATTATAAACCACTGGTTGGTTCTGTGGATCTTGAACAAACACAAGTCTCCCCCTGAGCAGGCGTCTGCAACAGGGATTGGCTAGCTGTTCTAGTAGATGTGTGTGCTCAGAAAAAGAGTAGCTGGCCATAATGTGTGCACATATATATATATATATATATATATATATATATATATATATATATACCTAAGTATACGATTGGTATATATAGAATAAATTCCAATAACCAATAAATTAAAAGAGTGCTCAATACAGAGTAGAGCAAATATAATTATTTATTCGAAAATTACAACATAAATATGTTATAAAATCACTACAAAAATAGCCATTTTGTTTCAATACTTCTGGTGTCTTATCAAGTGATGGTGTTGAATGTAGAATATGCTTTTAAAAAAAACTTTTACTCCAGGGAGGAATTTTCTTTTTGGTGCGTAGGGCTGTCTTACTTGTTTCGTTTTACTTGGTAGCAATTTATCAAATGCTGATCTGATTTTTCTAGCGAACATCACTTCTGCGGATGATAATGTCGATGGTGTAGCATTATTTGGCGTAATTCGATATACCTGAAGAAATTGCTGTAATACTTTTTCCGTAGGCACATCATAGGCTTTTCGTAACGCTCTTTTGAGTGTATCAACAAATCTCTCCGCTTGTCCATTTGATCTTGGGTGATAAGGCGGGGATTCTATATGTTTGACTTGATAAATTTCGCAAAACTCTTGGAAGTCTGCTGATGTGAATTGCGTTCCATTATCTGTGACTAGGCAATCCACTACTCTAAACCGAGCGAATACTTCATGGAGGCAATTTATGGTCGTTTCTGAAGTAGGATTTTTGCAGCGAAACACCTCCGGCCATTTACTATAACTATCCACTATGATTAAATAGTAAAAACCTTCAATTCGACCTGCATAATCTGCGTGTATTCTTGGCCACGGACGATCAGTCTCTGGCCATGGCTTATGGATGATTGGCGGTGCTTTGGCTGCTAAGTTACAACTCTTGCACATTTCCACCATCTGAGTAATATCCTGATCCATATTTTTCCAATATACATAGCTTCGCATTAGCGACTTCATTCTATTTTTGCAGGATGTCCCCTGTGGAAATCCTTTAGCATTCGCTTTTGTAATGTTTTGGGAATTACAACCCTTTCGTTGTAAAGTAGCACATTATCGCATAGAGAAAAGCTGTCCGATATTTGCTCATTTTTTTCTGCTATTTTTGCTTTTGTTTCATTTATAAATTCATCATTTTTTGCTTCATTTTTTATGTCTTGTAGTGTGACTGGGAGGTTTCTAACTGTACAACATAGTACTGATATCTTCTTCATTTCTTAGGGCTGCGATTACCATATCTTCCAATGGCTCTGTCTTTGTTGATATAAGTCTCGACAGACCATTCGCATGCCCGATCTTTTTCGTTGGTAAATACTCCAATTTGAAATTGTAGTTCAGAAGAATTGTTCCCCATCTTAGTAACCTATTTGCAGTAAAAACCGGAAGACCATTGTTAGCAATGGTTTGTGATCCGTCTGTAGAGTAAAATATCTGCCATAGATATACCTATGAAACCTTGTGACTGCGAAGAAAATCCCAGAGCTTCTTTCTCTATTTGTGAGTAATTTTTCTCCGCTGGTATTAGGTTTCGAGAAACATGTGCGATGGGTTTTATTGTCCCATCTGGAATTTTATGCAATATACATACACTGACTCCATAGGCGCTCACGTCACTTGCTACAATAATTTCTAATTTAGGATCATAGTGTGCCAAAAATAAATCCGATGTTAACGTCTTAATTATTTTTCAAACGTTTTCTGGCATTTGTTTGTCCACTGCCAAACTTTTTCTTTCTTTAACAGCTCGTTCAGTGGTGTGCGAAGTTTATGCATGAGAGGAATGAATTCCTGGTAGTAACTCACTAAGCCTAGAAAACTTTGTAAGTCTGTTATGTTTTTAGAAACTGGCATTTTTTTTTATTGTTGTTGCCCTTTCAGGGTCTGGTTGTCTACCTTCTTGATCTATATGGCCAAGGTATTTAATTTCCTTCATGAAAAAATCGCACTTGTTTTCTTTTACTTTGAATCCATAGCTTTGTATTCTCTTAAACACTTCTTGTACATGTTCCCAATGTTGTTCAACACTTTCGCTATTCATCAATACGTCATCCAGGTATGCAATGGTGTACTCTAGTCCGGCAAGCATCGTATCCATTGTCTGTTGGAATATAGCCGGCGCGACCTTAATCCCAAATGGTAATCTTTGGTATCTGTACAATCCTTTGTGTGTGCTTATGCAAAGTAGTTTTGAACTTTCCTCATCGACTGGAATTTGCAGGTACGCTTCACTTAAATCAATTTTTGAAAAAAATTTTCCGCCATTTAATTTAGTGAATACTTCTTCTAGACTGGGTAGAGGATAATGGTAGTCCTTTATTTCTGCGTTCAAACCTGTAGAAAAATCAGCGCAAACTCGAATTTCTCCTGATTTCTTTTTGACGTAGACCGTCGGTACGGCCCATTTACTGTATTATACTTTTGTCAATATGCCAGTGTTTTCAAGTCTAGCTAATTCTTGATCAATTTTTTCTATTGACGCAAACGGTACGCTCCTTTTTTTCTTGAAGATAGGTTGAACGTTTTCTTTTTCTTTTATTTCGATATTTGCTGCCATTTTCTTCCATCTTCTGAGACCTGCTGAAAATACTTCGGGGAAACTCGTTTTTAGTTTCTCTTTTAATTTGTCTGCATCGGTTGGTAAGCTTTTTACATTTTGGCAGTATGTACTTATTGGTAGATCCCACAGTTCGAATGTTTGCATCCAGTCCGTTCCGAATAGGTTTTCTGTATTTCTTAAGACGTACATTTTTAGTTTTTTCGTCATTCCATTAAATGTTACATTTGTAATTACTTCACCCTCAAATTTTATCTTTCTCGCCGTAACTGATCTAGCAATTTTATCCGTTTTTAACATGGTAGGTTTGTTCAGTTTTCTCCATGTTTGTATGTTTATAATAGTTAAGTCTGAGCCTTTTGTGTTCTATTTTTTTGCATGTTAGACAAGTTTTAAAACGGTATGTACAGTCTTTAAACCAATGCCAAGTCCCACAGTGATAGCATGGACTGGGTGGTAGTTTTTCTGATAGTAACTTTTAGAGTTAGAAAATTTTGTTTTACCTGTTCTTGAGGGGGGAAAATTGGTTTGGTTTTTTTCTGAGGAGGGAAAGTTGGTTTGTCATCGTACTTTACGCATGTGTGCTATGCCAGCTTCTTCTATGTCTTTTGAGTCTTTCTTCACACTGATGCATCTCTGGCAGTCTTCGGCTAGTTTTTGAAGTGTCAAATCTTGTTCACTCTCCAATTTAGTAAGGATTCTGCGTCTCATTTCCGTGTCTTTCGTTGAAACCAGGCCTTGGACGTAAATTAAGTATTTGAAATTATCCGCGCTGAGTTTCGATAATTTGAAGTCATCACAATATTTATTAACTATAGACGCAAAAGTTATGTAATCTTCGCTTTCCTTTTTTCTAAGGTTCAGACATTTCCATCTGAAAAGTTCTGTTAGCAGTTTTATGGCTTCTTTGAAAGTTAACTCACTTGTTTTTCTGGGTAGAATATAATCTACGAATTTGGTATATTCGCATGTGCCTAATTTTCTTAGTAATAGACGTACTTTTCGTGCGTCTGACCAATCTTTGCAGTCAAATTCATATAGATCTTCGTACCTTCGGAAGTAATTTGCGAAAGTTTTATCTTCGTCGGGAGCGTACGTGAAATCTTCGATAGTACTCCAAATAGCGTTTTGTGAGAGAACTGTTTCCTTTTTGGAATGTTGCTCTTTATTTGACATTACACGTAGCAATAATTCTTGTAATTCCAGTTGTTGTTTCTGTTCGTTTTTTTTTTTGCTGTTGTTCAAATTGGATTTTGATAAGTTCCACAATGGTTAAGTTAAAATCTTCCATGTTGACGTAATTTTGTGTAAGTATTTTACTTTAGTGAAACCTGATATTCTGAAACCTGTGTACGCAAAAATATTCCTTTGTTGCCATTAAAATTGATATTCAAAAAGAAAATTCTTTTTTTATGTGTTCGCGTAGAACTTGTTTTTTTAGTAATCTCGCGTAGAACTTTTTTTTTTGTTATTTTTAGACATCTCCACGTAGAACTTGTTTTTTTAGAGTTTACTCGTCGACCACTGTTATGTGCGAAGGATAGCAAAAAAAGATATGTCCTCCGCGTAGAGAGTTCGTTTTACATTTGGGGGTTTCCAGGTCGCCACTTGTTATGTGCGACGTATAGCAAAAAAAAAAAAAATGTCCTACGCCTAGAGAGATCGTTTTTCCTTTGGGTTACCACGTCGCCACTTGTTATGTGCGACGGATAGCAAAGAAAAGTATGTCCTCCGCGTAGAGATTTCGTTTTTCCTTTGGGTTACCTTGTCGCCACTTGTTATGGTCCAAGATCCTTGTACCACGGTGATGGTCCAAGGTAGAACCAATGAAGAATAACTCGCACACAGGTATGGAATAACACAGATATATTACAAACAGAAATATATAAAAAAAGAAGTAGAAGTATTAACAATGACTATCAGATTTGGTTAGAGAGAACTATGTTGTCTCAACAAGTATCACTATTCCAATGTCTTACAGTAATCATCTGACTCGACTCTGTCTCTGACTCTGACTGATTCTGAACTGACTCTCTCTGAACTCTTGAGGTGCAGTATCTATGATGTCCGGAATAGTCCATTATTATTATGGGTAAGTTCCCATAACAACATTCTAACCACTCAGCCATTTGTTATTGTATATGCAGCTGTAAGTCAAGCAATATGACAATCTACTCTTTACATCTGGAATTAAAATTTGATGAAAAGTGCTTCAAAAACAGAGTAGGTCTATAAAAGGGTTAGAATAGTTTTGTTGAATTCTCACTGCCTAATTTAATCCCATGCCCCCGTGATCAATTATGTTTGATAACCAAAAAGATAATGTATGCTGACACGTCAGACATTACTTTGAACCAACCTCAGATTAAGACAATAATATTTTCCTCAAGAGTATTAGAGAAAATAACTAAATTTCTTGGATGCGTTTTATCTTTAATATTTGAGACAGAAATTCACCAACAATAAAGGAAGCTTAAATCAACCACAGAAAACTACTATATTGATTAATGTGCTGATAAACCATAATACTTAAACTAATCAAACATTTCTTCTGAATTCTTCTAGAAGACACACCTTTTGCATGGACTCAGGTACCAAAGGAGTTGAATTATAAACCATTATTTTTTGTGAAGGATAGACTAGGAGAGAAACAAGGGAGGGAAATAGTAACAATCTTCCTTTACAAAATCAAACCAAAGTAATAATCTTGTTGGGAAGGTGTAGCCTTTAACCAACTTCATTATGGATGAAGAGGTTAATTAGCAACCCAGCAAGAAGAAAGATAAGAGTTATCAATGGGCTGATGCATTCTAAAAGTCACTGGTAATAAAACTTGAAATAGTGTCTTGATGAGATTACCATGAAGAAAGCTGTAGGAAACCACTTCACCATTCCTCCCAAGAATAATAATTGCAGTGCACATCTCAGAATTATCAGATAAAAGCATGAATATGGTCAGTTTTTTTTAACTGACTCTTCAAAAGTTAAGGAGAGACGCATATGACAAATATTTTGTCTGCACAAAGATAAAATCATAATTAGGGCATGGAATGTTAGGACCCCCACTACTAATGCAGAAAAAGTTAGAAAATATAAAACAGGAAATGGGAAAATGGAATATAAACATTTTGGGAGAGATGTAAAAACAATGGGAACAAACTTTTTTTAGCAATGATCATAGAATCATATACCCAGGAGTAAAATGAAATGAAAGAGGAGTTGAACTAATATTAGATAAAGGCAAGAGGAAGTGTGTTTGAGGATAGTAGTAATTGCCTGAGTTCTCATAAAAGTGAAAAGGAAAGCCATTCATTATGGTCATCATGGTGGTATATGAACCCATATTAGAAAACTCTAAAAAAAATGCCAAATACTAGAAAAAAAATCATATGAATTTTTTATCATGGCAGGTTAATTAAATGCAAAATTAGGAAAGGAACAAAATATTGAATTGGTTGATAAGTATCAACATAGATTAGGTAATGGAAAATGGGTTCATGAATGAATGTGTAATGGGTGCACAATAAAACCCATAAGTAATAATAACCGACACCTGATTTGGAGAACACCCAAGATACTTGCGGACATGGAAAAGTGTAACGAGAGGCATTCAAAATAAAATAAATAGCCTAAGCATCAACAGACAATTTAGACATGCAGTTTTAAACTCTAAGCCATATCCAAGCCTTGAAATGATTACCTCCAAGTCATATGCAAACTAACAATAAAACTAGAAAGATAAAATAAGCCCAAACAAAAGCTTAATCTGCATATGACAAACTGCACAATAATTCCAGTTTAAAATAAATGTATGCAGTCATAATTAAGAACAAACATAAAACTCTGGAACAGGCTACAAATTCAAAGTGGCAATAACAAAAGAAGGCATACCAAAGGAAGAATGACAAAAGAAAAAAAGTGTTTCGTAGATGTAATTCTCATTCTAATGAAAGAGAGACAACACATAACATCAAGAGATAGTGCAAAATATATGACATCAAACAAAAACATCAGAAATAATTGCATAATGCATAAGATGAATGTCTCAACAAGAAATGTGTTAAGATTGAAAGATTGCAGAATATAGACACAGCAGGCATGCATAAAAAGATAAAAGAAGGATCTATAAAATCTAAAGAAAGAGCAATCATGGTAAATAATGAAAAACAGTAGAAATGGAATAAATACATTGGAGAGAAGAAAGGAAGCTAAATACATGAATCATGGAAGGATGCATATTATCAAAATCTGCTGTCCCAGATATAAAGGAACAAATCAATATAACCAGATGTGATTGTAATAGAGATGCTGAAAGCCTTAAATGTTTGGATTAATAATGTTATCAGTGTAATAAATTAAATATACAACAATGGTGAAATACCAGAAGACCTCAGTAGACCAATGATCATAGTATTAAAAAGAACAACAGTTGTAAGTGAATGCTAACTCCATATGAGTTGAGAAGTGACATAACAAAACTAATAATTAGGATTGTAATTAATAGATCTTATAGCAGAATTTGACTGAAAATAGGAAAAGTAGTGTTTCTTTGTTCAAGATAGTGGGAAAATAATTTAATTTGTATGCTTAGAATGCAGAATGATCTATACTTATGTTTCATAAATTACACAAAGGCATCTGAGATAAGGTACAGTATGAGAATCTCTTTGATGTATTAGAATAGTTTCATTTACTAGGTAAAGATATTCCAATAATCTCAAGCTGTGACTATTAAGAAACAAAAATTATCCTCTAGATTGATCTCAGAGTACAATGAAAAAGGTTACTAGTGACAACAGACAACTGAGGAAGGTTGGAGGGTACAATAGCTGAAATGTTATGAGTAGGGCTGGAGCAATGGTTTTGTGCCTCCACCTCTGAATATGATGTACCCCAATATGATATGCACCCTCCAATATATGATATAGCACCACCCTCCAATCTATTACACAGGGCCCTTATTCTACTAAATCCCAATTTTCATAAGGTAATACGCATATAAATTACAAATTTTATTTTAACCAAATTATGAACAATAATGGATCATATGCAATATAGGTGAAGAATTCAACTAGAAAAACTGAAAATAAATACAATGTATCTAAATACAAATTAGAGACATGTCATAATAGATTATTCCATCTTAAATAAATCAACAATCTTTTGTGGCAATTTTTAACATGAACTTGAGATTTTTCTTGTTAAAAACGTCGAATAATTTTAACACATTTAACATTATGGATAAAACATAATGGAAATTTATGTAGTGCTTTTTTGACACTTAGCATGAGTAAAACAAATTCATGGATTTGGGTGAAAAAAACCCTTAGAATGTGAAAATCCTTTAATAATCAGTTGTGCTTAATTTAATTTGTAATTTATATAAATGTAGGCAGAATAAAGCAAATGTTGGTAAGATAGCTAGGGTCACAAAAGAACTGCCCAGGGGCTTCAGTCAGGCTTAGACCTGCCAGTTAGCAGGTTTGGGGGTAGTACACACAGGCCCACATTATGAGGACAATTACCTGAGCAGATTAGTGTAATATAATAAAATGGATAAGCTATGGTTAACAGTTGATCCCACAATTCATAAAAATAAGTCTCTTCTCAAATTGTTTGGAAAATAAATAAACAAGCAATCTTTTTTTTTAAAGAAGAAATGATTATGCTTAAATTAACAAAGTAAGTTAAACTGTAATGAGATTTCATTCACAGCATAAAGAATCAAGTTTTTTCTCTTAGAATAAGAAAATATCAAAATATCATCAGATAAAAACTTATTTATAATGGCAGCTATGTGTCAATTATTTGAGGATTCACAAAGATTTGAAAGGAAAAAATCATCTTTTTGACAAAGCAGATTACAAATTTTATTTTTTATCATTATTTTATATGAATAGAAAATTAAAATTTATATAATTTCTTAGATTCTCTCTCTCTCTCTCTCTCTCTCTCTCTCTCTCTCTATATATATATATATATATATATATATATATATATATATATATATATATATATATATGTGTGTGTGTGTGTGTGTGTGTGTGTGGTGTACAAAAGTTTTGTGCCTCACGCATTTTACAAAAACCGGTTTGGGTGGGGGGAGTGATGCAGAATACCTCCTTTGTCAAGCATACCCATCATTTCTTTTAATCATTTCACCCCATGGAAGGCATTAAAGCCACTAAACAACAAGGGGTTACTGAGTGTGAAGAATAAGAAAAGACAAAAAACATTATTAATGAGCGAGAACAATAGAAGAGTAATCAAGAAGAAAGTAGATAACGATTGACATTGCATTTAAATTTAAGATCAAAGTTGGCTGGAAAGAAAGAATCTGGAAAAGAGTTCCACAAGTAAGAAACGTGAGACAAGAAACTTAGCATAGAATTTATAATTATATCTAACCATTTCAACAGTAAAATGATGAGACCTTGTTGCCAATTTAGCACTGTGCTTAAGTTTGTAAATTCTAGGTACCCTCAGGGAAAGTTCATCAGAATAATCAACATGAAAGTATTTATAGAAAAAGGCAGTGGGAAAGTGACTGAAGCCAATATGCCAGGTCAAGACCAATAATATTGCTGACTCTTCTTTGGATTTTATCAAGAATCTCTAAATATATAACAGTAGCACCATGTGGCAATAATATTCTAAACATGGATGAATGTGGGGGACATAAATATGAAAGATAGATTCTGGAGGGAAAAATTCTCTTGCATGACACAGTGAACCAAATTTCTTAGCAGCAATTGATTCAATATAATCTTTCCACTTCATGTCAGCTGAGAATATTAGCCTGAGAAGGCACAATGGAGGTTAGCATCAGCCATTCTGATGGGAAACAGGAGAGGGTTTCTCAGGTGATTAATAGTGTGAAATTTCATTTTGGATGCATTAAAATTAACATACTCTAGTGTTATGGTAAACCCTCCTACAGTAGAATGAACTCTTCCTCCTCTCATAAGTACTAATTGCGAGAGTCGGTTGGGGAGAGTAGATGCAGTGTTAACCTACCGTTCGAATGTACACCTCTATTTGCTTATTACTAACACTCTTGCTTTGTATATATCTGTTATTTCAATACACTTGTTCAACCTACCTTTGTCTTCCGTTTCTTTCTTTTCTAGGCTCCTAAACAGGCCACAATATCTAGTTAACACTTTTAGATCAGCTGCCAATTTTACCTCATTAAAATGATCAGACTTATTATCAAGACAGAAGTATAATTCTTTGTTCATCATTTTTATTTAAATAGCTTCTATTATTTTATCCTAAATTGGTATTATAATAGGATCAGGAAATTCTAATTATTTTTTGGAAAACTATTTTTTTAAGGAGTACAATCTCCATGCAGATGTAGAAGAAACTTAAAGCAATAGAAATGTGTTTCTACAGAAGAATAACATGGACTGAACATGTGATCAATGGCAAAGTTTTAGAAAAAAATGAAAACAAAAAGGTCACTTATACTTGACATCAGTAAGAGAGAGCTGAAATTTCTAGGGTACATAATAAGGAAAGAGGGCTTGGAAAATCTGATGCTCACAGGACACACACACGTGTCTCATCCACACAAATACTAACTTTTAATGTTGCACATTAACACTTGTATATTTTCTATCTCCTTTTACTTAGCTATATAAAAAAAATAAAATATTGGCTTGTTGAAATTTATTCCATTTCCTTACACCTGTCATTTATATGTGTAAAATATTGTTGTCACTGCTTTTAATCTAACTAGGATGCTAAGGGTAACATGGACAAAATTTGTAAGCAACGACAAAGTTTTAGAGAAAATGGAAACAAAAAGGACCATCATACTTAAAATTAGAAAAAGAGAGTTGAAATTTCTAGGGTACATAATGAGGAAAGAGGGCTTGGAAAATTTGCTACTCATAGTACAGCTTGAAGGTAAGAGGGACAAAGGAAAACAACACAAAACCTACCTCATGAGCTTGAATAAATCAATGGTAGAACAAGGTTTAGGAGAGATATCAAAATGACAAAATTTATTAAGTTACAAAAGAGAGGAAATTGTGGAGAGTCATGACCACCAATTTCCTGTAGGGTCAGAGCATATAGAAGAAATAGTCTATCCTTTTGTAACAACACATAAAAATACAAATTATATATTCTTTAGTCTTTATAGATTTTTGAACAGGGAATTTTAATCACAGTTTTCACTCAATTTTGAAGCTTATAAATATCTTTGTATCTTACTTCAGACATTTCCCTCCCTAAATATATATCTATGAAATGATAATATCTCTTATGAAATGCAGTGAGGGGAGATGGTATTTTAGCAGACTAGCAAAAGAAATAAGAATTTGAACAAGTGAACATCTCAGATTTAGCCAATCTAAACTCCATTGATGTACTTGCAAAATCTAAAATAACTACTGGTCTAATCAACTACTAATCACTTTAATTGCACAAATCTTCTTTAAAGTTTCACCAGACTTTTGCAGCTGAAAAAAAAAAACATCTGATTTCTTGCCATGTTTCCCTTGATCATACCCTTTGTATATGAATTCCAACAGTTTTTTCACATGTCTTCAATTTTGTGTTGTCATTTTGCACTTGTGCAAATGTGGACTGACAAACAATAAGACAGCCAACTTATAATGTGGGCCCAAATGAATGGCACGCTTCAAACCAAATGACATTCCGAGGACTTCATTTGCTATTCAAGAGACCCACATGTTTTCCTACCCTTGAGTGTTTTGCACATTAAAAAAAAAACGGAATTTTGCCACAAATATGAGCAAATATTTCTGGATGAACAGGTGGGATACTACAACATTCCACCCAGGGGACATAATTTTGAAAGGCATGTCATCTCATAGCTCAAAAATGAATAAAGCTGCTCCAGGATATAGGGAAAAAAAATAAACACAATACATACATACATATATTGTTATTGTTGTTGTTGCTGTCGGTGGTGGTGGTGGTGGTGTTTATGGGTGTGTGTAAAAATAAAAGAATAAACAATAAATTAAATTATAGCAAATAATGATATTTTAGTTTTATCATTTTCTTTTTCTTGAAAATTGCCTTTTATTAAAGCCATTGTAAACAAAAAATTCTCTTTCTGATATAGCTACAAAAAGTAAATAATTTAAAGATAAAAATGCATATATATATATATAATAGTATATTTAACATATGACCATATATATATATGTGCGTGCGTGCATGTGTGTACATGTGGGTGCATGTTCATATATTTCTGTATATGTATGTGTGCACATATGACTGTAGGGAGGCTTTCATACATGAGTGTGTTTGTATGCAGAGATATCAGAGATAAATAGAGAGAAAGGTGTGTTGAAAAGTTCTTGACAAAGAAGGGATTAAAAATGTTTCATGTTTTTAAAATCACATTTAGAAATTACCGGCACCACCTCATGGATAGATAGATAAATGTGAACAAAATAAACAAGACTGAGGAAAGAATGTTACAGAAAGACCATAATGTAGATATACATATATGCTTAATCCATCTAGAAAGGGCTAGTGCAAGGTCCTTGTGCTCCCCCCCGAATCTATACTACACTCCCCCACTGTACTAAATCTCAATTTCATAAGCTAGTATTCATATAAAATACAAATTTTATTGCAATCTAATTATGTACAATTCAACTAGAAAAATTGAAAATAAATGCAATGTATTTAAATACAAATTAGAGACATGTCATAATAGATCATTCTATCTTAAATCAATAATGTTTTGTGGCATTTTTAACATAAACTTAAACATCTTTTTTTGTTAAAAAGTTGAATAATTTTAACAAATTCAACATTATGGATAACAAATAGTGAATTTTATATGGCATTTTTCACAATAAAATGATATCAAAATCTGCAAAAATCTTCCATCTTTTAATAGTTCTGCTTAGTTTAATTTGTAATATATATATATATATAAATGTAGGTAGAAAATCCAAATGTTGATAAGAATAAATTAGGAGTACATGAACTTACCTTAGTTTTTGCATGGATTAAATTTTGTTTCCTCTTGCATGATAACTTTGATACAGTATGAATAACAGAGGAAAATAATTGGAACTCAGTTGGTCTGTTCTACTCTACTCACCATATTCACCTGACCATGCACCAATTAATCATTTGCTTTTTTGATCACTGCAAAATGCTTTGATTGGGAAGACTTTCTCTAATGAAAACCAGATCAAGAACTGAAAAACTTTTTACCATCAAAACCTTTTTCTTCAAAAGAAATGAAAGAGTTTCCTGATAAGGGGCAAGAAATCATTGCAAATAATGTTGAATATATAAATTAATAAAATGTAATTGCACTTTATATTTTGAAGAATAAAGGTGATAAATAAAAACAGAAATTATTTATTATTCAACTATTTTAGCTCTGGTTTACACACACACAAATAAGTGTCTAATTTGTAGACATGAGATTTATGCGTGTACATATTGACACCTGCATCTTTAATATCTATGTGCATCTGTTTAGATGCATGCATTAGCCATATGTATTTATGCATTTACAGTGCAAAAATTGAAGAGCATATGTACCTGAATTCTGTAAGGAAATATGATTGGTGCTTCTAGTCAAGCATTGGCCCCTCTGGTCACTTGTGGCAGCTGTCTGCAATAAAGTAGACAATGTTAACAAAGTACAAATGAAAGTGAAAATCAAATTCATTGTACACAGAAATGTGCCTCCATGTTCAGTAAGCTTTTGCTGAAATCATCTCAAGGATAGAGAATTAGATTTTCAAAAAAAAAAACATAAAAGAATAAATGCAGAATAAAATGAATTACAAATGTGCTTCTTGGAATTGGACCAAACTCTAAGGAAAACTTTCACTGTATTTGTGTGTGCATGGGTTTGTGTGTGAAACACTATCAACACAAAAAAAGATATTCAAATAATCCATAAAGTGTACTGGCAGCAAACGGTATATATCTTGATGGAGAGTGAGCTAAGTGACATAGAAAGAGAAGTACAACACACCTAAGTGGACAAAAAGACTTACTCAGATTTATTAATACTGACCATAATGTTAATAACATATGCTACACAGATAACACTGTATTGATGTTGAATTCAAAAGGAAAGCTGAGCAAACTCCTAGATAAGGGAAGCAAGAAGAAAGGATTAACCATTAACTGTAAGAAAACAGAATGCATGATTGCCAGCAAAAGGAACACAGTCCAAGTTGCAAGTTACATGTCGGGGATGTCAAAATCAAGCAGACAGAGAAACTTGACTATCTGGTTAGGGTAGTAACAGATGATAGTGTGATACAGAATTTCAAAGATTAGTGAAAGATGCTATTTAGAAACTAAGCAAAGTATTAAGGGAACAAAAATGTCCTTAGAAATAAGAAAAAAAGGTTAAAATGCAATGTAATGTCTAAATATAGCAGTAAATGTTCAATAACCTCTTCACTAATGAAGAAAAGATTTGATTTAGAGTTGTGGTTCTGTCAACAAAACTTGTAAATAAAATGGACAGAGCATAAAAGAAACAAGAAAATTTTAAGGCAAGTAAGAACTACAAGGAAACTGCTACTAACAAATTACTCAGACAAATAATAAGGAAACAAGGCTTGGAGAATTTAACACTCACACCATATATGAAAGGAAGAAAATAATGGGGAAAAAAAACAATAAGCATACTTGAAATGTTTGAGCAACTGGATAGTGAAACAAATGCCGTAATGGTGAAAACACGTGATAAAGGAGCAAGAATTACCTAGAGCAATAAAATACAGGAAGGGAAGAACATGAGAAGGGAAGAGTGAAAGAGAGACTGTGTGTAAAAAGAGTTCAAAGGTTAAAGGTATATTCACTTAGTCTCAAGATTGCATTGAAGTGTGAAAGTAACAATCACCATGCAATGTTAATTCCTATGTCTCTACTGATTATCTATATTCATGAAACTATCTCTCTCGCTCTCTCTCTCTATATATAAGCAGACTATATATATATAGAAAGAGAGAGAGAGAGAGAGAAAGATATATACACACACATGCTCTCACACACACACACATTATATATATATATATATATACATATATATATATATATATATATATATATATATATATATATATATATATATATTAAAGACATTTTTATGTTTAACATTCTTTTTATAGATACAAGTATTTAAGTAAATGCTCTGTTTATAATAAACAGTATTAAATAACATTTACCGGCCTGAATGTCCGAGAAATTTTCATAAAAATTATTCGTCCTCCGACAGGATTCGAACCTGTATCCTATACGAAACCATCATATAGCCTGACGTGCCTTAACCGATTCAGCCAATGAGGATCGTTCGGTTGGCATGGTTGAATTTACTGCTTATAAACTTCAATCTTCCATGAATCTCTCATGTATATTCATAACTGCTCAGGGTGTATCAAATGTAAACAAATATAACAGACTATATATATATATGTACAGACTATATATATATATATATATTATAAGTTATTACATATGTTAACCACCTTTGTTCACCATCTGATGAGATTTAGGTATCAAAACAAATATGCCTTTTTGTAGCGGTAACTTGTGTGATCGAATGTAATAACTTATAATAAATAACTATTGCTCTACTATTTGTCTTGGGCTCGCTTTTAAATTAATGTTATGAATGTTTGAATTTATATTCTTTTCATTCTCATTACATTTGGATATATATATATATATATATATATATATATATATATATATATATATATATATATATTAATATACATATATTTATATATATGGATATGAACAAACTATACATATATATACTATTTACATTATTTGGACTAGTGTCGTCATTTTTGTTGCCATATGTATCACAATGTTTGGGCCATTCCAGCCTTCTTCAGGTGGTTGGAATGTCGAACTGAAATCTTTATTTCGCTCGCTGGGATAGACTGTTCTAGTTCCACATGCCATGTCTAATGGATGTCAGTTATCAGTTATGCTTTGTTAATTCACCTCTCCAAGTTCTCCACTGCCTTAACCAGGTACTGAACTCACAACTCTTTGGGTCCTGTCACTAGATCTAACCAACACCTTTATCCACTGTGTCATATATATATATATATATATATATATATATATATATATATATATATATAGATATATATATATAAACAGACTATATATATATATAGTCTGTGTCATGCTTGAAGTATTTCTTTATTCATATATATGTATTCATGTAAATGCGTCTTTCTCTGCTTTCCCCCTCTATCTCTGTCTCTCTCTCGCTCTCTCTCTCTCTCTCTATATATATATATATATATACATATGTGTGTGTTTGTGTGTGTGTCTGTAGCATAAATATAGATAGGCTTATACAGACAAGTAGATAAGTTTCTATGTGTGACACTGATGTGGCTGTTCATAAGTGTTCAAGAATATCTTGAATTTGTAAAAATGTATTTTTGATATACAGTTATATATATATATATATATATATATATATATATATATATATATATATATATATATATATATATTTATATATATATATATATGAATGTATAACTCTCGAACTCACATACACATATATATATATATATATGTGTGTGTGTGTGTCTCTATTGAGAGTGTATATTTGTTTATAAAGTTAAAGAAAAAATTACCACCCTCTGAAGCACTGACGTGTCCAGCTTTCGTGGCCATTTATTTTCTTTGCTTTTGTTTCTCTGCATTTTTTTTTGGTAGTTCTTGCTGGGTTTTTCTTTCATAATTCATTCCTTTTTTCTTTTTTCTAAATCTTTTCATTTCTATTTTTCTCCCCTTTCTTCCACCTTCTCCCATTTTCCTTTCCCTATTCTTTATGAAAACCTAAACACACACACACACACACACATACATACATACATACATACAAATGCACATCTGCACACATACATCTTATTCATGGATCAGAATTTTTGTCCATGTCTTTTGCTAGAAAGCATCAAAATTAAATTATTTCTCAATAACTTGATTGTTTCAATGTTGCAGTATTTCTGCCTGCACAGAATTTGTAAATAAACAATTAAGAAATCTTCACCACAACTTGGAATAAAGTTTTCCTGTCAGAGAACATTTATGCTTTGCTCTGCTGACGACAAATTAATAATACTGGAAATCCCATCAAGTGTATATAAAATATAAAACCATTACAACTGAACAAAAGTGCCTCTAAACTTGTTTATCAGATATCCCTTTCTTGTTCTTATGGGTAACCAATATAATCGAAATCCAAGAAATATTGATTCATTTTTTATGGCTTATCAACCTTTTGCAGGTTATTTAATGTCAGAAATTATTTTTAGAGTGTAAGAATTGTAAGAGATGATTTAGTGATACAAGTCTTACTAATTAACCCATAGGTTGGGGGAGAAGAGGTGGATTCATACATTTACCAAGAGTTTTTGTACATAAGCGAATATAATGAACTCAACTCGAACTCGACTCCAATTAACAGTTCCAAGCCATTACACCACCCACACATCCAAGCTCACAGCACCCGGTATTCCCAAGCAGTCACCCATCTAGATACTGATCAGGCTCGACATTGGTTAATTTCGGTGATCATATGGGAACCAATGTTTCAACATGACATCTATTTACAAATTAGATAAATAAATAGATTTATTCAGAGATTTAACCAATTCAGTAATACTAATTATAATTTGGTGAGCTCGCTTTAAATATTATTTTAAGAATTTTAATCTTCCAAGTTTCAAAATTTTCTGATCTGATATCTTTTCTTATAGAATATCTGAAAAGGCTTCAAAAGCAAACATTCTTTTGTAAAAGGCTTTCTAAATGCTTTCCTTATTTCATATTCTGGTGTGTCCCACATATGCTCTACAAAGGATTAAAGTAACTTGGCTTCTAGAGCTGTTCATCATCTTTTTAGATGTGCCATTTTTGAATAATTTTTGCTGTAATGCATCTGGCTTCATCCTCCAAAAAATTATATTTGTATTTGTCAAGATAATATTGAAAAAAACGTCTTCTTGCAGAAGAGACATGCATTTCTTTAAATTGTTATTCTCATCTACTTTGCAGTCTTTAAACAATCACTTCTTCAAATTGACCCTCATTCTGTAAATAAATATCATCTATAATTTATAATGGGCTGCAGGTGGTTCAAACAAATATCTTAATTGCAAAGATACATTCTGTAACTGTGAGATGATTTATTATCATTTCAATTGTCATTTTCACTTGTTGCAGTAGGTGGATGCTGAGATCATATCATGAAGTCACCAACTACTCTTACTGGCATTTCCATTTAGGACGTTGGCGATCATGGCTCTCCATAATTTCCTGTTCTTTGTAGTTCTTAATGTTTTTTGTTATCTCTCCTAAACCTTGTTCTGCCATCCATTTACTCAAGCTAACAAGATAGGTTATGCATTGTTTTCTTCTGTCCTTCTTGCCTAGAATCTGTCCTGTGAGTAGTAAAATTTCCAAATCTTCTTTCCTCATTATCTGCCCTAGAAATTTCAACTCTCTCTTATTGATGATAAGTATAAGTGCCCTTTAAGTTTCCATTCTCTCTAAAACTTTGTCACCGTTAGATTAAAGCAGTGGCAACAATATTTTGCAAATATAAATGATGAATTTCAAAAAGGCAATTTTTTTTATAACTAAGTAAATGGGGAGAGCAAATATACAAATATGAATGTAAAAGAAAAGATTAAACATTAGGAATTGTGTGGGTGATACACACGTGTGTGGTGCAAAAAAGTTAAGCCACTTGGGGAAAGATATCCCTATACTTGGACAGAAGATCTTGGTGGTGTTGTCACTAAAGCATGCTGGGAGGAAAAGCATGATAAAAAGATGAAACAGGAAGTGTCCCAATTTTATAGCTGCTTGACAGTGCCCTTTGATGATATCTTGGCAAAACAGGCCAAACTATGTAAGGATAAGCCATAGACTGTTAGTCTCATTTCATTTGTGGCTTCTTATTCTACCCAAAATTCCACTGATTAATTATATCATTTTTTTCGAATGTTCAATCCATGAAGACTGAGAGGGTTACTTTTTCCACATAGTATTCACAAAGATTGTAAAAGAGATAAAAATCATTTTTAAATATACTGAATAGAACAAGTGAAACACCGAGATGTCCTATTTACACTATTTATATTTGGACTATTATCCTCATCTTTGTTGTTGTTATCACAACATTCTGGCCATTGTGACCTCCAAATTTCCTCATATATATATTTATCTGGGTAACCTACAGGGAATTCTGAACTGAACCCTTTATTTAATTTATGGAGGTAGACAGTTCTCTTACCATTGCTTGTGTTTAGCGACATCATCTAGTTCTTATTTATAATATGACTCTGTCATCCATTGCCCAAATTCCAATGCATCCAAGGACACACTGCTCAATCCATGGATTGAACTCACAACTACTATGTTACCAAATTCATGAACTAACACTTCTATCCACTAAGCCATTGTTATCACAACAACTGGAAACATTGTGATAGCAACAAGATGAGGACAATAGTCCAAATATAAATAGTGTAAATAATAACTCCTCATCCCAGAAATTCAGACAGAGTTGTTCAAATTTCAGAGATTTATCTCCCAACTCCTCATTCTGTTTTATACAAGATCGGAAATTCATTCATTGGGAGTCATTGTTTATTTCCTTGAAATTTTCAGGATTATTCTTGCTGGCTTTTGCTAGATGTTAAAAGCAATAAACTATCCCTTTCTCGACCAAATAAACTTAGAGACACCAACTACGTAGCTGCAGCAAGCATGCCATATATACGAAAAACAAGTGAAGGAGGGGATCACTGAAATTCATATCAAGCTGGTTTCCAGTAGATCAACTACTCTTCCCAACCTTTTTAATAGTCATTTCCTTAGAAGCAGAGCGGATGACTATATGTACGAGCTTTGAGAATCTATCAATCATATCTACTACTCATTGCTTTATACCGAAAGCTGATTAGTTTAAAGAATTGTATTCTACTATCTCCACTGCTATAAGAACCCATGTAATGAAGATACTGTACTGCCATTTTTTTTTCATGATTTCAACATATTCTGTCATATATGAAGCCTGAAATTTGTTTATTTTTCATTTTCACCTCCCATTGCATGAAGCCGTATTTCTGATGAATTATGTCAATTATGGGTTATTATACTTTTGGACTGACTGTTAATATGCCTCCTTTCAAATATATTCCTTAAATATGAACCTGGAGCATGAGAAATTGTGAAATGATTGCAAGTGCCTGCATTTTTATGGTAAATCAAATAAGTTTAACTTTGTTAAATGTCAAATTTGGAGAAAATGATTGTTGGCTTATGCTTCTATATAATATCTACATATGAATTGATATGCTTATGTGATGGCATGGATGGCCAGTCTGAAAAACATCCAGACCACCCCCACCTGTTCCTTGTTAAAAGAACATTGCTATGTATATAACGCTACGGTCTCAACATCGAAATTGAATGACAATTGCGTATGTATGTATGCTCAAATGCATGGATGTGTATCTGCACCTAACCTCAGATTATTTATATGGGTGTGTTTGTATGAACTAAATTGCATGCATCTGTATGCAAGTGTGTCTATGTATGTGAGAGTGTCATCCCAAACAAACACAGAAGAAAATCCCCCCCCGCCACCACACACAAATAATCAAATACAAATAAGCATAAATCGATTCACTTTTAAAAAAAATAAACCAGTTTTTCTGATGATCGGAAAAGTGTGAAACCCAGAGTTACAAACTAATATCCATGCAACTGAATGTGTGTGTGTGTGTGTGTAAAAAAGTGTAGAAATATGAAACACTTCATAAATTTGTGTTCAACCCTTGTGAGACAAGCAGATTTGTGAAGTATTCTATATATTAAGTTTTTGTCATATTCCTTTGTTTTTATTGAGATAGTAGCTTTATTTTACATTGAATGTTGTTTTTAATCTTATGTAATAACAAGTTAGTCATAATAGTTAGCAATGTTGTGTCATTATTATTTATTAATATTAGTATATATATATATATATATATATATATATATATATATATATATATATATATATATATATCAGTGATATGTATTCCTTAGAAACAAGATACACATAGCTTACTCTGTAAAAATTATTCTGTACACAATTAAAAATATCTCTATTTATTAAGTTTAATGAATTATTAATTTCAAATTTATCAGACTGCAATCAGGGACTCAGTGAATTAATACCTATCAAATTAATTATAATAATAATTCAATAAATTGAATTTATACCTATTAAATAAATTATGATAATAATCCATAAACTGAATTTATACCTATTAAATAAATTATGATAATAATCCATAAACTGAATTTATACCTATTAAATAAATTATGATAATAATCCATAAACTGAATTTATACCTATTAAATAAATTATGATAATAATCCATAAGCTGAATTTATACCTATTAAATAAATTATGATAATAATCCATAAACTGAATTTATACCTATTAAATAAATTATGATAATAATCCATAAACTGAATTTATACCTATTAAATAAATTATGATAATAATCCATAAACTGAATTTATACCTATAAAATAAATTATGATAATAATCCATAAACTGAATTTATACCTATTAAATAAATTATGATAATAATCCATAAACTGAATTTATACCTATTGTAAAGAACACTTGAAACTTGTAAGCCAACATCCGCCTTTGAAAACGTGTACTTTTGATATGAAAAATTCAATTTTCAATAATCTGTTTCAACAATAAAATGATAAGGCATCTCTAGATTAAATATAGAATAAATTTGTGGAAAGACTAAAGAAATGCAGTATGCATAGCATTCAGCAATTACTATTGTTTTGTTGAAAGAGGAAATTTATTAAACGATAGTAAAATAAGATCATACATTATGTTACTACTATATATGAAATGAATAAAAGTTATTCATTTAGGTCATAATGCCATTGTTTGCTTATCCTAGCATATTTTTCAGGACATGTTACAGTTATATATATACATGCATGCACAAACACACACACACACACACACATATATATATATATACATATATATATATATATATATATATATATATATATATATATATATATATATATATATATATGTCCTTTTAAATAAGTATTTTTAGTTATATTTGAAATGCTACACACACAGACACACACATATATATATATATATATAGAGAGAGAGAGAGAAAGAGAGAGATTTAGGCAGCATATCTTCATTGTAGCATGTTTGGTTGAATAATCTAGATATATATCTATTTATTTTTATTTCAATCCTAAGAAATTCACGGATCAATTTCTTAGTACTGTTACAAAACTGAGTAAGAAAGACACCATAGTTTTTGTTATTTCTTTTATTTTCCTAAGTACTTTCAATCTCATCAGAGATCATCTTCAGGGGTGAATTACTAACACAAAAATTAGCAAAAAATTTGTTTTTTATAATTTATTTTAATAGTTATTATTTATTAATAGTTCTGATGAATCATTCAATAATATATCCCCTGTCATTGTTTACAACCACTTGCCAATGATCCACTAACTTTTCAGTGCTTCAATGATAGAAATCACTAAGAAATTCAACAAACTATGTTTAAGCTCCACATCATTGGTGAATGAAACACCTCTCAAATTGTTAGAAAGCAACTGAAAAAGACTGTAGCATGAATTGGCTAAATCAAGAGAATATGGTGTATGTAACAGAACTTTCCAACTGAGCTCTTTAATTGCATCTTTGGTCATGTTAGTGACTCAGAAGCAAGCATTGTCATGTTGAGTAATTATATTGTATTGCCAGTTATGTCTTTTCAATTGTCTCTTTGAGCTTGTTCCTTTGTTAAACATAGAGCTTAGAATTGACTGTTTGGTTGTTCTGGACTTTACCCATTAAGAAGATATTGAACATGCTCATTCTTGTCTCCTTGGCATTCTATTACAAAGAGTTGTCTAATTTAAAATAAAATTTCAATGACATTAGACAACAGTTTCACAGGATGACCAGGGTTGGTAAGAAGCAAAAAATTACTATGAAAGATTTTATTCTTTGAGATAATTTGCAGAACATCAGAAAAAATGAGCAAATATATGTAACAACCTAATATTTTAATACATATGCATGCCTATAATCTTGTAAGTAAAGCAAATTTCAATTGGTGCAGCTATTAATAACATTAATTAATTACAATATTGATATCAAAAGGAAGCATTAATTTTGATTCTGTCCATGAGTAAAAGAAGACATTCAAAAAAAGAATGAGGTTTTCTAACCCATCATAGAATTTGATATATGCCAACAGGTATTTGCTAGGAATCTTGATTTATTATTAACCTTCACAAAAAGTCCATTTTTAAGGAAAAAGTAGGTTCTTTTACCTTTGTTTAATTTAATCTCATTTATAATTCATGATGTTGCCAAATCTTTATATTAATTTATTTTAGCTAATTTTCTTAACACTTTAACATTTGTAGGGGGTTATAACTCTAAGTAAATAATTATAACCTAAAAATACTTGTAAAAATGAGAAACAGCAAGATGTGGAAACAACAAAACGTGTATTATTTATTATGTGGTTGTTATGTCGTGTTGGAGAAAGGAGAAACAGTAATACTGAGTAAAAATGTGAGTTTGGAGTCAAATGTAGATCAAATATGGATTGGAATCTGACAGAAGGATAAGCTAAAGAATAAGGAAAATGTATACAGTCTTTCTCGTATGTTTAATGAGTGTCCATATAATTTAGTTGGAAAAATACAAGAAGTGTCTGGGGCTTTTATGACCTCAAATTTTTGTTGAGTGCTAAAATATAAATGTTAGTATTATGGCCTGAAAAGGAAAAGGAGACAAAATTTTTATTGACACATGTGTTAATGACCTGTCCGTGTGAACTGCTTGTCTGATAGTGAGAATGTCACATGTTTGTGAGTGTAGAGGAGAAAAGTAGGGTTGATTCTTATTTGTTTAGAATGAGTGAAGTAATAATAATTATAATTGTTATAATTATATTATTATAATTATTTTGACACTATAATTAATTTTTATTTATTTTTTATGGACTCATCACATCCAACATGCTCTGTAAATATTGGCTCTCAATGTTCAATACACCATGTAAATATCAACTCTCAATGTTTAACCTGCCGTAATCTGTCCTATGTATACTCTACCATAATATATGATGTCGTCATTACAAATAAAGTCATCAATATGCTGTGAGACATTGACCACAAACAATGAGGCTTTGAGAGACGATATTTACAGGGCAGGTTTGAATGTTTGGAATGCTAAGGAGTTGAACCATTCAACAGATTTTTTCAGTAACATGAGAATCAGAACATGGTCCAATGATGACATGTTGTGCTTATCAAGAAGCAATGATTTTTGGACTGTGTGACATCGCCTGTAAACTGATTATTTAAAAAAGATAAATGAATCTATATATGTGCATTGGTTCTTATTTTTAAACACAATATAGTGTGTAAATGTAGCATATATATATATATATATATATATATATATATATATATATATATATATCATCAGTGCCATGACTGGGTGGGTTTGTAGGGTAAATGTGCAGCTGAGCCCCTGACCATTTTTGGGCACATATCTGGGTTGAAAGTCTGAGAGGTATTTGTTTATGTGTAGCATGTCTGGTGAAATAGACTTAGTGTAGCATTTCCTTCTCCAGGTCAAACCACATCCAATATCCTCCAACTTTAAGGCTTGCCTTGGTCATAGGCATTTGGCCATTGATTCAGTTGGGGAATCCACCAGCCTGACTTGTCTAGAAAGCCCTCTGCCTAGGGATGATGTATCATCAATACACTGGTTGCATACATAGCTATGGAGCCCAGTATACCCAACAATAGTAGCTGACTGTTGAACTACCAAGAAGGTTGGTACACTCTTTGACAGGTATTGCTTTTAATTCTGCTGGGTGTCTAGCCAACTTCATCACCAGAAAAGCCTGGTGAGGAAACCAGTTTAGTCACCGATGACAAGACCATTTGGCTGGTAATAGTGGCTTACATAGTACCAGTAGCACTTTTAGAGTGACCTCTACAACACTGCCAGAGTACTCACTGAGGCTAAAGCCCTCAGAGGCAGGGTTAGGGTGGCATGGATGTAAACTAATTTGCCAAGTGAACATGAAGGTGACCCTCAAAATACTTTAGAAATATCAGGTCATTACATAAGTAATGCCTGAAATATGATTTTAATAGAATGAATGGTATTATTTTTTTTATAATGTTTACTCTATAAAGCCCAAGACTCACTCAAGGTCAAGGGTTACTGAAGAAGCTTGTTGTGTAAGCAATAAGAGTAAAAGGTCAAAGCTGGCATCAATGCTTTGTTCTTCTCAGAAATGAAAGGTGAGCACTAGCCTGTTCTGCCATGATAGACCACAGGAACCACTTTCTTTGGGTGTTTGTTATGGGTCCTTACCTATAACTACAGAATGAACTCTTCCTAACACTATGTATACTATACCTCTCAGGAGAGAGAGACGAATCGAGTCGAGCCAATAGTAGTTCACTCCAAACCACACTGACAGTCATACTAACACCTTCCACATCTTGTATTATTATTCCGTGTAATATATCTTTGTTATTTCTACTCTTGTGTTCATGTTGTTCTTCCTTGGTCCTAACCTGGACCATAACAGTGTTCCAGCATGATAGAGAAATATTTGTGTATACTCATAACATTTGTAAATGTGTCCTCAAATAAGACAAGTTTTTCTTTGAGGATAGAATGAAACCTTATAGAGTCTAACAAGTTTGGCTTTCATGACTACTGGCAGATCTGTAATAGAGTGATAAAAAAGAGTAAATCTTCTACTCATCCTCTCTTTTCTCACTTCTATTGATAAAGCAGAGAATGTTTTACTGAAACATTCTCTTCAAATTCTGCTCTTGACTCATCTGGAGTACCTTTGCATGATTTTTCACTTAGAACTGAGTCCCTATTGAGTGATATGCATGGTTACTGTAATCATCTTTAAACTGGATCCTCACAAAGCAAGTAGACTTGATGTTATCCCTGCAATAGTCACTAAGCAAAATGCCACTGAACTGTCTTATGTTCTCTCTAAAGTCTTCAATAAATGCCTTGTTGCGTCTTGCTTTCCTGTTTGTTGGAAATCTTCTTCTGTAGTTCCTGTCTTTAAGAACTCAGGTGGACCATCTGATCCTTCCACTGAACTATTAGCCTTCTACCTCTTTTTGGTAAAGTACTAGAGGCTCTAGTCAACTCTGAATTGATTAAACATCTCACCTTGCAGAGTCTTCTTTCAGATAAGCAATATAGCTTTCACTTCTCTAGGTTAACTGCTGATGTGTTAAGAGTTATTGCTGAATAACTATCATGCTTTAGATAAGAGGTGAAACTTGGGCTGTTGCTTTGGATATCTTGAAGGCATTTGACAGGGTTTGGCATATATATCTTATTCAGAAGTTGAAAAGTTATGGTATTACTGTATTAATTTTTTAACTGATTCAAACTTTATTATTGAATCGCAAAATGAAAGTGGTTCTGAATGCAGTAATGCAGGTGTCCTCCAGGGCTTAATCCATATAAGATTCGCTGTATGGATGGCGGAAGTTGAAATTGAGGTACTCTCCAGTGAATGTTGGTTTGCAGTATACGGATGTCTTGAACCCATGCTCTGTTCAAGATATTAGAACATCCAGGAATGGGAGTGTGTTCTTGCATAAAGAAAAGGATCGTCCACTGCTTACAACACCAAGCAAAAGTCATAAGTGGCAACCCAGAGGCATTAGATAAAGAATTGGTCAGTATAAGCAGTACCCTACAGCATAACAACTACCCTTGGTACATGGCAGCAGCCCCAATATGCTAGAATAGGCGGGTACAAGAGGAGGACAACAAAACTCAGAAAACAGTCTGCCTGCCTTATGTGAAGGGGTTATCAGAGAAAATACAAAGGATCTGCGGTCCATATAACATCAGGACAACCTTCAAAAGCTGGACGACACTTCGCAGATACCTCTCCCGAGTAAGACCCACCATAGAGGAGAACATGACTAAAGACTGTGTGTACGCTATCCCGTGCAGCTGTGGAAAGAAATATAAAGGGGAGGTAAGGCTTCAAGAACATCAAAAAGCTGTAACATGAGAAGTGGAAAAAACAGCCATGGCTGACCTCATATGGAGAGAAAAGGGAAATCACCACCATCTGTGGGATCAGATTGAAATCACAGACATAGAAAATCATTGGAAAATTCGTAAACTTAAGGAATCAGCACATATGCTAGGCCACAAAAATCTTCTGCATAGAAATGAATACAATATGCGAACCAGTAATAAGGAGTGCCAGAGAAAAGCAATAATAGCAATGAAAATTGCAATATGAGCTCTGGTAAAAACATGCAATGATAACAGCAAAAGTTGTAATATGAGCACAGTTAAAAAATGATGCTGACGACATTAGGTTTATAATACCCAGAAATTCATACACAGATGTTCTCAAGGACAATGGATAAAGACATTAGTTAGATCCAGTGACAGGACCCAAAGAGTGTAAGTTCAATACCTGGTTAAGGCAGTGGAGAACTTGGAGTGGAGAATTAATGGCTGATAATTGACATCCATTAGACATGGCATGTGGAACTAGAACAGTCTACCCCAGTGAGCGAAATAAAGTGTTCAGTTCGACATTCCAACCACCTGAAGAAGGCTGGAGCATACAGCGGCCAAAACGTTGTGATAAATATGGCAACAAAGATGAGGATAATAGTCTGAATAATGTAAATAGTGTACATAATACCTCATCTCAGAAATATAGACAGATTCATATTTCTTATAGGATGAATTATTTAAACAAAAGAATTGCTGAATTTGGCATGAAATGTTTCGAAAAGGTGACATCAGTTTAAGAGATTGACTGATTTATTTGTTTTTTATGGCTTATCAACCTCTTTCAGCCAAAATAGCCAGGAAATACTTTTAGATTGTAAGAATATTTTAGAGATAACTGCTGCCATATATGGCATGGAGGCCCACCGTTTGTCTTAAGGTCCTCAACAAAATCCAGAGACAGATTGCTATGCTATTGACCCTGATCTGGCATCTCGTTTACAGTTGTTCTCTCACAGATGTGATGTGGTTTCCCTCTCTCTTTTCTACAAATACTTTCATGGTAACTGCTCCGACGAGATACTTTTGCTAGTTGCCAAACTGCATGAATTTAAGTGTGCTATTAGGTTGGAATCTCAGTCCCACCCTTTCATTGTTGAAACGGTTAAATGTAGACGTCTCTTCTACTCCAATAGATTCATGTCTCGCACCTCCTGTCTGTCGAATTCCTTTCTTATTACTTGTTTCCCTGATAGCTATAATCTCCAACTATTCAAATGTAATGTCAATCGACATCTCCAGATGCCTTGATCTATTCCCTGTCCTCTTCATCCTTTCCTCTGTCACGCCTTTTTAATCTTACTCCCATTCTCTATAATCCCTTGCATACTAGTGGCACTCCCGACTTGCTCGGAATGAAAACTTTAAAAAAAACTAAAAAAAAACAATGATTGACAGATATAAGATCTACTAATTAATCCATAGATAAGGGGAGAATAAGTAGATTAATACCTTTCCCAATAGTATGAATATAACGAACACAGCTGGAGTAGGAACTTGGTTCTCCAATCCCCAATTCTGGGGTATTGTCCATTACACCACCCACACAAGCTTAAAGCACCTGTTCTTCTAAAGTGGACACCTATCTAGGTAATGACCAGGCTTGATATTGCTTAACATCAGTTTCGTTTGGTTAATATGATTTGGTTTAGTTGTTTTCATTTAGTGGTATATCAACCTCTATTGGTTATTAATGCTGAAATCTAAATATTTTGAACACAGCCTTATCACTTCATCTAAATATATTTTGAACATAATTGTATATCTTCAACTACAGATAAAATGCATTGTTGATAATTTTTTAATATAAAAATTTATTACTGGTATTTTTACAATAATAATGTATTTTTATACATTCATAGTGCATTGTTTTTAGTTTGGGGTTTTAATATTTGCCCATAGCTGGGACCCTAACAGGTGCTACCACCATGGGTCAAAATGGACCTTGGAACAACAGCAATTAAGAGGTGGTTCCACACTCCTCAATGCCTCCAATCTTCTGATCAGAGGCCTTGCTGCCAGATGTAGATTACTGTCATACCCAGGACTAGTGATTATACGAGAACCAATGTTTCAACATGATATGGCTGTAAGCCCATATTCTTCTTAAGAGATGCACCATAACATGTCAAGCTGCTCAGCTTGACAATGTTCAATTTTTTGTCTATGTTTTAGTAGAATAATGTCATTATGTATATAGAATTAGCACAAAAACTGAAATCAAACTATTCAAAGGTTCATGATCATCAAGTTGGAAACATGCCTAAATTCAGAAGATATGTTCCCCATGATATGAGAGAAACAGGAGTGGACATCTGCACTTTTCAGTATTCTTGTGAATGAATACTGCTATGTGTTGATATATTAGTAACTCCTGAAGAAAAATGGATACTTTATAAGATTATAAAGTAATGCAGACAATAACTTAATGACAGAGAACAGATTAAAGCATAACCAAAAATGTCCACCCAAGTTAATCTTTAATAAGTGATTGGTGAAACTGCTTTGGAATAGAAAAAGATGCTTTCCAAAAACTAAACATATTAAGAAAAAGGAAAATTTCATTGGAAACACATAAAAGAATGCTGAACTGCTATGTAACATCAGTCCTCTTATGTGGTAGTGAATGACAGACTCCTCATAGATTAAGAAGAGATTTGAGGTAATAGAGATATAGTTTTACAAAAGGATGATTTGAATGCCATGAATGGAGCATGTAAGCAATGAGGATGTTTTAAGGATAACCGTGACAAAAAGGACACTTATACTGAGAATCAGAAAGTGAGTGCTGAAATTTCTAGTATACATTATGAGTAAAGAAGGTTAGGAGATTTTGACACCCACAGGTCATATGGAAGGCGAGATGAGCAGAGAAAAACAGTTAGTAACATGCCTAATGAGTTTGTGCAAAGGATAGTGAAAAGACAAACCTTAGGAAGTGGAGTGCCGTGATCACCCATGTCCTGAAGGAACACATCACAGAGAAAAATAAGGATCCAATTTGAGTTGCTACTAGTCAATGTTATGATTACAACATGCATCAATTGCCAGCAGTTAGAGAATTTAAACATTGCTTTGAAGAAAAATATCCTTAGTTTGAGCAATTGCAATGATGTGGTGTTCTGTCACAATAACACATGGCCCCATACAGCAAAGAACATGTCTTAAGAGTTTGACTGGAGAAAAAATTCAACACACTTTTTATTTCCCAGATCTTGTGCTATCATATTTGCAACTATTTTAGATTTTACAGAATCATCTTGAAGGACTAGTTCTTAAAATACATGAAGAGGGGGAAACAATTCTCTCTAAATTCTTTTATTCTAAACCAAAATACTTTTACAAAGACGGTATTATGAATCTTGTGAATTGCTGGAAAGAAATGATTGATTATGATGGAACCTATGTTTACACAATACTTCTGCTGTTTCATTTGAAGTCACTGTAGTGTATGCAAATGGAAAAGTCAACAAGAATGATGGAAGCTCATTTTAAAGAAAGTTTCAATGGCTTGCCTCCTATTTTTATGAAATGAGTCAGAGGGAAACAATAACTGTGATACTCTAAATGCAGGTTTTGTATATTTTGTTACTACTTATATACTCTATCTATGTAGACACAGATATGTGTAAACAAACACACACACACACACACACACACACACACACATATATATATATATATATATATATATATATATATATATATATATATATATATATCATGCATATTTTTTGCAGCAGTTTTCCATTTAAGGAGGTTTAATTAAAGCCCACAGACAAAACTTGTTTTGATAATTTTTGTATTATTTTTCATTGTTTTTGCAAAAGGTAACAAATGTTTAGTTCTTGTTTGTAAAACTTGTCTAGGCATATATGTTTAAGTATTTTCAACTGACACTGGCCATTTTCAAGAAAAGAATATGTTGTGTCTTGAAATTTAAAAAAACATTGATGTATTTTTTTTTCACCATTGCAGCATTTACTGTTCAGAACACTAATAATCTTGAATTGGTTTATAGCATCATCTCTCTGCTATTTTCCATGACTGGAAGGCTGATTGCAGTATGATGTAGATTGGGGCTGTTTTTATTCATTATTAAATATATATAATACATAAAGATATATTTTATTTAATAAAGTTTTTTCTTTACATTATTTACATTGTTCGGTCTGTTGTCCTCATCTTTATTGTGATATTCACAACATTTCGGTATGTTGTACACTCCAGCCTCCTTCAAGTGATTGCAATTTTGAACTGTACTCTTTATTTCATCCCCCTGTGTTGATAGTTCCACATGCCATGCCTCTTCCGGATGTCTCAGCTATCTCCCTTTAACTCAACTCTCCAATTTTTTGTTCACCAATGCAATAGCCAGATACTGAACTCACAACTCTTTGGGTCAAGTAACTGCATCCAGCCATGTGTCCTTGTAGACATCAGTGTATGAGTTTTTGGGACTTATAAACTTAGTAACCACTTCTTCCTGGGCTCATATTGCATTTTTGTTGTTATTATTACTTTTCTCTTGCACTCTGTATTTCTGGTTCCCAAACAATACCTCATCTCAGAAATATAGATAGATATTAGAGTTTTTTTTTGTTTTTATGGTTATAGCTTCAAATATTAGTAGCGATATGCTTATATTTTGTACCTTTTCTTGTCTTTAAGTATCTGTATAATATTGGAAGAAATATGATGACTTTCACTTGTATGTTAATTAATCTGAGTTTTATGTCACTGTGTTCTGATAGATGGCATGCTAATCATTTTAAAAGTGTTATAGTCATTCAACCAATGTATATGTTAGATATTTCTTATCAACATTGGATATACAACCTTCTAAAGGGAATAAGAATTCATATATTATATTGGTTTTATCTAACAAAGGTTTAGAGAACCAGTATTATTTGTAACTATATTATAATCATATAAATTTAACATACATATATATATATATATATATATATGTGTGTGTGTGTGTGTGTGTGTGTGTGTGTGTGTGTGTGTGTGTGTGTGTGTGTGTGTTAGGGGTTCTCTACTTCAAATAGGAAGTATCAATCATAATAATGCTTGAAGTCGGATTAAAAATAAATCTATTAATTCTTTAGAAGTTGCTTTGTTTGAGTTTTGGTTACAAATCTGAGCAGGAATGAAGCTTTCAAAAAAATAATTTGAGTGACGCATATGTGCTTTCCTTATAAAAGTAAAACAAAACCTTGTCTACTGTGATGTTCTTCGTGGCTGAGCAAGTAAAGAACACTGGATCAAATGGTAGTTTCACTTACAAAAGAGGAATAGAGATTCAATCTTTGCTGGGATTTACTAAGATTTCTCTAATGTGCAGGCCAATAGATGTAATACACACTGTTTAATAAATAAAATGGGGCTTCTATTTCAAATATGAAGTAATATATATATATATATATATGTATATACACTACCACTCAAAAGTATTTGGTGACTCTAAGAAATGTTTATTTCTCATCTTAAAAGTGTTATTTTTAATCTGTGGTATGGTTTTCAGGCACTTTCTAAAGGTGCTGCATGCTGGGATCATCCCCCTCCAGACCAATAACATCAGGATGTCTCCTTCCTGACAGACCAACTGTAGTGAGATTCGAACCCAGGTCTCATGGTCAAAATGCGAACATACTAACTACTTGGCCACACACCTATACATATATATATATATATATATATATATATATATATATATATATATATATATATATTTGTCTGTGTGTGAAAAATATCAGAATATTAGAGAATAAACAGATGTTAAGACAAAATAATGGGGTGTGATACATTTCCTTCTATTGCCTTATGAGACTCCTAACAGAACGAAGTGTGTCACAATCCAGTTGACTTAGTTGTTTACACTCTATCTCTCTATTACAAGCAAATAAATATTTATTTAATTCATGGTGCAAACAAAACAGTGCTCAATGTAATTAAACAGAGCTATGAAGTATATTAATAAATATATATATACTTACAATTGTAGTGCAACTCAAAGTTTCATGGTTTCCCAAGATGACTTGGGAAGCCATGAAACTTTAAATTTCACTACAAACATAGGTATATGTGTATTTATTAACATATATATATATATATATATATATATATATATATATATATATATATATATATATATACTAGGTGTAACAGCAAAATTGTCCATTTGTTAGATTAAACTCTGAATTGTTGTATCTTAGAAATGATTAAAGATATCTTACTGGAATTCTGAGGTTTTTATAGCACTATTGGACTCTACTTTGAGCAATAAGAATGTATAATTACTCTCTAAGTTTAACAGAAGAATCAGCAAGAAATAGGTCATAAATTAAATAATGAGATGTTCCTCATTAATTAATCATAGCCAAGGATTGGAAGCTCATGAAATATTAATATAAAATTCAAATATAATATATATTATTCCAGGATCATTTTCCAACTTATTCAAAATGATCTTCACCCACTCTAACTTTCTAACTTTCTGTCCTGAAGTAACATGACAGGTTTCACATACAATTTCATTTTCACTGCTCTTTGGACTGTCATAGCTGAAACTCCTCTCTCACATGCCAAACGTCTTATGGATTGAGTTGGATCTTTTTTAATTGATCTCTTTAGCTCTAAGTTGAAATGATGATCTCTATTCCTGTTGTGACCTCCTGATCCAGTTTTCCTCTCTACTGTTCCCTCATTTTTAAACTTATTCACCATTCTCATGATGGTTCTTGAATGGACTTTGAAGATGGAAGCCAGTGTATGAATGTTGGTACCATTACTGAAGGCCTGAATGACCTTTTTCCTCTCACCATTGGGTCTAGCACAAAACAATTTTTACCTGTTCTCTTTCTAGTTGAATAACTCAAAGGGTTTTTCAGTGATTCTTATGATAAATGGTGTCAAGATGGCTAAACATCTTATCTGAACACCTGGAAAAAAAAGAAACTCAATTAGTTTAGTGTTTTTTTTTTTTTTTTTAGATTTTAAACTTTTTGTGGGATGGATAATTATGCTGTTACATGAAATGGACAATTTTGCTGTTACATGTGTGTGTGTGTGTGTGTGTGTGTGTGTGTGTGTGTGTGTGTGTGTGTGTGTGTGTGTGTGCATCATATGGCTCTCTGTAAATATAATAATCAATATTTCTTCCTACTTCTGAGTTGGGGTTATTTTTCCTATACCATATTGAAGATGCAAAGATCTTTAGGTATTATGCTCAACTTTCTAACAACACAGCTATATCTGAAAGTGTTAACAGCATACGGTTAAAAAGAACACACCACATATATGTAAATACAGGTGCAACACCTTCAAAGACAAACACATCCACAGATTTGTAAGTAAGACTTTTGATCCGTAAAGATTTTCTCTTACACCTAGCAATGTACAGATGGAATTTACTACATATGCACAGGTAAATGCTTACAGTAGCTGATAAGTGGCAGGTGTATACACAGTGTCAAGGTGATAAAGCTATTCGCAAAAATAATTGAAAGGATTCATGCTATACAAGCTTGTTACTGTCTCTGACGGCCCAAATAGAAAAGTCATTAATAGCAGAGCAAAGTACAAAAGGGAAACAAATTCACTCTGGCATAATAAGAACACACACAGAGAAATTGAGAAAAATCTCAAAACATACACATTTAAAGAACACACACACATACTTTTTTTTCTATCACAAACCATATCATATACACTTATATTTGTTTATATGGAAATTAAAGATCCTTTAATAACTACAAACATTGTGTATACATATCAGATCCAAGATTCTTTCTTTCTTATAACAAGATACAGAGTAGAATACTTTGATGTGCTTTAATGATTATCAAGCTTGTCTCGCTAGATTACTTATGACCGAGTAGTGATTTTTATTCTTATTGGGTGATTCACATTTTCAGCCTTGTGCCACACTTAAGCTATGCTTAGAAAATCATTTGGACACAACAATGTGGTGTAATGGTTAGCAAGCTAGTTTTGTTGGATCAGTTATGACTGAGTAATGACTTTGATCCTCATTGGGTGCTCCATATTTATTTTTATGGCCTTGTGCCATATCTAAGCTATGCTTAGTAAATTGCTATAGGGAGATACAGATACAACCACTGTTATATCTTCTCTCTCTCTCTCTCACTCTCTCTCTGATTTCCTCTCTTCTTCACACTTTTATACATCTGTTCATTACAATATATAGGGTGACCCAAAAAAATGGGAATTTTTGAAGTGCATATTGCCAGACATGAGCAAGTGGCAACACTGCGAGACAGTGACCGTGAGCAAGTAAACATTTCGCCATTTTAGTAACGAGAATGAAATTCACAGTATCCCAGCTGAGATGTTGTAGCAGTCAATGAGGAATCTCAACAGCAGATTTCAAGAATGCATTCGTACAGGAGGATGCTATCTACATGACGTAATTTTTAAAAAATGAAAATTCCATCATTGTTTCTTAAATGGCATGTTTTAAGGTTTCAATTACGAAGAATTAAATATTTTTCTTCCATCACTCTTGGTTTTATTGGATTGTTAAAAAGTTCCCATTTTTTGGGGTCACCCTATATTTGGAAAACTTACAGAAATTTAAAAAAACATATCTACGAACACAAATTGGCTAAAGACAATTTGGTACATCTTGTAGAGATAAATTCAACCATGACTTTGATCTAAAGAGTGTTATACTTATTAAATGAGAGAATAACTTGGACAGAAAGTTCTTGAGAGTGCTGTTATCAAATCTTGCCAAAATGTAAATATGCACCACAGATTATTTCAAATATCTCCTTTCCTAAAAGATATACTTCTTTCTCAAGCCAATATAGATGATTATAAAAAATTTAAATTTAAAAGGAAGTTATAAAATCAAAACCTTCCATTATGTAAAATAAATATATCATTTATCAAATTAAAATAAAATAATAATTATTTTAATAAAAAAGGTAAATAAATATACATAAACAAATAAGGGGAAAAATTCAACAGCAATAACGTTTACTTATTTAATTTATTAGATTTTAAATTACATCACTCAGCATTCCTCATAGTTTACCTTCATTTTCACAGTTAGCCTTAAGAATATATATGAGCGTTATTGCATTCTAAATTTTGAAATTTTGAAAACCTAACACTATTTTTATTTCTGTTTATAAATATATGTTGCAAAATAAAATCCTTACATTTATCTTGAAATGGCTAGATGTAAATGTAAGTAGCTAGCATTTTCTTCTTTGCACTTCTCTGTTGTAAAACTATCTTCTGGCTTCCTTGTCAATTTTGATCTTCAAAAATTTAAATACAATGTCAATCATTATCTTCTGTCTTCATAATTCCCGTTCTTTTATTGTTCTATCTCCTTAATAATATTTTTTTTTATATTCTCTGACATCAGTAACACTTACATGTTGGGAAAGCATCGTCTAGCAAGAAATAGCAGAAAATAGTAGCAGTTCATGGGAAGTATTAACCCCTTGTGGCTTTATTGCCTTGCTTAGGGGGAAATGAGTTAAAAACAACTGAAACAGACACTAGACTTTGATCTTAGCTAGAAAAAAACAAAATGTACACAGTATAAGACTTGGCATAATCCATTTTTCTTTAATCTTTCAAAACAGAGCTAAAATTGAAAAGTTTATTCTAGCTATTTGTATGAGCATAGCTGTTTGTGCAGTTATGCGTTTGGCTATACAACCAGTGGCAAAAGGTGATTGGATTTAGGGCATGCAGTTGCAAATATTTTGTCATATATGGCCTACCATAATATTGCTGACACCTGTCATCAAGCGATAAGAAACTTATTTAAACATTTTTTAAAAATTAAAATAAAAAAATCTATGTCTCATTAAAACAAGAACTGTTAATTTAATGAATTGTGAACAAGATTAAACTAAAATTACTTTTTTTCTTAAAAAGCAGTGAAAAACAAATTTATTTTGTGAGGTGGGGTGCGGTCATTTTCTCATACTGCCATTAAAGTAGCAAGTAGCTGGTACAGTTGCTGACAGACAAACAGTAAGTGACAACATATTGCAGTAGGCTGTATATTAAAAGATTCATCCTCCGCTACTGTATGCACCATGGCATTTAACTTTGTAAAATGCGGAAAAAAAAGAGGGGTGTGTATCAAAGGGAAGAAAAGAGTAATGACAGTCATATTTAAAGTTTGATATCATTTTAATATTGTTTATTAAATGTATTGGAAACAAAGAAATCAAGCTTTCATGAATATCATCACAAGTAATATTATCAATCTCAAATACTGTTTGGATACAGAGATGAAAATGCTTGGTTATTTATCATGGGTCAATTTTAGTTTGTCATGTTGTCATGCACTTATCTCCATGTGCAAATATCGATGTCAAGATGCAGCATAAAGCTATGTCAATCAAATCCTTTAACATTTTTTACTTTTTCATTTATCTTATATGAAATGTAACTTTTTTTCATTTCTCAGTGGATATCTTGCCACCTTTACATTAAATTCTATGGTAGGGTTAGCTGTTTAACTACCCAATTTAACCTTCTGAAAAAACCATGACTAAAGATATATATAGATTAAGTAGGAATTTATTATAGCAACAAATACTTTCACTTATACTCTGTTGTGGTGGGATCCACCTAATCTGCATAGGTGACTACCAACTATATAAATAATGGTTGATACCGGAAGAGGAGAGAAAGGAATCACGAGATCCAACTAGAGACTCTGATCGACTGCGACTAGTCAACACATTCTCCAGGAACGTCTTCCCAGAAATATACAGAAATACTATATGTACTTATTGTGTACACTTTCTTGTTATAATACATTCTTGTTCTAAGTACATTTTGTGTTGCATTATTATTCCATGCAATAGGCGAGATTCAACATTGAGTCAAGACTCAACATACTCTATATTATTTTTATTTATACAATTCTCTCTCTCTCTCTCTCTCTCTCTCTCTCTATATATATATATATATATATATATATATATATATATATATGCACACACACACACACACACACGCACACACACACACACACACACAGAGGGTCCAATGGCTAAATTGTCGCCATTTTATATTTTTAATTTCACATATGAATATTGTTTGTTTTTGATTTTGTCGACTGCACAGTATAGTAGGGTCAGTTGGGCATCATCTACGAGAAAAAGAGCACCGTGATACAATTCACTCTGCCAGAAATTTGGAAATGACTTGTTGTACTGCTTGAGATTCATGCTGGAAGCTCCAATATGAACATTTCAGAGTGTTTGGGTGTCAATCTGAGGACAATGCAGAGGATTCGTAAAGAGTTGGATGAGTCTAATGATGATTACGAAGGTGTTTGGACTGATCATTAGTGATGGTAACATTATGCCTCCATTCATCTTCCCACAGGGCCTCAGACTAAACATAGAGGCCTACATCCAGTGCCTGGAGGAGATAATGCTACCCTGCGTCAAGAGGGTGGCTGCTTGGAGACCCAATGTCTGGCAACAGGACTCTGCACTTTGCCACACAAGCAAGAGAACCCAGTTATGGATGTCAGACAATTTCTGCGATCACATCACTCCTTATATCTGGGCACCTAATTCCCAAGTCTGCAACCCCCTTGATTATTATGTGTGGGATGCAACAAAACTCCTTGTAATGACAAAGATGAACTTAAACAAAGAGTCAGTCCAGAAGAGATGCAGAAGATTCTGAAATCATCTGGAGGTTATGGTTGAAGCCAATGGCGATTTTATTGAATAAATTTACTCTTTAGCATTTCAAGATATTTTTAATGAGATCTCACTGTTATTTTCATTTTTGCTTAATTTAGGTGATAATCTATCAATCACACTCTATAGATTAATGTTTATTTTGGCAGCAACCTTTCTTTTAAACATCATCTTTCATTAAATATAGCAAACAAAGAAGATTTAATTATTTTTTTATTTAGTTTTCCAGCATCATTACATTTTCCATTTTGTAGGAGTAAGGGAGTATAGAAATTTTTCATAATTTTCATTGTCCAAAGCACTTTTGCCCATGTCTTTAGTCATTTTCTACGATATATATATATATATATATATATATATATATATATATATATATATATATATATATATATATATATATATATATATATATATATATATATATATATATATGACAAAGGTTTTCATGTAATATGTTTCATCCTTACAGATTCTTCTTTAGATATTGTCAAGAATCTCTAGAGAATTAAATATCAAAAGCACAAGACCAGATGTGGGAGAAATATTCTATGAAAGAATGGTAGATTTATAAATGCCAAGATGGATTCTAGGAAGAAAAATTGTTTGACATGAGAAAATGAGCCAACATTACTGACTGGTTTGTGGTGAGTTTAAAAAAATAAGTAGTAAAAATTATTAGTAGAAAACCTTGATATTTTAAACTATATATTGTACAGATTTTAAAACATTTGTGCAGTATTTGTAATTAATGTCTCAATGAAAACATGCTGCCAATATATATATATATATATATATATATATTTTATTTGCTGATAATAACTATTTATCTATTAGGCACTGTCATTTCCCAAATTCTGGTCACCTTGACATATATTAAATTATAAAATGCTATGTATATGAATAGGTGTTGTTTATATATATATATATAGACAGAGAGAGACAGACAGACAGATATATATATGATAATAGGTATACACATATACAGAGCAGTCATACTTATATATATATATATATATATATATATATATATGAAAAGAGAGATAGATAGATATATGATAATAGGTATACACATATACAGAGCAGTCATACTTATATATATATATACATATATATATATATATATATATATATATATATGAAAAGAGAGATAGATAGATATATGATAATAGGTATACACATATACAGAGCAGTCATACTTTTATTTATACCCATACATTGAATCCTCTACCTCAAAAGGCTTACATGCACAAGTGTAGATACACGCATATAAACATGCACAGAAACAAACAAGAAAATGTCTTGCATATCCAATCATAAGTACTTTACTCTATCTTTACACTTAAATATAAACACATATAAACATACACAGATACAATCACATTGCTATACACAAACAATTTTATCCCAATCAACACATACACACAATCACACACACACACACACAAAGAGAGGAGCTATCTCTTATTTAATATATATATATATATATATATATATATATATATATATATATATAGACACAAACACAATCAGAGTTTTCCATTTTTCCATTGGCTACACACATTTCAGGGCTTTCGCTTCATTCTGCCATTCTTATTGTGAGATCTCGTGAAATCATTTCTGGAAGAGAAACATTTCATTTAGCTCTCTTACCAACCTTTACCCTGTGAAGATGATAAGGGAACAACAGTGTTGTTGGTTGGCTGACCGGTCGGCTGACTGGCTGGCTGATCTCTTAGAGTTGGGGAGGATCAGTTGAGCCCCTGGGTATCAGTCATCCCACATCAGAAAGCCAGTAAGGTGACACCACCCACAGATAATCACAACCAGCCCAAGTTACTCACTGAGGTATCAATGGCTTTGTTAATTGACCCTTCTTGCCAAAGAGTCTTACCAATTCCAAAACCAATGAACCCAGGCCTGATTTAATCCCCCATTAGGTGAGAGGTTACTTGAATTTATGACTGACTGAAGCTCAATTCTATTTCTCTTGTCGAAATTTACCACTCCTGAGTTAAACTAACAGTCGTCTTCCGACTGATTTTGGTGCTAAAGGCTACTGATGTGGAAAACACTGAGAAATTTCCTCCTCAAAGCTGGAGCGATACGAAAGTCCCCTGCACAGCATGGTAACTAGTGAAGAAAACTTGGAATGAAAGTTTATAGATAATGAACAGTGCAAGGAATTGAATATTGGTCAAAGATGCAGAAAAACGCTTGGGTAGGTGCAGGGGGTGTGAGATGAGAAGATAAACAGAAAATTAAAGAGTAGAAAGGAAAAAGTGTCAATTTTCCATTTCTGACATTTAACAAAGCTGAAGCTGTCTTTTCGTAAAAAAGTTATTACCCTCATTTAATTTTTTTTAAGTTGGTCATTTGTCTGTGGTACAGAGAATGTTAGCACGTTAATTTTTATAGACCAGTGTCGATGTATTTAATCTTCACTTGGTGCCCAACTATTATGATCTTGTGTCAGACTCTACAAAATTTGGTAAATACTACATTTTCAAAAGTATCTTCTTAAAAGTTTCAACTACATTTATAAATGTAAGATTCTAACAAATATTATTTGACTCTTTATGAATTTCACTGAAAACTAAATCAAATTAAGGAATTTCTTGTGTCAGACTCTACAAAATTTGGTAAATACTACATTTTCAAAAGTATCTTCTTAAAAGTTTCAACTACATTTATAAATGTAAGATTCTAACAGAAATATTATTTGACTCTTTATGAATTTCACTGAAAACTAAATCAAATTAAGGAATTTGAATTTGGCATCTTATTAAAAGTCAATTTCCAAATTAGTGAACTCTCATATTTATTATGTTCTTCAAGACTATTATACATTGAAAGTAGTATAAGTTTGAACACTACTTTAAAAAAAAAGTGCAAATCCTTTGTTTGGAAATACTTAATGGATTAGAAATGTTATTTATTTGTCCATGCCTTGAAATTGTTACCACATCTGGTCTGGTGCTTCTGCTATATATTCAGAAATTCTTGATAAAATCCAATGAAGAATCTGCAATATTATGAGTTTGACCTAGTATCAGTCACTTTCCCATTGCCATAATATTTCTTTCCTATGCCTTTTTATGAATATTTCCATGGCTATTTTTCAGATGAGCTCTCCTCTTTTGTGCCTCAACTTCATGAATTTAAACATACATTGGCAAATTGCTCTAATGAATTTGGCTCTCTGACTTTACAAATTTAAATGCAGTACTCATCATTTTACACTTGAATGGGGTTAGAACTAATTAAGTTATTTGCTAACAGTTTCTTTTCTCACACTTCTTGCCTGAAGAACACTTTTCCAGCTTCTTGCTTTTCAGCCAACTTTGATCTTCCAAAATTTAAATATGTCAATCGTTATCTACCGTCTTCTTGATTCCTCTTCTTTTATTGTTCTCTCTCATTAATAATGTTTTCTTTTTCTTATTCTTAGACACTCAGTAACTCCTTGTGTCTTAGTGGCTTTACTGTAATTCTTTGTTTACAGTTTATAAAACTGAGGTACTGAATTTCTTTGGTTATTGTTATCCACAGTTATCTATCTTTGATTACCACACCTAGTAGACTGTAATTCTTTGATTACATGTGATTCTTTGATTTCTGTTGTCTACAATCAGATAATTAGAACCTTTTGATTTTTTACTTATTTTTTGAACATTGACATTTTGGCAATGTTTAACTGCAATCTCTGTATGTCAAAAGGTCAGTTATTCCTTTTATACTGCTATTATTGTATACACTATTCACTTATTTGGTAGTTTTTATTTACAAGATTATAAAAGTATGTGAATTAAATACAATATTTTATTTACCATTTTATGAAGAAGTAAATTAGATAAGAAATCTTTTTATCCAAAAATTTATAAAAGATTACAAAATTATCAAAATATATAAGCCAACTACAATGCAATATTATTATTTATCATTTTATAAAAGGAACTATGAAAAAAGTTTTTTATTTATAATGTAGTTTATTATGTAATGTAGTTTTTTATTTATAATGTTTAATGTATAAATTTATCAATGAAATATAAAACAAGAAAATTTGAATAAACATCTGACATCACTGATTTCCATTTTTAAAACAATAATCATTGCTGAGGGAGTCAAAAGTGGATACAGTAATAGCAGTGTCAAATGAATAATAACTATTTTTTTGCAGGTATGAAGGTTAAACCTTTGCCAACATTTTTTATTACATGTATATACAGAATGTATATTGCAATCCTTTGGTTATTTAAATTTCTAAAAGTTTTAAAACCATTTGTTTATTTTTCAAAGAGTTACTTATTGATAATTTTTTAAATATTCAGTTTAAAGGAAAAATCATTTTCTGATCCATTCAAAAATGTTCATGTTTTAATTTTATGTTTAAATAAGCAAATTTAATTTTTCAAATTTACTTTTGACTTAAAGTTGATTATGTCGTGTTTGCAATCAAATATTTTACACAAGTTATACTTTATGACAAAGCTTTTACTTGTCATTTGTTTTAGCAACAATAAAGATTTCAACATTCCTTGTAAGTATTTGCTAAAGAATGATGTTTGTCAATATTATGATTTTGTATATCCTTCCTTGCATAGCAAGTTTGATGTTCAGTGTCTAATATAGCAAACTTAACTTGGCTTAATGAATATCAACTATTATTTTTAACTATAAAATATATATATATATCCAAATGAGAGAAAGAACAGATAGAGTAAAGATCCACAGTTGGTAGCATTTATTTTTAATGCCTCTCCCCCACTTTATTTTTTTATGCCCCCCTTTAACTTCTGGAAAGAGGTTTAAGATTTGTTATTAAATTTCCCTAATAAATAATTTTTTTCTCAAGTTATCTACCATCTCCTGAGGAAGTACAATCTTAGTACTCAAACATGAAAGTTTTTGTGTAATTTATTATAATAAAAATATTATATATATATATGCTCTGAAATCCTACCCGTTTGCCATACTAAGCTGATCTTAGTAAATATCTATTTCATCACCATTTGTTCAACAAATCATATCTGATGAAAACTTAAAGAAGCTATATTAAAATGATTTTATTAGAAAAGTGAAACTGGGCATTACTTAGTAACCTTGCTATTCTTTTATAAGTTCCTGGCTGTAGACATGATCTTAAAATATGCACTGTGATGTCGATCTTTAATTAGGCCACAACAGGATTGAAATAACATGAGACTTTGATAGACACTAGCAATTTAGGGACTGAGAAAATCAATCTTTGCTTCTCAGTATATGTCAGTTGTACTTCATAAATTTTAGATGTTAATATATTTATTTATTACAAGTGATAATGCTTCCCTTCAAACAGCATTAGTACAAAGAATATGAACAATATTTATGGATTATGAAAAAGATAAAATAGTCCACTAAGTCAATTCTCTTCCAAAGTACTAAACCACCACATGCTTCAGCTGACCGGAGTCACCCTAAATGTTTGACCAAGTCACTTCACATCCCACTTAACTCATTCATGCTCTGTGTAATAATCTAAATGCTCCCAGACAAAGACGAGAATGACATAATGATGGTTAGCAGTTGTTGCATCTTGCTCATCTACTTCAGACTATGAACCAATTAAGAAATATAGTATTTTGCTAAAAGCAGTTTAGCTTAGGTATCTCATGACCAGTTGTGTTTTGACATTATGCCCTCATCAGGTTGGACCGATTTGAACCTCAGAATTAACAACTATCTGCTACATAGTGGACAAACAGGCAAGCTAAATCATATTATTTTTTATGCCAACACATACTTATTATTATAGACTGATTTGTTTGGATTAGTGTCTTGATCTTAGTTGTGACCATCACAATGTTTCAGCCATTACATTCTCCACCCTTCCTTAGTTGTCCGTTGTAGTTGATAACAAATTCATTCTTATAATATTGCTTGTCTTTTCCAAGCCAGAGTAGATGAGATTTTTTTTTTATATGATCTGATCCATGACCACCATGTAACTTAACTGCTTTTATCCACAAGGCTATATATTCCATAGGTCAATCACTGAGTCAGGTTGTGCAAAAATGAAATGCAGGATGACTCATCACTGCCAAGTCTACAACATGAAGACTAAGAAATTTTTTGTTGACTTTTTAAAACCAAATAAAAGTAATTTATTAAGGATCATGCATTTCCCCTCAAATATTCACAGTTGGAGATCGTTGTGAAAAAGAAGAAACAATCTGCAAATGTGCACACAATGACAACCAACACTAGTTGAAATGTTGCCTCCTGGAAAAAATGCCCTATATTCTACTTCAGTGGAAGTATTAACTAAATAGAAATAACTGATGCAAGATATTATCTAGTATAGATGACAGAGTAAGAAAAATCTGCTCATATAGATTGAATAAAGTGTTTAACTTGAAATTCCCAGAAGATAACCATAACAGACACCTGAAAAAGGCCAGAGATTGCAACAACCAAAATGTTACAAGGTTAACAACCAGAATGAAGACATTAGTCTGAAACAATGTATAAAAATGATAATTCATTAGCTCAAAAATTCAGAAAACAATTATTATCATTATTATTATTATTATTATTATTATTATTATTATTATTATTATTATTACTATTCTATTGTGGAAGGACTGTGTCTGTTCCCAATGCAGTAAGGATATATTAATAAAATAAAAAAGTCAGTAAATCTTTGATATTATTTAATTTGAAATTTTTCAAACAGTGTAGTAGGGGAGGGTCAAAATATATTAAAAAACTTGGTTATAATTTTACACAAGAGGAATGCTAAACTTTAAATTTAAAATTTCTAGCATCTAGTCTGTCTTGACATACAGTTTAGCTGACTTCATTCAGGTTTCTCATGCTTTTTGTTTTTGTAATGCCCCAAATTGTGATAGGGGTAGATTTGTTAAGAAAGGTGAAATGTGTTTTTTTTAATAATGTTTAACCTATACTAGGCCCAAGAGCCACTCAAGATGGAGGGTTACTGAAGGCAGTTGTTGTGTGAGTGGTAAAGGGCACAATTTATGTGGATATTTGGGAAAGGTAACAGTTAACTCTAAACTGGAAGAGGTTAAGATTGTTATGGTTGGAAAGCATCATCCTGGGATTCTGTTCCAAAAAAAGCTAACTGAGTGGAACTTACTCCTTACTAAAGGAATATGAAGGGAATGAGAGTGACTTACCTCAATGTATGTAGCATGGCAGGTTTTTGCTGGGAGTGTTTAGAGTTGGGGTAACTAAGGAATGCAGCTTGTCAGAACATTTTCCATGGAAATAGCAGTAGAATAGCAAGAGGCTTGCAGTGTTTCATCTGTGGGAAAGGGGTTGTAAGGTGAAAAATAAATCATCACCCACAAGGCAATGTACACGTTTTTGAATGTGATTAAAACTGCAACACCAGCCCAGATATGGCAGCAGTACTCTATTTTCAGCCTGATCTGCTATGAACCTGGATGCAATTTACCATGAAAGACTCTAAAATTAGAGTACTTTTTATACATTATTGCCATGGTGAATTACTTTCTCTTTTATTTAAAACTGATCTGTATATGTGACTGGTTTCTGAATGTGATTGGTTACCTTGTATGAATTAAGAAAACTTATCTCAGCATTTGAATCCCATGACAAAATGGTAAATACAAAAGCAATCAAGGGAACAGAGTTTTTTCTCCATTTTTGGTAAGATTTGTGAAATCTTCTGAATATTCTTTAGCTAAAAATGTTAACCAAAATTCAACAACCCAGTGCTAGATGCACATTTGACAGGACGATTATCCCTCAAGTGGAACTCGTACATGCACTCCATTGCTAAAGATGCTGGAAATAATGATCAGCTCTTTTAAATTTACAAGAGCCAGATTAAGCCAAAAATGGAGGACTGCTGCCATATAGGGGCTGGAGCTGCCAAGTCTGCAAATTCCTGTGTCTATAGAGTCCAAAACATCGCCGCATCCTTGTGGATGATAAATTACTTTTTACCATAAAACCCCTCCCTTACAGATGAAACATCACAAGCCTCTCACTAGTCTATAGCTATTTTCATGGAAAGCGCTAAGACACACTACATTCCTACCAATTCTTACCACCATGCCACGCCCATTGTAGTGAACAACCCTCATTCCTTTCATATTCCATTGGTGAAATGTAAGTTCACCTTGAGCAGCTTCTTCCCATGAAACACTTTGGAATTGTCTCCCAAGAGGATACTTCCCCGATCACTACAACTTCTGTTCAAGTCTAGGATTAACTGTTATCTTCCCCACATATCCACATAAACTATATCTCTTAGTCTGTAACCCTCTCCCTTGAGTGTCTCCTGGGCCTTTTACAGGTTGAACATAATTGTGTAAAAAAAAATAAAGAAAGAAAGAGTTAGGATCAGTGAGAGTTCCAGTTAAAGGTTGTATGATATGTTAGTTTCATTTTTCATTTCAGTATCATTGGTTTTACTTGAAGAAAAAAAAATTAAATGATGTATTTTCAATATTATTTTATTAGTATTTTATTTCATCTTATTATTTTGTCCTCAGCAGAATATTAGTCAATACACTCATCATTATTAATATTATTTTATTACTAGTTTTACTACATCTTATTAGCATTGCATTTTATTTTAACACACTGGTATAATATATTCTGTAAGTGCAACATCAAATAGTATAAAATTGAGAATAAAGAAGATTTTAGAAGATTTGAATTTACATTTTAAGAATCCATATTTTTTTGATGTCTTACCTTTTTCATTTATATGATGTGTCTCTTCAAGAACCACAGACTCCTCACAGCTTCCTGTTACTTGTAGCTTTCAGCAAAATATTTGACTCCTTATAATTTCCTTATAATGCTCTCTGTCATCCATTTGCACAAATTCATTAGGTTTCCTACTTTCCCTCGTTCCTAATATCTCTTGTGAGTGTTACACTCTACAAGCTCTTCTTCCTCATTATGAATCACAGAAATTTCAGCTGTTTCTTTTTTTTACTTTAAGTCTGAGTGTCCTTTTCATTCCCATCTTCCTTAAAACTTCCTTATTGTTTGCATGTTCTCTCCGTGGCATTTTCAGAATCCTCCTGTAGAACCACATCTTTTGATTAATCACTGGTCTTCATCTTAAAGGAAATTGTCCAGCATATAGAAAGATATTACATACCAGTTGAGAACTAATTCCTTTGTTTCTAGCAACATTTTCCTCTCTCTTAATACTTTGCTTGTCTTCTGAAAGACATCTTTCACTAATCCATAGTGCCTTTCAAATTGTGCATCACATTCTCTGTTACAACACTACCAAGATAGTTAAATTTCTGTAACTGATTGATCCTGGCATCAATTCATAACTCACATCTAGCACTCTCACCATAACTGTCATCCTAAAAGGAGCAGCAAAATGACTATAGGTGTGATATTGTTAATCATCAAGGTTTTTTGTGGTCAAAGTAGTTAAGTCTCACTATTAAAGACAGGCTCCCAATATTTAGGATATGAGCTCAAGTCTTGTCAGAAGTTTCTTTCTTTTTCCAATTTGCTTCAGAATTAAAAATATATAAAATGCAGCTACAATATGTCTGGGTAAGATATAAATATCTTTGAGTTTGGATAAGAAATCAGAAATTTCCTTCTCCCAAATGATTCTCTGATTATTCTTTTTCATTTATTGGCAGCCTGGGTAAAGTTATAATAAAAAGTAGTTAAAAAATTCAAATGAAAGGAAATACAAGCCAAAAATGAATAATAATTGTAAATTAAGCCTTTGTTAATATCAAACATTTTATAAGTGTGTTGATAGATTGATGCCAATCAAATGGGAAGTCTAAATTTGTATTCATTTTTTAAAATGCTGTTCCTAGATTTGAACCTAAACAATCAGATTTATGAGTCAATGTATTTATTTGAAAGCTTAATAAAACATGTATGTATGTCACAGATTTTATAGTTAACATATTTTGACCACTTGAACAGAAAATATTTTTTGCTTTGTTTATAAAATCAGAATATTCCTTTACTGAAATATATTCCTTTAGTGACTATGGGCATATCATGTTGAAACATTGATTCTTTTCTGATCATCAAAGTTAAACAATGTTGAGTTTGGTCATACCTAGATGGGTGACTACTTGGGAATACCAGGTTCTGTAAGATTGGTGTAATGGATAATGGTCCAGGTTTGTCATATTTACTAACACAAATAACCTTGGGCGATCAGGAACCGAAAAAGATATGATCATCCAAGCATGTCATATCCACCCCTACCAATGTACATTGGGCAAGCATGGTAGAGTAATGGCCAATTCTTCCTTATGAATCTGGGAAAGGCTTACATACAAACAAGAAAAGTAATTAAGATTTTTCAGCCTTGAGTATTATGCCTTAATCCTGAAGCTGTCCTTAAACATTTAAAGTAATAAGAGAATTTATTACACCAAAACGCAGGTTAGATTACCATTTGTTTGCATCTTAGATTTGATTCTCTGGTATTCTTCTTATGACTGTTTTCTAACCAAGTCTTTATTTTTGCAATATTTTTCCCCCTTGGCCACTGTCTTTTTTTTTTGCTGTTACTTATATCTGTCCCCAGTTCCAGAATTTCTTGTCTGCAATTTCATCTATGTATGCAAATTTTTGTTCCTCTTTTCCCCACCACACCCCATGACACGTCCCTCTAATAACAACAACAACAACAATGACTACAACAGAAAAGACAATAAACAAAAACAAAGATGGAGGCAACAAGAGAGAAATTCAATCTATAAAACTCTGTTTTGCAATCTATGCTTTTCCTATTGATTAAACCATCACCAGCTTCAACAATGTCCTGACTTTGTATTCTGAAGATATTTTACTGAATAATAAAGCTGTCAAATTTCTTTAATTCAACTGTCTATTAGGCCGATAAACTGATACTTTTCTCTTTTACTGAAGCTGTCAGTAGCAAATTTATTTCTTTTTTTCCATTTTGTTATTTTTTCTCTTCTCTAGCATGTCTTTCCAAACATTTTCAGTTTGGAAAATCATCGTGCCATTCTCATAAGGCTTCCCTTACCACACACATACATTTGTATATATTGCAAGCAGATAGGCACATTATTTCCTTGGAGAAAGTTTACAGAAAGAGAAGAAAGAAAAAATATGTGTTTATGAAATAATTGGCATATTTTTCTAGATGCTACCTTTTTCCAGATCATCATTCTTTTATTTATTTTTTTAAATTTTGATTTTTGTGTTTGCTAATCTTTAGTCTATGAAAAGCACAAACCCAATTCTGCTCCTATGCTTTGTTTGAAGGTAAACTGGACAAATTTATTCCGAATTTTTATAATGGATAATAAAGCATTCACCAATGCTTGAAAATAAGAAATTACTTTTTAGTGATTTGATAAAATTTTATTAAATTCTTCAGACTTTTATCCAAAATCCTTAAATCAAGTTTTTACAATTTATTTCTGGTTTTTAATTTAACAGTGAAATGTGACTGTGTAAATTTAGTATTTAAGACTCAAATCACAAATTAATGTAGTTGAATCAGAAAAAAAATATTTGTTGTGACTGAGAAATTTCAATGTGCTGTCTAAAAATATGAACGTTTTTTTCAATTGATTGTTTCATTTTCTACAGTTTATCAATCCCTTGTAGATTATTTAAATACAAAAAAATATTTTTAGATTGTAAGAATATTTTTAAAAAAATAATAATGATTTAGTGATACAAGTCTTACTAATTAACCCATAGCTGAGGGGAAAGAGATGGATTAATAATTTTACCAAAAGTATTTGAATGTAAGTGAATATTATGATTCTGAGCCATTATCCATTACACCACCTGCACATCCAAGCTTACAGCACCTGGTATTCCTAAGCAGTCACCCATCTAGGTACTGACCAGGTTTGATATTGCTTAAGCCCAACATGAATGTCCTGGATTGTCAGTAACATGCAGAAACCAAATATTCTTGTTGAAAAATCTCCCTTGTTATTTCTCTTGCTTTAGAATTTTAGTTTGTAGTACATAAACTATAAAGAAAATCATACCCTTCTTTTTTCATTCGCTTATTAAACTTTATATCTCTTTCATCATATGCTTTCCTTTTAATTTTCTCTTTCAACCCTATATCTCTTTCGTCATATCCCTTCTTTTTTCATTTTCTTATTCATTCCTATATCGCTCATATCATATCCATTCTTTTCCATTTTCTCTTTCAACCCTATATCTCTTTCATCATATGCATTCTTTTCCATTTTCTCTTTCAACCCTATATCTCTTTCATCATATGCTTTCTTTTTCATTTTCTTCTTCAGCCCTATACCTCTTTCGTCATATACTTTCTTTTTCATTTTCTTCTTTAATCCTATATCTCTTTCATCATATCCCTTCTTTTTTTATTTTCTTATTCAACCCTATTTCATTTTTAGCATATCCCTTCTTTTTCATTTTCTTCTTCAACCCTTTATCTCTTTCATCATATGCTTTCTTTTCCATTTTCTTCTTCAACCCTATACCTCTTTCGTCATATGCTTTCTTTTTCATTTTCTTCTTTAATCCTATATCTCTTTCATCATATCCCTTCTTTTTTTATTTTCTTATTCAACCCTATTTCATTTTTAGCATATCCCTTCTTTTTCATTTTCTTCTTAACCCTTTATCTCTTTCATCATATGCTTTCTTTTTCATTTTCTTCTTCAACCCTTTATCTCTTTCATCATATGCTTTCTTTTTCATTTTCTTCTTCAACCCTATACCTCTTTGAATGTTATCTTTCACTTTTTTCTATCCCATCTTTCTTTACATCTTTTTCATTCCTTTTTCATGTTTTTTTCTATTTTTATTTTTTCATCTTTAATTTTCTTCATCATTATCCCTCTTTCATCACCTGATTCTTTACTTTCTTTTTTATTCTTATCCATCTATTGTCACATCTTTTTCCATTTTCTTCTTCCTCTCTAAACATCATACTTTTCCTTCATTTCCTTCTTCATTCTTTGGAATTTTTCATCATATGCCATCTTTTTTCTTACTACCTACACCTAACTGTATTTTTTCTTCATCCCTTTTTCCTTCACCCCTTGTAATCCAGTTATACTGTCTGCATGTTTAATTTCAAGTAAAGTCAGATACATATTCATGATGTTGCAATTTTATTTCTCTATCAGTTTATAAATATCTTTCAGGTGAATATTTTTCAAAGGGAACGTTATTTTAGATTATTTCTCAAATGAGACTAGCAGATTTCAAAGATATATTTTTATTCTAATAAATTTGGTCTTATTTCACTCCTTTTATATTTTGGTTTCTGTTTGGTACCTTTCAGATGTGATTACATTTACTAGTGTAAATTAACTGGAAGCACTTGTAAACACCACCTGATCTTAATTAAAAAATCAACATAACATAAAACATTCTGTGCAGGAATTTTACAAGCCTAATTAAAGTTTAAAGTTCTAGCAAAATTTAGAATAAGTCCCAGCAGTTATTAATAGTCATAATTTTTTTATAATAAATTTATTTTTTGCTTGCTTTCATGTTCCTGCACTTTGAGAACATTTCATGGATCACAAACCATACTGGAAAAGGTGTCAGACCTTGTGAAATATATATATATATATTTTTTTAAATTATATGTTCATAACCATTTTGGTAATAATACAAACTATGAACACATATCTTGCTTTGAGGGAATTCTTACCTACTTTTGACATTTTTCATATATTCTGATTTTATGGTTCTAATATCTCAAAAATTGGCAACATTACAGCTACAGCAGTTTATATTTTATTTTACGTGCTGTGTCACTACCTATTCTTTTCTATCTCTAAGCAATGTTTGTCTCCTTCTCTATTTCTCCCATACCATTTCCAGTCATTCACTTCACAGCTTATTGTTTACATTACTTGTTGCTTCTCTCAGTCTCTCTTGCCATCTGTATGTCCTGTGAGTGTCAAATTCTCCAAGCCCTCTTTCATCGCTATATGTCCCAGAAATTTCAACAGTCTCTTTCTGATTCTAAATATAAGTGTCTTTTTTGTTCCTGTTTTCCTTAAAACTTCTTTGTTGCTCATGTGCTCCGTTTGTGGCATTTAGGTGATCATGTATCTTTTGATACATGACTGATGAGGCAGATTTTTTTCCTGCAGTAGGTTGCCATTTCTTTCTGCGGTAGACCATTTGCCATCCAAGGCTATAGAACCTGGTCTATCCTGCTATTTACCCATAGCTGGGGGGAGGAGAGAAAATTCATACCTGAATTTTTATCAGTTATTGGTTACCTTGGATGAATTAAGAAAAATTATCTCAGCATTTGAATCACATGACAAAATGGTAAATACAAAAGCAATCAAGGGAACAGAGTTTTTTCTCCATTTTTGGTAAGATTTGTGAAATCTTCTGAATATTCTTTAGCTAAAATTGTTAACCAAAATTCAACAACCAAGCACTAGATGCACATTTGACAGGACGATTATCCCTCAAGTGGAACTCATACATGCACTCCATTGCTAAAGATGCTGGAAATAATGATCAGCTCTTTTAAATTTACAAGAGCCAGATTAAGCCAAAAATGGAGGACTGCTGCCATATAGGGGCTGGAGCTGCCAAGTCTTCAAATTCCCATCTCTATAGAGTCCAAAACATCGCCGCATCCTTGTGGATGATAAATTACTTTTTACCATAAAACCCCTCCCTTACAGATGAAACATCACAAGCCTCTCACTACTCTATAGCTATTTTCATGGAAAGCGCTAAGGTTGAGATTATGCAGAATTTCACAATTTAATGTTAAACATAAATGAGAAGAGTATAAACCAAATTTCTTCTATCAGAAAAACGGCTTCTCTAGAAAAAAAGGAGAAAATTCATAATTAGCACTAAAGAAAATATAAAAGGTTCAAATGATTTCTCTAAATATTGAAGTGGCTTTGCTTAATATTTCTAATATAGAACTCTTCAGTTTAGAGATAAGCAAATCTAAATGTTTCATTTTATTTTGGAGATTAAATAATTGTGTTATCAAGTTGTAAAAATTCTCCAAAAAGAAATAGCTGGGACCAAAACAGAGACTGCAAAACGAATGCAGTCTAAATGCAATTCACATCCAACAATGATCTCTGGAGTTTCATTTCTAAACGTTCTATAATTTAAGATATATCTGCATTAACATAGAAAAGACAAGTTCTGCATGACTTTCTTTAACATGTTTTCTTTTCCTTTCATACACAAAGCTTATTTACCAAGTCATTATGTCAACTGTGGTGATATTTTATATTTCTTAAAACATGATTCAGTTAATCATTATTTCATTCACTTTGGCTATCTTCCCATTTGAAAAAACCCAAACAGAAAAGATTCAAACGAAATGTTTAAGTCTTTATAAATGAAAGGTAAATCTTTGGTAGTTGAACTTATTTATGCTAGTGACAATCACTGAAGGAGCTTTTGAGAAAATATTAATTCCTAATTAAATTTAATTAAAAGTGATTAAATAACATGCATTCCTCAATGTTTGTGCGAAACACTCAGGCCTTTCTTATTATTACTTTGCCAAAAATGCTATATGGATGATATCATGGTGAACATGTGCAACTTCCTATCTGATAAATATGACTACGTTATGGATGACTTATTAAAGCTAACCTTGGCAGCACACATTGCTCCTTGCATTCTGATAGGGTTGAATCATTTCTATCAGCACACTGGTCACTGACGTTAGATCTCAAGACAAGGAGAAATCATGTAAGTTTAACACTTTCACACCAGTGGAAGGCAACATATCCATACCAACATAACTGTGTGGTTATTTATATGTTCGATTTTTGAAAGAAAGCAACTGCACACTTTAAAGCATGAAAACGATTTTGCCATCATTCAGTGGAGACGTTTTTGACAATACTTGAGGGTTTGCAAAATAATAAGTTGAAATAAAAAAAATTTAGGAGACATATACTTCTGTATTAAAATTTAATTACACAAAGACCAAATTTGACCACTCTGCAATATATATATATATATATATATATATATATATATAATGTGTGTGTATATATATATATATATATATCGCCTGACAATTGCACTAACATGAAACAGACTGTCGCCTCTAAGTGCTGACTTCCATGTCCACTTTTATATTTACACACGCTCTATCTCTGATATTGAGCACTTTACCCCATAAATATAGCACACTTTAAGACTATATTTCTGCATATATATATATATATGTATATATATGCATATATAAATACATGTGTATATATATGTGTATGCATATATATATGTATATATATATACATATATATGTATATATATATATGTGCATATATATATATATATATGCATATATATGTATATGTATATGTGTATATATATAGATGTATATATAAATATATATGTATATGTATATATAAATATATAAAAAGAACGTTAAACATAATATAAATGTCTTTATATAAATATATATGTGTATATATATATGTGTGTGTGTGTGTGTGTATATATGTGCATGTGAGTGTGTATATATATAGATGTATATGTGTGTGTGTGTATATATATATATATATATATATATATATATATATACATATATATGTTTATTTATATGTGCATGTATATATTTGACATAGCAATTAAATAAATTTTTATATGTTAAGGACAATATTCAGGGAAAAAATATATGGCAAAATGGAAAAAAGTTTTTGTGTGATGCATTTTAGTCTTTAGGTCTTCACTGAAATAAATTTGTAATTTTTTTTTTTTTTTTAATCTTTTCACCCCAGGAAAGGCTGAAAGCCACTAGCACGCAAGCGGTTACAGAGGATTTGGAGCAAGAGCAGATAGGAGTGGTAGAGGAAAGGATGTGGAGAAGGATGGTAGATAGATCAATGCAACTGGAGATGTCAATTGACATTACATTTGAATAATTGGTGATTATAGTTGTCAGGGAAACAGGAATAGGGAAGGGAGTTCCACAGGCGTGAGGTGCGAGATATTAAGCTATTGGAGTAAAAGAGACGTCTACACTTAACAGTTTCAACAGTGAAAGGGTGGGAACGGGAATGTTGGTGCAACTACACATGCACACAAAGAAGGGATGCTGGGAATTTTAATTTATTTTTTTTTGTATATAAACTAGCCAATTTCATTTAGAATCTTTTTTTTTCTATCACATTTGTTATTAGATATTCCACTTTGTAATAATAGAATAATCTGCTAGGAATGTCGAAATCTTGTAACAATCTGGGCACAAAGAGAGCTTTGAACTTGCAATCAAGGCACTCTTTATACAATTTTGTCTGAGTGAATTGTTTTCTCCTTTGATCAAATTAGCATGATTTATGCCAAAATTGTGGTCAGTTTTGTTATGGTGAACAAATAATGCATTTAATGTATTATATGCATGCATACGACCCCCCCCCCAACCCCCAGAAAATTTAATTCCATCAAGCACTTTTGAGAGAAAGCACGAATTTGGAAACAATAACTACTACTGTTAATACCGCAAAGATCTTCTATGAGTTGAGCCCTCTCGGTCGTTGGCATGTTCATTCAAAGAATAATTTTGTAAAAAACGCTTTCCTCTCTACCGGGTGCTGACAGCTCAGGAGTAAAATTTCCGATTTTTCGATCCTAGCTTGAGGCAATCAAATGTCTAGCCACACTGATGCGCTGTGATATAGCAAACAGTCTGTCGGTGGATGACTATATATATATATATATATATATATATATATATATATATATATATGCACACACACAATTAGAAATAAGAGTCTGACTAAGATCGAACACAGGAAAAAAGATTGCTCAATGCCATAATAAATAGCAAAGCTTTAAGTCAGATTTCAAGTGACCAACCACGACTGCCAGTTTCATGCATTTTCATGCAATCATCAGGTGGGAAGGAGGTGTAGTATGTGAAAATAACTCTTATTCTCCCAGGCATGTACAAGATGGTAAGCCAAACAAACTCAGTGGGTGGAGGGTAACCTAGCTGGCCAAGATCAAAATAGCTCAGAAAAAAAACTAAAAAAACACCAGAAATGATTTACCTGTGCGATAAAAATCTGCTCAATGTTATGGGAACTACCGCACCATGGTAGAGGAGCTTATTACTTAAAAAAAAGAAAATTTCTCTACAGTACTGGGCCACAAAAGTCACTCATGTCAGAGCATTTATAATTAGAAATAAGAATTGGTTGGTTTACTAATATCCTAAGAGCACTGAGGTAGGATCTTATGACTTGTCCAGATTTTAATAAACTTCTATTCCCATTAAATAAATATATAGATTTTATTTTTTTGTTGTGGTGGGAATAGAAGTTGATTAAAATCTGGACAAGTCATAAGATTCTACCTCAGTGTCCTTATGCAGCCCAGTATACCTGAATGAAGAATAGAGGTATAATGAGAAAACTTTCAAATTTCTCCACTAACCACATCATTTTATGCTCAATGCAAAAAAACGAGATTACAAAATCCACAAAGCCAAAAACACAGACACCACTAATAATGCTTCTAACAAAAATTAGGCAAAATTCATAATCCTGCCCTCCAACACTCTTTCTTTCTAAACTAGCAAACAAATTACTCATCCCTAATACTAGGACCATTATCACCACTTCCAAGAAAATCAGAGATATAATTAGGAAGAAAAATAAACCCAATGCTGATTCAAATGCTGGGATTTGTCAAATAAATTGTTTACAATGTAAAAACGTTTATGTGAGAGAAATATCACATGATATAAAAGCTATGAAAATTCTATGAACGCAAGAGAAACTTGCATTTGGACAATCAATCTAACACTCACATCTTGCATTAAAACAATGCTGAACATAATTTTGATTTTACTAATGCCACCCTAATTAAAAAAGGATATAAGTTTGTAAGGAGAAAATACATTGAAAACTTAATAACATTATTACAGACTATAAACACATGCCTAAAACATTACATTGCCATCTTTCTTTAAATCCATTCTTAAAGAAACTAATTTATATCTAATAAAAAGAATACATTCTTTAAAAGGAGAGCCACAAATTAGAACCTTCTGACTCCATACTGAACAGATTGACCACACAAAGGTGAAGATAAACCTCCACTAGACAGGCACATGCAGACAATTACAAATACACATTACCATGATGCCCACTTAGACATACAAGAATCTTCACAAACCTACATACACATAGAATTATCTATGGTGTTAATACATGTGACACATGTTTGTTTAAACATTATTTTTAATGGGTACTCATATTTGAGTAGAAGTTTGTGTGCACTTTAAAAAATTTATAACTTTATTTGTATTTGCGATATAAATAATTTGTAAAAAGGATTAGAAGGAAGTAAATCTATATTTTTTAAGGTTTTATTGAAATTTTATTTAAGTTTCCATATGTCCTCCATCATTAGCAATACAAAGGGTAATATGATTTTGCAGTTCACAGAAAACATTTGCCAACTGATTTACAGTAATGCCTGAAATCACATTAGTTATTTTAGCTATACTTAAAACTAGGTACATTAAACTTTATAACATTTTTTACAGATTATTTATATCGCAAATACAAATAAAGTTATAAATTTTTTAAAGTTCCCACAAACTTTATGGACACCCTGTATATATATATATATATATATATATATATATATATATATATTTACAATATGATGAACAACTGTCAAATTTGATAAAATGTTTTACTATCAAACAAATACTTTTACCAAGGATATTATAAACTGCAACTAATGATATATTTATCATGCAAATATAAGTATATACTAAACCTTTTCCTAGCATTGGTTGGTTAATACCAATTTTATTATGAAATCATTGACTGTCATATATACTTATATATGTATATATGTATATATATCTCAATGTGCAGCACCCTTGGACAGTGCCTGAAAACTTAACCACGAGTTGACCCAAGCCTTGTGAGTGAAATTGAGTAGACGGAACACTTGGGCCATTGATAGCTGTCTAGCACAAAGTCACAAGTCACTGAGACTGAGAGTTTGAGTATGCTGGTGCTGTTCAGATTGTTCATCATTCTAGATAACACACTCTCTCCAAGAAACTAAGGTCTGCTCAGCATAGTTGTAGTATAAACCACAGGTTGGCTCTGTGGGTGTTGAGCAAACACAAATGTGCCTGAGCAAGAATCTACAATAGGGATTGGCTAGCCACCCTAGTAGATGGGTATCCTTGAATACGAGTGGCCAGCAATTATTATTATTATCTGAACAGAGACCCACACCTAAGGGAAAAAATTGGAAATGATGAAGAGATGATTCAATTTATATACACACCCATTCTTGGTTCAACATTTTAGAATGTATTGGACAATTAGACAAAGAAAATTTGTCTTCATAATACCTACTCATGATTACTCTTTTCTTTCTTTTATATATTCTCTTTGGTATTGGCCAACATCTGCCTTAGACAGATTCAGTCTCTGTTGAACAAAGGATTATTTAATTAAGGAAGTCAACAATAACCTGCTAACATCTTTTCCAAAACTTAAATTACAAAAAGAAAATAAATAAATCAGCACAAATAATAAAACATTTTCATCTTACTGGGCCAAAGATTTTGTCATCATTTATAATTCTATTCACATAAATTTAAGGAATTCTATAGAATAAGCTTGAAATTAATTTTGATAAAGTTAATTAGTCATTTCCTTCAAGAATGTATTTTATTCTTACATGTTTGATTTGAACTCTAGAAGTAATTTACAGAATGGTCAATTTTTTTTAATTAGATTCACTCCAAGCAAGGCATTCAAGCCACTAAGACACAAGGGGTTACTGAGTGTGAAAGAATTAGAAAACAGAAACATTAATAAAGAGCAAGAGAAATAGAAGAGTAATCAGAAAGACAGGAGATCACATTTGCCATTGCATTTCATTTTTTGAAGATCATAGTTAACTGTAAATCATGGAACTGGAAGAGAGTTCCTTAAGCGAGAAGTGCAAGAAAAGAAATGGTTACATCGCCAATTCAACTGTGAATTGATGAGATCTTATTTCCAATCTAATACTGCACTTAAATTCATAAAGTCTGGGTACCATAGAAAAAAGATCATTCAAACAATTACCATGAAAGTATTTATAGAAAAGTCAAAGGGAAGCAACTTTACAGTGGTGGGAAAGTGACTGAAACTGAGACGCCAGATCAGGACCAATAATATGCTTGATTCTTCTTTAGATTTTAACAAGAATCTCTAAATATATAGCAGGAACACCAGACCATATGTGGCAGTAATATTCTACACATGGACAAATTGTAAATTTATCGATATATAAGATAGATCTGGAGAGAAAAATTGTCTAGCATGGCACAGTGAACCAATTTAGTGGCTGACCTAGCAATGGACTCAAAATAGTATTTCCATTTTATGTCAGCAAAGAATTTTAGCCTGAGATGGTGCAACAAGTCACTCTCCTGTAGATCAGCATCAGGCTTAGTATGGAGACAGGAGCAAATGGTTGTATCATCAGCATAGACATCAAGTTGAGAGCTGATGTCTATGCTGATGAAAATTAAAAACAAAGTAAAATCAAAGATAGATCCTTGGGGTATGCCTGCATTAATATAAAAGGATCTGTAAGATTGACCATTCAGGACAACTTTCATTTCATGATTAGACAAGAAAGACTGAATCAGTTCAAAAATTTGTACAGAGACATCATAACTTTTCAAATTGTGAAGAAGACCGGTATTCCAAACCCTGTCAAACACTTTTGAGATGTCCAAAGCAACAGACTGATCTTCACCATTCTTATCTAAAGCTTTATAGACTCTTTCTGCAATAGTCATTAATACATCAGCAGTTGACCTAGAGAAGTGGAAAACCATATTGCTTATCTGAAAGAAGGTCCTGCAATGTGAGATGCCTAACTAATTCAGCATTGATTAGGGCCTCCAGTAGTTTCCCAAAAAGAGATAGAAGGCTAATAGTTGGAAGGGTTGGATGGTTCACCTGAGTTCTTAAAGACCTGAACAACAGATGAGGAATTCCAACAAGCAGGAAAACAGGAGGCAGCGAGGCATTTATTATATGGTTTAGAGAGAACTGGAACCAGTTTGGGAGTGCAATTCTTACAGAATTCTGCGGGGATAACATCAAGTCCAAATTAGTTTAATATAAAGTTTCCCCTTTTACGATTCGTTTCATATAGATAGCTTACCTTCTCCTGATTAGTTTAATGTAATTTACACTATAATTATTAGTTTAATATAGTTTCTACTTTAAGGATTATTTTAATATAAATAGTTTTCCAGTTTCATGATTAGTTTAATATGAATAGCTTCCATTTTTATGGTAATTTTCTAAGCATAGCTTAGATATGGCACAAGGTTGAAAGTATGGGGCACCCAGTGAGGATCAAATTCATTATTCATTCATAATTGATCTAGTGAGACTAACTTGCAAACCATTACACCATGTCAAGGTGCCCCAAGCTTCCATTTTTTTATATGTTTAATATGATTTCTACTTTAATTATTAGTTTAATATAGTTACTATGTTAATGACTGAATTAATATAAATAATTCCCAGTTTAATGATTGGTTTAATGTAAATGAACATTTTGCAGCACATGCCTTTTCCTATGGTATTAGTATTACATATTCTAAATATATATTAGAAATAATATTAAATAAATCCCATAGTTGAGCATCAAATATTAATTCATATTGCTTAGAATATATGCAAGTGTTTTAACATCTGGCACTGATGTACTAATATTTATTTATATCAAGTCTAGAATATGATGTTAACTGATTATGGTCAAACTTTTAATGTAATGTCAGAGTAAATTGTTTTTGCTTCACTTCCTGAGATAAGGAATTATCATTATATGCTGGTCAATTCAGACTGGTGCTTTCATTTTGGATATGTCACAATTTTTGGTCATTATACTCTCTGGTCTCCTTCAAGTAACTGTCATAGTTGAATTTCAAAATTAACACTTTATTAAATCTACAGGGATGACTTCTTTTCATTCTATTATCTATGCTATCAGTCAATTTTGTTTAGACATTTGTCTTCATTATATATTGTTAAGAAACAAGCGATGTGACTTTTAAACATTACCCAGCCTGAAGTTCCTGCAGCCCTCAATGAAGCAATTCATCAGAGTTTGGAGCTCCACTTGTACATGGGTTGTGACTGCAGCATCATCCACAAGCAGCATCTCTCTGATCAGAGTTTCCCATACTTTTGTTTTGAACTTGATGCATGTGAGATTAAACAGCCTGCTGTCCAATCTGGTGTGAAGGTAGACCCCCTTTGCTGTTGTGTCAAAGGCATGTTTCAAGAGCAAGGCAAAGAAGATCCCAAAGAGTGTTGGCACAAAGACACAGCCTTATTTGATGCCACTGCATATGTCAAATGGTTCCAGTGTGCATCTATCTTACTCTACTGTCCCCTTCATGATGATGTTGAAATATCCAATGAGGCTCTGCAGTTTTGGTTAGCATCCTATCTTAGGCAGGTTCTTGAATAGACCCTCTCTTTTAACCAAATCAAATGTCTTCATGAGATTTATAAAGGTGATGTATGGGGGCATGTTCTGTTTCCTGCATTTACCTTTAGCTGGCAGAGAGAGATTATTATGTTTAGTGTCGATCAGTTGGTGCAAAAGCTGCACTGCAATTTGGGGTAGACATGTTCTGCAATTTCCTGTAATTGAACAAAAATGACTCATGCATATATTTTACCAACAATGCTGAGGAAAGAGGTCACAATCACTTCTCTCACCCTTGTTTTTTTTAGAGAGTGATGATCTTGGCATCCCTCATGTCATGTTGTACAGCACCCTCCTGCCAGTATTGGCACAGGACTTCATACAATGGGAGCAGTAAGGCTGTCTTGTAGTGCTTGATCAGGTTGGGTAGTATTACATCACTGACTGGTGCCTTTTCCACAGCCAGACTGTCAATGGCCCTACTAAGCTCACCCAAAGTTGGTTCAGCATCCAGTACATCCATGGTTGGCAAGCATTTGATGGCATCGAGGGCTGATGCAGATATGGGGTTCTGTTTTGAGGAGAAGTCAGAATAATGTTCAATGCATCTCTATCAGCCTGAAAAAAATGAATGTCCTAGGACAGGATGTAGATGTTCCATCAATCATCACCATTGAAGCTGGAAGTTGTGAACCAGTTCATGTACTTCGGGTCAGCAGCGACCTCACCCTGGACACAGAAATAGACAAGAGGATTGGGAAAGCAGCAACCACATTTGCTCACCTCACCATGCAAGTGTGGGAGAACTCCAAGCTCTCCATCAAGACAAAGACAAAGTCTACAATGTCTGCATCATAAGCACACTTCTCTACAGGAGCAAGACATGGATGTCATATGTCAATCAGGAGAAGAGTGTTGTGTCCACTAAAATATCAAATCCAATATTTATAAACCAATCACACTCAAGAAAATACTTACATCTTAAAACACACCAATAAAATCATAGAATACAAATCAGAAAGTTTGTTGTATTAGTCATCATGATTTAGGTAGATACCGCCAAAATATCATGCAGATGTTGTAGAAGACATACCACATAGCTTTTTAGGACCAATTAGGAAAAAGTAAATGATTTAATTCCGGAGTGGATTTTGTTACAATAACGTGTATAAAAACATACAAAATCTGGACCCAAACAGGATACGCACAACTGTCACCAAGTTCCACGCAACTCTTGCTTATGATCTTCATGACCTCATGCTAAAAGTGACAGAGTTGACAAACTTCAGACTATGGCAACACTGCCAACAGTAAGAAACAATTTTTAACTATCGCTTGTATCCTCTTTAGTATGAACCATGCACACATGTGTTGACTTTTTCATACAAGCACGTGTATACCAATATTTCATTGGTTCTCACATACGTGCACAAAGACAATATATATTTCAGAACTTTATCAACCCAGACAAAAAGACATTACTTTCCAATCTATCACCAACTGCTTGTATTCTTGTCATTATATTAAATTAATGTTTATTTGTTGAAACTACGTTGTCTTTTCTACTGAATTTTATTCTTTCACTGAAAATCATGTGATTATTCTAAATGGCTGAGATAAGAGCAATTCCGCAACAAAATTTTGTTATTGTATCGAATCCTGACACTGAATTTTAGCATTCAAGTAGCAGGATTCTTACAAGAGACTGAACACTTTTCACTTGAGATGTATCCACTGCATCTTGGGCATATCGCGGAAGGATAAAATGAACGCAGAAGTTCTGTCTTGCATCGACAAAAGAGACTCTGGTTGCCCTCAATTGTGCTACAGATATGTCAGTAAGAGGGACATGAAGGCCCTTGAGAATAACGGTGACCACTGGAAGGACCTTGTTGCTGACAGTTCTCAGTGGAGAATCACCCTGACAAAATAATTAATGTCAGGAGAGGAGAAACTGAACAATGCAACAGAAGACAAGCGGACACGCAGAAAAGAATGCTGTGGTATAGACAACACACAGACAATTCAAAGGTGTGACAGAGACTTCCACTCATCACAGGTAGTGATGTTCCAGTGGAGCATATGGACGGGATCAAATCCATAGTCATTAACCAGCAGAGGCCTTAATGCATTACCCAGCACAAAAATTGAACTCAGAACTGACAGGTAACTTGGTTCATTTTACCAATGCTTTTAACCACTTCATGTGTCCTGCAGAATAAGTCAGAGGTGGAAATTTGAGAATGATATCAGAAAGAGAAATCCAAATACAAAAGGATATATACCTATGTTTTATAGATAATGCAAATGCGTTTGATAAAGTATGTCACAAAGAACAGTTGGAATTGCTATGTAACCTTGACATAGTTGGGAAGGATATTAGAATAATCCAGAATCAATACTAGCCAAAACTGCCAGCATATGGATAGAAAATGAGTTCCCTAAATATACAAAAATAGAAAGGGGTATAAGACAAGGATATTTCTTTTCACTGTACTTATTCAACCTATACAGTGAAGTGATTCTGAGAGAATTACAAGTCCTATCAGGATTCATTATTGATGGTCCCAATCTTAACATAAGATATGCATATGACACAGTTTTGATAGCAGATGCTACTGAAGATAGTGAAGTAAAACAAGAAGAAAGAATTAAACATCAATTGTAAGAAGATAGAAGGCAAGGTTGTTAGAAAAATGAACAGTACAACATGCAAATTAGAAATTGGAGATACCAAAATCAAATAAGTACATAATATCCATTGTATAGTACAATGATGTAAATATCTGGGAAGTGTTTTAAAAGAGAATGAAAAATGTGGCAGGGAAATTTGAAGGTGCATTAGGATAGTGAAAGATACCTACTAAAAGCTAAGCAAAGTATTAAGAAACAGGAAAATTCTGTTTGAAACAAAGGAAAGAGTACTGAAATATTACATGGTATCATTCCTCCTATATTGCAGTGAATGTTGGACAATCTTCTCACAGATGAAGAATAGCATTGAAGCAACAGAAATGTAGTTCTATAGGAGGATGCTGTGGATACCATGGACCGAACATGTGAGCAACAACAAAGTTTTAGAGAAAGTGAAAACAAAAAGTTCACTTATGCTTAACATCAGGAAGAGATAATTGAAATCCCCTAATGAGGAAAGAGAGCTTGGAAAATTTAACACTCACAAGATATATTGAAGGCAAGAGAGGCAGTAGAAAACATTGCATTACCTACATATCAAGCTTGAGTAAATGGATGGTACAACAGGGTTCAGGAGAGATAACAAAAAGACAAAATTTATTAAGATCTACAAAAGACAGGAAATTGTGGAGAGCTATGACCACCAACATCCTTAAGGTACACATCACATAGAAGAAAAAGAAACCTAATGTTGCTTGCATGTCTCTTCAGCTTAACTAGAGTATTTCAGTTTTACATGAACTAAAGTGTAATTTGTTGTTGGAATTTTGGAGTCTTTAGTATAATTTTTTTTCTCTCTTAATTCCAAACAAATCAGTAAATAATTTGTATTCATATTTTTTCACATAAAGGCTGTGCACAAAAAGAATTGCCTAATCTAATTGAATTAGGTACTTATAAAAAAAATAAAGACCAATCCCACTTTGTCTATGGTGAGAAAACTGTCTCAGAACCTCAAAAATTGAACAAAGAGCAAAGTGCATAATATATATATATATATATATATATATATATATATATATAGGTGGCCTGACGATTGCATCTAGCATGAAACAGACTGTCACCTCTAAGTGTTGACTTCTATGTTCACTTTTATATTTACACATGCTCTATCTCTGATATTGAGCACTTTGTCCCATAAATATAGCACACTTTAAGACTATATTTCTTTATATATATATATATATATATATATATATATATATATATATATATGCTTTTCCAAGATAAATATAAAAGAGACATCATTATACCTCACAGTTAACTGCCTTGTGGCACTCCTTAGGCTGCTCCTTGGATGATATTCTAATACCAAGACATCTAATGGTAAAGAACTCAAAGCATTTAATAATGTAACAATGTAGGACACTTAAGCTCATTCTCCTGTACAAACTAGACAACTAAGAGCTTAAGAATAATACCATTGGTAACAATTTCATAATGATGTTATTATTTTTTATGAGGAGGACGCATATTCATTTTGTATCTAAACATAAAGAAGGCTAGGCTATGAGTTCACCACTTTCTCTTGTGATCTCAAACATTTATAACGAGATTTATTTTAAACCTTTGATCTGTTTTAAATATGTGGATGATATTTTATACTCTAGCTTTACAGATATACAAGTCCTCTTTTACTTTGCAAACTCAATCAGATCATCCTAGCTGTTCATGACAAAAAAAGGAAATGAAGAAAATTCTTACTTTTTTATACATGTCTTTGTAACACACAAGGAAGCTATGGAATAGTATAGCTGTGTACAGAAGTTCATCACACATGACTGCTACAGATAGAATATCATGTAAGAGGTACTGATGAAGGAATCCAAAGAATCTTTGGACTTTCTAATATCAGGTAGTTTTCAATGGTGCACACACTTTAAGGGAGAGATCAGCCATCCTTAAAGCCTTCAAGCCATTTTCAAAGCAAAAATTGAAAAATCTGGTATAGACAATTCATTATATATAAAAATAAATCTATCAAAGTATAGAAAAAAATAAATAATCACAAACCTTATTAACTGCAAATCTGATATGTAGCAAAATGAACAGTCACAAATTCAAGTAGTGCTCTTTCTCAAGTCAACACCAGACAACTCACTTCACAACACAAAGAAATGTCTAATATACCTGTAGCTACAGCCACAGGTCAGACATGATATGTTGACGACTAAGCATCACTATTCTCATGCAAATTAACACAATGACTGCTATGCAAATTTGGCAGTGACGCCATTTATATGGAGAGACTCCTCCAAACAGTCAATTGTTCAGGAGAACAAACTCTTACCTACACCAGACACACCCAAGTTGAGATCTTTTTTGTGTTGGTCTGATTCTCTTCCACATAAAAACTTTGTGCAAATTTACAGAAGTATAAGTTTTCTGTACAGACACACATTATATATATTATTTTAGATATATACATATTCCTTTCTTTAAAATTCATGTGTTCTGTATATAATTATATATGTTTAATATATGCATATATATATACACAAACCCAAAAATACACAGGCACATATACACACACACATCATCTATCTATATATATATATAAATTGTTGTGCATGTAGTTTAATGGTTATCAACATGGAAAGTAGAATCAAGACCTGCATTCAAATTCCAGTTGATTCTGTTCAATTCACACTAATGACCTTGGAAGAGATATGAATTCATTTCACTCCAGCTATGCCTATGCATTAAATAGCTGGGCAGACTGGGTTCTCAAGCCATGGAGGGCTGTTCAGACATTTTGTGGCAAATTGTGCACCATTTCTTTTAATCATTTCATCCAAAACATTGTTTCTATATAAGCCTTCGCCAGTATAATTAAGTCATCTGTGTAGTTAGTCTATCAGTTCAGTTCTAAACCCTATAGGACCCTTATACATTAAAATCTGTAGGAGAGTTCATTTTATATGGAGACATATAAGAAATAAATAGACACCTGAGCTTTTTCAACTTGCCATCTCATGAGGGGCAAATTCCCTATCTAATCTCTGTTGCTTCTTTCCAGAATTAATTGTCTTACTCTACATAGGAATGTATACATCAAGAGGTTCAGCAGGTTTGTAAAGTTTTTTAAGGGGTAAATTGATTTTACCATGCAGGGCAACTATTGGACCCAGGCATTTCCATGATATGGCAGCCCAAACTATCACTGATCCACCTCCATACTTCACTGTTGGAAGTAGGCAGTCAGTGTTGTAAACTTCTTTGGGCTGCCTCCACACATAAACTCGCCCTGAAGTTGAGAAGAGAGAAAAACTGGACTCATCTGAGAATATGACTTGCTTCCATTGGTCTGCAGACCAGGCATTGTGATCTCTGCACCACTTCAACCTCTTCTGAATGTTGCGAGTGGAGAGAAAAGGTTTCCTTACGGTGGCTCTTCCATGATATGCAGACTTATGGAGCTCACGACGAACAGTTTTAGTAGAAACTGGACTATTCAGATGATTATTCAACTCAGCAGTCACTTTGGCAGCAGTAGTCCAATGATTTTTTGCCACATTGCATTTCAATGCACGTCAGTCCCTGTCAGCATGTTTGCAAGTCCAGCCCGAATTGTTACGGCTGCTAGAGGTTTTGCTCTGTTTCTCGAATTGCGTCGTAGTTCTTGATATGGTAGCTCTTGAAAAACCAAACAGTTCAGCAACCTTAGTGACCGAGGCTCCAGCCATGCAAGCTCCAACAATGTGCCATTTTTCGATCTCAAACTGAGCTTAAATTTTACTAAATTCTAAAAATAAATAAGACAAAGAAAGTAAATTAGATAAATAAATGTATTTACAATAGATATAACCAGCAATTACAAAGTTTAGTTAAAGTTCTTAACATAATAGGTCTTTGAAATATAGGAGTGGAATTTGCACCTGTTCCAATTATTTTGTCCAACCCCTGTATAAATATATATATATATATATATATACATATATATATATATATTCATATATATATATATATATGAAGAAATATAGTTTTAAGGTATGCTATATTTATGGCATAAAGTGCTCAATATCAGAGGTAGAGTGTATATAAATATAAAAGTGAATATTGAAGTCAACACTCATAGGCGACAGGCTGTTTCATGTTAGATGCAATCGTCGGGTGGCCTGATGATTGCATCTAGCATGAAACAGCCTTTTGCCTCTGAGTGTCGACTTCAATGTTCACTTTATATATATATATATATATATATATATATATATATATATATATATATATATATATATTATAATTTAACTGATTTAAAATTTTTTTTTTTTACTCCTACAGTAAAATGAAATTAATATGAAAAGCTAGAATATGTAGGCCATTAAATGACCCATGTCCTTTGTGCATATCTGAGAGGCTATATATTACTAAGTTTATAAAAAATAAAAGTTTACTGAATCAGAGAAATAAATTAGCAATTTTTTGCTGTCATTGTCATAAACTTTACTTAAATAATATTTAAATATAAAATTTAAAAAAAAAATTGTGACCTGGCAATATACATACTTATACTTGATATGAAAAAATAATTTTACATATTGTAAGTAATTCTAATACATTTACTTGTTTTAAAAAGAAATATAGTCTATTAAAAATTAAAAGAGAAATAATTTTAAAATTGTAGTTAAATAAAACGTATTCTAACCTAAACATCCCAAAAAAATCTTTAAGTATACAAATAGCAAAAATGGCGTATGAATTTTTTGCCATTAACAATAGAATTTTAAAAAACCCAGATGACATGCATTTAACGGATGTCAGAATTCGTTGAAAAATACATCCCTACCCTACCTTACCATAACCCCCTTTTTCGAACGTAAGTAATAACTGATACAACAAAAGTAGATGAAAATGAACACGCTACCACCCCTTGTCTGGATGAGTGGATTTCTCTGTATCCTTGGAAACACTGAATTATGAATTTTTGCTGTGCCTTTAAAACTCAGTAAATTTAAAAATAAGTTACTCCAAAATTCGTTTGAGGATGAAATGAAACTAATGTTTTTAATTTAATTACAAAATTAAATTTGAAGCTTTTAGCTTCCATTTTTGAAACATGGTTATTACTGTGTAGCAAAAAAAACATATTTTAAATCAGTTAATTTATAATATTAATGCTCTGTAAATTTACATTGAGCACTATTTTGTAAAAATAAAAATATCTATAAGAACTCCAGATTATATATCTTACTGTTCTTTCTTTTTATTTATATATATATATATATATATATATATATATATATATATATATATATATATACACACACACACCAGGAACGTTTTTTTAATCAAAATGCTTTAAAATCTAAAATGCATAAAAATATATTGTAGCTTAAAAACTGACCTTTCTTGTTCTGAATGCCAATAAACATCAAGTTGTTGTCACCAAATTGTTTTAAAAGAATTACAACTTAACTCAAATGCCATAATCCTTTTTCATATTGGGATATTACAATTATGATTGCTTGTCTAATCATAAACACAGTTTCTAGTGACTGCTGGGTTTTTGCTAGGGTGACAGTATGTCTTCTTAAATTACCAGCATTTTCTTTAGTTTCTCAGTGGCCTCAACAATCTAATATCAATCCAGATGTATGTTTCAGATGATTTAGAAAGCTCTTTCAGATTGTTCTAAGTGATTCATATATTCAAAAATATAATCTTTATATTCCATAAATCTGGTAGCTCTCAAGCAAGGTCTTAATATTTATTATCTCAGTATCTTTCACCCTAAGATTTGGTTGAATAGCAATATCAACACTTTCACAGATCTGCATATCTGTTTGTGATAAATGGTTCTCAAACTAAGCTAATGTTTGCATTTTTAATACAAATCTTTTTTTTTCTTTCCAGCATTTCACCCCAAGCAAGGTGAGAAGCCACTAGCACACAAGGGGTTACAGAGGATTTGGAGCGAGAGCAGATTGGAGTGATAGAGGAAAGAATGAGGAGAAGGATAGTGGATAGATCAAGGCAACTGGTGATGTCCGTTGACATTACATTTGAATAGTTGGAGATTATAACTATCAGGGAAACATTAAAAGTGGAGGAAGTTCCACAGGCATGAGGTGCGAGATATGAAGCTATTGGAGTACAAGAGATGGCTACATTTAATAGTTTCAACAGTGAAAGGGTGAGAGCGGGATGCCAGCCTCATAGGATGCTTGAATTCATGGAGTCTGGGAACCAGCGAAAGCAGCTCATCAGAGCAATTACCATGAAAGTAATTGTAAAAAAGACAGAGAGAGGCGACAACACGTCTGTGAGAGAGCGACTGCAGACGAGATGCCAGATCAGGGCCAATTACATTGCATATCCGTCTCTGGATCCTATCAAAAACCCCGACAAACAGAAGGGGCTCCAGTCCATATATGGCAGCAATACTCCATGCAAGGGTGAATGATTGATTTGTAGATTTGAAGGATCGATCCCAGGGAGAAAAATTTCCTGGGGCGGCACAGGGAGACAACTTTCCTTGTGGTGGACGAAGCAATTTACTCAATGTATTTGTTCCATCTCAGGTCAGCAGTCATTGTGAGACCGAGCAGCCGCAAAGAGGTGCTCTCAAGAAGTTGACGGTCAGACATTCTAATGGGGGGCAGGGAAGGATCACCATGGTGATTAATAGAGCAGTTTTGTTTTTGAGGCGTTAAAGTTAACCGGCCAATTCCTGCCGCAGTTAAGATCATTAAGAATCTCTTTATACAATTCAAAGATACATGTATATGTGTGGGGTGCACATGCACAGTTTGTTTAAAGCAGAAAATCTAAACCCAAAAGAAACTGATAACATATATCAAATAAATTTATATTTACATATTTATAAGTCTACCATTTGTCCTTGCTTCAAATACTGCTGCCACATCTGATCTGGTCTGGTGATCCTATGATATATTTAGAGATCATTGATAAAATCCAAAGAAGAATTTGCAGTGTTATTGGTTCTGACCTGGTATCATGGTTTTAGTCACTTTTCCACCACCTTAATATAGCTTCCCTGTTCCTTTTCTATAAATACTTTCATAGTAATTGTTCTGATGAACTTTCCTTGATGGTATCTAGACTTTATGAATTTAAGAGTAGTACAAGATTAGTGGCAAGTTGAAAGTTTTACAGTTGAAATGGTGATATGTAACTGTAAGTTCTATGCTAACAGTTTCTTCTATCACACTTCTTGCTTGTGTACCTCTCTTCTGGCTTCTTTTTTCTCTGTCAAATTTGATCTTCAAAAATTTAAAAGCAATGTCAATTATTATCTTCTAATTCTTGTTCTTTTATTGTTCTCTCTCCTTAATAGTGATTTTTCTCCTATTCTTTCACACTTAGTCTTATGTCTTAGTGGCTTTATTGCCTTTCTTGGTTAAATAAACATTCAAAGTGAAATAGCATAACAATTCCTGCCTTTTTGTGACTATTTGGCAAGAATTTTCTTTTTTACTCACTTTGAGATTTCTGTGAACTTTATTGAAAGATTGAAAGAAAATTTTAAAAAAGTTTTTCTTTTAGAATCAAATCATTCTTTATAAGAATTTTATTTTCCTCATACTTTTGCAGTTTTCAAGAAAATAGAGATAAGTTTTCTTAAATCTTTTCAGTTTAAAATAATTCAATATCAAAAATATTTCCAGCCCATTCCCAAATATTTTTTCAAACCATTCCATATAAAATTTCACAGAAACAGAAAATATCCATTCTTGTTCCATTAATTTAATGCATAAATTTGCCTTCTGCATTTCAGAGAGTAAAAGAGTAAATTCCTTAAATTAGTTGAAATGATTAAAAATGAGTAATTATTGGCAAATCAACAATTATGGGTCACCTTCAAATTCTACCTTATATGAATGGTAACAGGCTTTCAGATTTAACATAATCTTTACACAGGATACATGACCTGTAGTTTAGATTTTCTTTGCTTTACTGTACAGTTTACAAATATTATCTCAGGGAAAGCCAAAGTAAAACATCCAGCAGACTTGAGTTGTACAAAACTTGACAGGAAGCTGGTAAAAATGAACACTTTTCCTGACAGAAAGTATCTAAAGACTTACAAGAATTTCTGATCTTGAGAATGTCTGTCACATCTTGTTTTCTGGTCCGGCAGAAATCAGACACAGAGGGGGATCTGCAGTTTCAGGATCTTTGCATTACCAAAAACACCTGGGGCTGTCATCTTTTATGCAATGAGGTGTTACAAGTGAGATGATTTATCATGTGGAAAGATTAGAAGATGTGAAGGACAGTAAACAATGGAAGTAATACTAAATACAAATGAAAAATGGCAAAACAATTGTTGCAGGTATTGTATTAGGATAAAAATTTTCAATACATGAACACTTTTTAATTAATTGGTAAAAAACATAGCCTCTTTGTGTATGTACACACACATGCATATATATATGTGTGTGTGTGTACATACACACATGCATATATATATGTGTGCATGCTTTTTTTAGAGTGGACTTCACCCTATACAAGACCTGAAAGGCACTCAAGGTAGAGGGTTAAAGAGAAAGAGGCAGTTTATGTGGATAGGAGGGAAAGATAGCAGTTTACTTTAGACTAGGACAAGTTAAGGTTGTAGTGATCAAGGAAGCATCCTCTTGGGAGTCGGTTTCACAAAGCAGTGGTTCATGGGAAGAAGGTGGTTGAGTGGAACATACTTCCCACCAATGGAATATGGAGGGTATATGGGTGGATTGTTATAAAGTGTGTGTGTGTGTGTGTGTGTGTGTGTGTGTGTATGCGTGCATCTATGTGCAAGTGGGTGATGAAAAGTTGTTAGTTGGACAAAGAAGGTTTTAAAAAAATGATTCTGATTTTTAGACATTTGTTCAGGTTTTGCAAAGTTGTTCAAGCTGAGAACATTTTTAGTAAATTTCCATTTTGCATATACACACATTATATATATATATATATATATATATATATAT
>OZ038480.1:24344489-24384489 GCA_964036315.1 Acanthosepion esculentum
TCAAATATGGGTATCTGCTAAAAATTATGTTTGAAGTAATAAAAATATGTCAGATTAAAATATAAAAAACATTTATTCTTTAGAAATTGCTTTGTTTACGTTTTGGACACAAAACTGGGTAGATATGCATTTTTCAAAAATTATGAATGAGCAAAAATGTGCTTTAAAGGCCAAATAGAACCTTGCTTGATTGTGAAGCTCGTCATAGCCAAGCACTCAAAGCATGCCAAAATTAATTCTTTAGAAATCGCTTTGTTTACGTTTTGGACACGAAACTGGGTAGATATGCATTTTTCAAAAATTATGAATGAGCAAAAATGTGCTTTAAAGGCCAAATAGAACCTTGCTTGATTGTGAAGCTCGTCATAGCCAAGCACTCAAAGCATGCCAAAATTAATTCTTTAGAAATCGCTTTGTTTACGTTTTGGACACGAAACTGGGTAGATATGCATTTTTCAAAAATTATGAATGAGCAAAAATGTGCTTTAAAGGCCAAATAGAACCTTGCTTGATTGTGAAGCTCGTCATAGCCAAGCACTCAAAGCATGCCGTCAGATGATGGTTCTTCCTGATAAAGGATACATGTAGGTTCAAGTCCTGTGGTGGCACACGTTTTCTGTAAGTTTTCTTGAGTATGCAGACAGGTAGATAAAATAAATGCTATTTAAAATAAATGGAACACCCATACAAATATGCATATGCACTAAAAATAATGTTTAAAGTAATGAAATATTATGTTGCATTAAATAATAAAATCAATTAATTCTATAGAAATATAGATATGTATATAAATATTATAAATTAATAGATTTAAAATATGGTTTTACCTCTACACAGTGATAACCATGTTTCAGAAATGGAAGCTAAAGCCCCTGAATTTAAATTAAATTCAGGGGCTTTAGCTTCCATTTCTGAAACAGGGTTATCACTGTGTAGCGGTAAAACCATATTTTAAATCTATTAATTTATAATATTAATGCTCTGTAAATTTAAATTTACATTGAGCACTATTGTGTAAAAATAAAAATATCTATAAGAACACCGGATTTTATATCTTACTGTTCTTTCCTTTTTATTTATAGGAGTAGGTAGGCTTTCCTACCACCCGGTCTACACTCCTCCCCCCTCTATTGGACACGTTTAGAGGCCCAAACCTTGTTTCGTGTCTAGGAAGGGGTCCCCGGATTTCTCTCTCTCTGTCTCTTTCCCTTCTCCACATCCTTTCATTTCTCATTCCTATCTGCTCTCGCTCCGGATCTTTTTTGGCCCCCTTGCCTTGATCGACCCACTGTCTTTCTCTTTCTCCACATCCCCTCCCTTGCCACTCCTATCTGCTGTTCCTCCAACCCCCTCTTTAACCCCTTGCGTGATAGTGGCCTCCGGCCTTGCTTGGGGTGATATGATTAAAAAAAAAAAAAAAATATACATATGTATATAAATATATATTTATTAAAAAATATACATGAATACAAGTTAATGCATTTATATATATATTTGAATTCATCACTTATTCATACATGTATACACCAACATCAGGAGAGATGGTGCATTTTGCAGTATGTAATATAGAGCATGGTCCGAAAGTCTTGTCATGCTGAGTAAAACATTTTCCATGGCTGATGGCACGAGATCCTACAGAAAATTTGTATGGATTAAATTCAATACAGATATTCTTGATGTGTGACGGTGTCAATGAAAGTGAATAAACTGAATCCAGTACATGTGTTTTGTATGACTTGTTCTTCAATTGTTCTCATTACTTTTTGGTAGGTGGGGTGACAAGACTTTCGGATGACACTGCACAATGACATTAGATGATACACCCTATACTTAGCATGATATATGATCGAAATATATCCCATATATATTCAATCTTCTGAAATTGCTTAGATTGTTAAATTAGTTTCACTTGTAAATCCCAAATTTGAGTGCATGCCCCCCATCTTTAACATTTAGGGCAGAGGGTGAGTTTGAAAAACTTATGGCATAAGTATCATAAAAATATATTCCAAAATAGAAAAAAGAGAGAAATGTTTATGCACATGTACAAGTTACTTGAAGATGAACTGATTCATAATAATAGACACATAGACAAGCTTTTAAACATCAAAGTGCAAGGAAATACACAGGCATATGCTCAAATATGCATACATACATATATATATATATATATATATTTGTGTATATATATATTTCTGTATATATCTATGTATTATATATACATATGTGTATATGTATATATATGTATGTATATATATGTGTGTGTATATATACATATATATTTAATATATATATGTATGTATATATATATATATACATATGTGTGTGTGTATGCATAGATATAAGTATATATATATATATATATATATACATATATTGTTGTAAGTGTTTGAATATATTGATATAGATATAGATATAAGTGTATATATATATAGATATAAGTGTATATATATGAATGTGGGGGAGATGGGTATATATATATATATATATATATATATATATATATATATATATATGAAGAAATATAGTCTTAAGATGTGCTATATTTATGGGATAAAGTGCTCAATATCAGAAATAGAGCATCTGTACATATAAAAGTGAACAGAGAAGTCAACACTTAGGGGCGACTGTCTGTTTCATGCTAGATGCAATCGTCAGGTCACGATTGCATCTAGCATGAAACAGACAGTCGCCTCTAAGTGTTGACTTCTCTGTTCACTTTTATAATTATATATATATATATATATATATATACACACACACGTGCATATATATATATATGTATATATATGTGTGTGTATATATATATATGTGTGTGTGTCTGTGTGCATGTGTGTATATATATATATATATATATATATATATATATATATATATATATATATACTCTACTCTCCCCCACAATCATATATATACACTTATATCTATATATATATACACTTATATCTATATATATATATATATTCAAACACTTACATGAATATATATATATATATAATTATATCTATCTATATATAATATTATAAATTAACTGATTTAAAATATGTTTTTTTCGCTACACAGTAATAACCATATATGTATTTATACTTATACTAACATTCAGATACCCTCATGTGCATGCACACACACACACACACACACACACACACACACACATATACATATATATATATATATATATATATATATATATATACCCCTATACTCACACTCGGATACACAGAAACAGATATATACCCCTTTTACTCCCATTCAGATATAAATATATACCCCTATCCTCACATTTAGAAACACAGACTCATATATATATTTATATATATATATATATATATATATATATATATATATATATATATCCCTGTACTCACATTCATATATATAACCCTATATGCACATACATATATATACTATGTATACAGACATTCAGATATGCACAGACATATATATATATATATGTACCTATACATATATTCAGATACACACACAAACATATAATTTATATATATATACACACACACACACGTCCTTACTCACATTCAGATACACACACACATATATATGCATATATATATATATATACATATTTATATATATATATATATATATTCATGCACAAATAGATCCATATATACATCTGTTCATATATGAACGAATAAATATATATATGATGGCTGGCCACTTGTATCCAAGTATGCCTGTCTACTAGCTAATTCCTATTGCTGACGCTTGCTCAGGCACATTTGTGTTTGTTCAACACCTACATAGCTCTCCTGTGGTTTATACTGGGACTATGATGAGCAGACCATATCACGAATTGACCTGATGGTTTTGTTAGCATGATGTCACAAATTAAGTTAAGTTGATTATGCTAGATAATGTTCTCTATCCCAGAAAATCTCTCTCTCTCTCTCTATATATATATATACATATATATATATATATATATATATATATATATATATATATATATATATATATATATACACACACATACATCTACTCACATTCTGATACACAGACACATATCTATATTTACACACACACATTACACCTTACTCACACTCAGAAAACACTCACACATGCACACACACACACACATCTTCTCACATTCAGATACATATATATACACCCATCTACTCACATTCAGATACATATATACACACACATCTACTCACATTCAGATTATATATATATATATATATATATATATATATATATATATACACACACACACACACACACACTGAATCAGAATATAGATATATCTACTCCCATATATATATGTTTCTTAGTTGTCCAACTTTTCAGCAGTTCCTTTACATGAATCAGTTTAATCCACATGAGCCGGAAACTGCTTGCACTCAGTGTAGAAGACTGACTGGACAGGCTCCAGACCCACCCCATCCTAACGGCAGAGACACAGGCGTATTATATCTATATTACAGTTTGGCCATTCAAGGTGAACTACATTCCACTTGATAGACAGGTCACTCAAGAAGATAGGAGAGTCAAGTCCAGGGATTGGGTTTGGCTGGAGTGTGGTCAGCAGGGAAGTATATGTCTCATCCCCTTACCAACGAAATAAGCCCTCATTCAAATGCAATCAATTCATCTATAAACAGCCTCTGTACCTTTTGTGGCAACCATCTCTCTCTTGCTTCCTCTCTCTCTCTCTCTCCTCTTTCTCTCTTCTTTCTTTCTCTCTTCTTTCTTTCTCTCTTGTGCACTTGCCCATTCTCTATGCCTCCTTATTCTTCATCCTTTCTTTTAACATTGTCAGACCAATGTGTGGAGATGGACACATCTCAACAACTAACTACAACTCCCACCTTCCGCTATAACCCCTGGAACAATTGTGAAAATTCGCCTTATAATTAACAGTCCAAGTTGGCAGAATGATGTCCTGTTATTGATCATCCCCCATCATTTGTTGGCTCCACCACTTCCACCTCCTACTATATATTCATTGTCCATTTCTGTTTTGGCCAAAATAATTTTAAGTCATATCTTGTGGAAGTCAATCACATAATTATCAAAACTTTGGTTCTTGTTTTTTTTTTTTTATATATTTCCTTTTTTATTTTTTAAATATTTTATCTTCTTTTTCCTCTACAATGAAAAAATCTTTATTTCTTTATCAATTCTTATGAGCATCATAATTACTAATATTTCAAGAATAAAATATTTTTTTGCTGATTTGTTCCCTAAAACTGCAGTTTAAGTTCAATTCTTGATGAGGTCTTTCAATTTCAGACTGCAAAAAAAAAACCCTCTATTACCCAGTGTCTGTGATATTGATGCAAATTAATATTTGGAATCAGTAGGAGCATGAATTTAAATATCTGGGAAGATGAAAAATGTAACACTGAAATCCAAAGGCACATTGAGAAACTGAAAGGTGTCTCCTCAAAGTAAAATTTTATTAGAAACAAGTTAAAGTACTGAACAGTTATGTAATATCCGTCCTCCTATATGGCAGTAAATACTGGACAGTCTCCTTAATAATGAGGAAAGATGACTTGGAAAATTTGACACTCACAAAACATATTGAAGGCAAGAGACTACTTGTGAATACCAGGTGCTATAAGCTTGAATGTGCAGGTGATGTAATGGAAAATATGCTTGGGAAATGTACAAACACACCTCTTTTTCCCCAGCTATGGGTTAATTAGTAGGACTTGTATCAATAAATGATTATTATCTCCAAAAGATTATATATAATTTTTTTATATATACAAAGGGATTTCTTAAATTTATATACAAAAGAATTTCTTAACTGTCCATATCAATACTTGATGCTATGTCCCCAACTTTGTGGCACTGTGTCCACATTTCAAAGGATTAATCCATATATTAAATATTTCCAATTGTAATGAATATGCATTTTTGTTTTCTCATTTTTCATATTTGCATCATTTTTTAACTCCAGTATGGATGTGTGCATGTCTATGTTTTTACCTGTGCTCACGTGTTCTTGTTTTACAATTGTATATTTTGTAATTTATATTTTTGTTTGTATATATATCTTTGATTTGTATATATATATATATATATATATATATATATATATATATATATAGTTTACGAAAAACTAGATAATCCGTATGAGTAGACCCAACGAGGATAAAATCCAGAGAGCTCAATGTAAATCAGAGCTAATAATTTAAATAAAAAAAGACCATTTTAAGGTTCCATATAATAAATTATTTCACCACAGCCCTTTTAAAGGACCGCGGATCATCAGATTTTATTTCCAAAGGTTGAAACGAAAAAAGAAATATATATATATATCTGTATTGTATGTATATCATTGATTTATATATATATATATATATATATATATATATATATATATATATATATATATATATATATATGAATTCTGTTGTGTTTATTATATTATATTATTATTTAATTTATATTAGTTTGTTTTGTCTTTATTATACTATATTAGTATTTCAGTTACAAAGTAAATATTTATTAAAATTTCTGCATTTAGCAATTAATTCATTTCTCTTGTTTGATAATTTGATTATTGAAATTTATTATATGAATTTTTTTTCTTCAGAACAGTTTACTTTTTCTATTATTAATATTATATGAGGGTAATTTTTATGATTTCCCATATAATTTTAGTTGATATATTTTTTCTTTCTGACTCCATATATATTTTGATAATGTGTTATTTATGAATCTATTTATTTTAAATGATATTTTATGATTATTAAATATTCATATTAAAGTGGACATTGAAGTCAACACCAAGGAACAACAGTCTGTTTCCTGCTTAAATGCAATTGTCAGGCCATTGCATTTAAGCAGGAAACAGACTATTACCACTGAGTGTTGACATCAATGTCCACTTTTATATTTACATATGCTCTATTCTTGATAGTGAGCACTTTATAGCATACCTTAAAAGTATATTTTTATCCTTTATATATATATATATATATATATATATATATATATACAAGTATAGGATTTATGTTAAGAAATAAATTCCAATAACCAAAAAATACTATTCTTAAAAGAGTGCTCAATACAGAGTAAATCAAATATAATTATTTATTCAAACATTATAACATAAATATGTTATAAAATCACTACAAATATAGCCGTTTTGTTTCAACATTTTCTGGTCAAGTGATGGTGTTGAAAGTAGAATAAGGGGTCTTATTCTACGTTTAATACCATCACTTGATAAGACACCAGAAGTGTTGAAACAAAATGGCTATTTTTGTAGTGATTTTATAACATATTTATGCTATAATGTTTGAATAAATAATTATATATATATATATATATATATATATATATATATATATATATATATGAGATAATGATATATATGTTTTTATATATCAAGAACAATATTGGAGAGAAATGTATGACAAAGTGGGAAAAGCTTTCTTGTGACATGTTTCGTCCTTCATAACAAATTTAGTTCAATGAAGTTCTAAAGGATGAAATGCATATCAAGAAAACTTTTTCCACATTGTCATATATATATATATATATATATATATATATATATGACAAAGGGGAAAAAGTTTTCTTGTTATGCATTTATATATATATATATATATATATATATATATATATATATATATATATGAGATAACGATATATATATGTATATGTATATAAGATAACAATATATATATATATATATATATATATATATACATATATATATGAGATAAAGATATATATTTATATATATATATATATGAATTTTCATATATCAAGAACAATATTGGGCAAAAATGTATGACAAAGTGGAAAAATTTAGTTCAATGAAGTTCTAAAGGATGAAATGCATAAGAAGAAAACTTTTTCTACATTGTCATATATATATATATATATATATATATATATATATATGACAAAGGGGAAAAAGTTTTCTTGTTATGCATTTATACATATATATATATATATATATATATATATATATATATATAAATGCATAACAAGAAAACTTTTCATATAGTGTGTGTCTGTGTGTGTGTGTTTGTGTGTTTATAAGCTAAGTTTCTTTTAATTTTTGTCTCATTTCATAGATATAAGTATTAATAAAAAGTAGATGAAATTCATATTAGGAAATAAGTTTAGTTTACTTTGAAATGTTACAAAGTTTTTGCAGTGTTTTAAATTTTTATAAAAAGTTCTCTAATAATGAAATTCCTAGTTACCAAAAGAAGTGCTGTACTGCATAATCCCTGTTTTAATATTCCACCCTCCCTCCTAAATGATTTTGCTTTCCATTTATTTCTCCTTTAAGTTGGAACAATATATATTTGAATCAATTATTTCCTTCTAAGGAATTAGCTTAAAGTAGAAGACCTATTTCCAGTTCCCACATATGCACAACATCACCATGTTTGAATGAAGACTGGCCTTTCATTAATGACACCTTTGACTTACTTCATGATCTCCTGGATTTCATGTTGTTGCGAAGTATTTATTTTCCTCTGCCAGTCACAATTTGTTTTAAAAATTGTACACAGAAATACTGCTTCTTTTGCATGTCTAATAAAAAAAGTCACACAAAGCAACTAATATAATCAAAATAACAAAAATTATTTACAACACTAGATTTTACTATTTTAAATATGTTGGCTATCACCCATATCATATAGCATTAATTATCAAATAATGACTTATTTTGATTTGCTATCAACCTCAACTGGTTGATTGGAACATTTTGCAAGAAAATCTCCGAACTTTATAAAAGAGAATTTGACACATTTCATCATTTTCAATACTTTCTCCATAAACACAAATCTGTTTTGTATTTCAGTTACATTTTTATCTTTGTTAAAATAAAAGAAAGCATAATATGCTCAAAATTCTGTTTAATTTCTTCCTTCATTGTCAGAATCAATAAACAAAATATACAAATTTTGACAAAACATCTCTAAAATACACACTCAAAGACAGCTGTCACAACCCAATCAAAAGTGATCTTTTTGAATTAAATTAATTAAAATGAAATGATCCTAATGCCATCTAATGACAAAAAGTGAATGGAAATTTAAGCCACAAGCTTCTATATAAGCAATAATTTTTTTTTGTCTTGTTATTTCAGTTGGATAATTCTTTCAAATTTTGCAATTTCTGTTTTGATAAGAAAGAAAGAGACTTTTTTTTTTACAGAGCAGTATTTAAATATTGATCTTAATATAAATGACATGCCTTTTTTGAAAGGGACACTATTTAAAGTTTAAATTCATTTTGTCTTGTATTCAAATTCCCTGTTTTGATTATGATATTTTCCAGTGATCTCTCAGGTGTCTGGAGTGAAGCCAAGTTCATCTAAATCCAACTGTTTTTTTTTAATTTTAAGCATAGATAAAATGGCTTTACAGCTATCAGTCTTACAATGGAATATTTGGTTGTTTGCCATACTTACTAGAAATGGCTGAAAAATAAAATGAGAAAATAATTTAAAAAACAAATGCACTATTCAAATTTCTTGAAATGCCTTAGTGACTCGAAAAAACTACATTTTATTATGCCTGAAAAATTTATACCAAGACAAATTTAAAGTGGCTATAATTTTTAATAATAATCTGAAACTTACAATGAAAAATCTAAATGAGCAAGCTTGCAAGACATTAATTAGCTCTTCTGTAGCTAATAAAGCAGAATGTTTTGCTCGTTAATTCTTTTCAAATTCTTCTCTTGACCTCATCAAGTCTCTATTGACCTATACGTATATCACAACACATATGGACTTGATGGTATCCCTAAAATTTTCCTAAGGAAATGTGGTTTTGAACTGGCTCTTGTTCTCTCTAAACTCTACAATAAATGCTGTGCTGCTTCTTGTTTTCCTGCTTGTTGGAAATTCTCTTCAGTAATTGCAGTCTTTAAGAAATAAGACAAACTATCTGATTCTTTGAACTATCATCCTATTATCCTTCTACCTCTTTTTGGCAAAGTACTAGATGTTCTAAACAACTCTGAACTGGTTAAGCATCTCACCTTTTCGACAAACAATGTGGCTTTTGCTTCTCTAGGGCAACTGCTGATGTATAATGGTTGTTGCTGAAAGAGTCTTTCAAGCTTTAGGTAAGAATGGTGAAGCTTGGACTGTTGCTTTGGACACCTTGAAGGCACCTGCTGGTCTTTTCACAAATTGAAGGTTTATGGTATTGGAGGAATTTTTTAACTGATTCAGTCTTATCAAATGAAAGGAAAGTTATCTTGAACAGCTACTCTTCTTGATTTTTTTGCATTAATGCAGGTGTCCACCAGGGCTCTATACTTAAATCTATTTTGTTCCTGATATTGATCAGTGACCTTCCTAATGACATCAATTCTTGAATCAGTATCTATGCTGATGACACAAATATTTACTCCTCTCTTAATCATAAATGTGATAGGTTCAATAAAGTCTAATTGACAGCTGATCGAAAAAATGATCTTCAATCTGTTGTTAACTGGAACAAGAAATGTTTTGTTAATTTTAATGCCTTCAAAATGACACTACTTTTCTTTAATTGTATCAGGGAACCCTTTTTCTCCTTCCATCATCATGGCTGATGCAAACCTCCAGAACTCATTGCACCTTCTTTGGTTGAGGTAGAAGATTAAGAGGTTGATAATTCAAAGAATCAAACAGTCCACCTGGGTTCTTAAAAACGGAAACTACAGAAACGTTTTTCCAACAAATTGGAAAGTAAGAAATAACAAGTTATCTATTATTGAACTTAGAGAGAACAGGAGCCAGTTCAGGATCATATTTCCTTAGGACAATTGCAATAATACAATCCAGTCCAAATGCTTTGTGGTGATACAGTTTATAAACCACAAAAGGAATTATATTCACATCACACAGTAGAGACTCAGTTCTAAGTGGAAAGTCAGATGAATCAGGAGTAGAATTGGAAGGGAATTTAGGATCCAAACATTCAGCAGAAGATGATAACATTTCAAAGTGAGGAGGGATCAGTGGCTTAATCTTTTTTAACACACTATTACAAAGCTGCCAGGAGAACTAAACTTGTGAGAGGGTCTATGGTGTCTCATTCTATCAGTAAACAAAAATCACAAATGGACACAAAGAAGTGTTTGTTGTGATCAGAGCTATTACATTGGTATAGCTGGGAAAAGAGATTCCAGTAGGTTGTAGTGGCTGAACAGGCAGGTGTAGATTACTAATAATATTAGTCAAGTAGAAAGAAATTAAAATGACCAGGGTTTCTGATGCTCTTGAAAGCCTTTCATTGTTCTGTGACATTCAAAGTAAACTAGAGACTTTAAGTATATTTTTATTAATCTTAACATAATCTCATCCAAGGCAATCAGGTGGAAATACTTTGTGAAAACCATGCTTACTGGTGATAACCTACTGAGCAAAAATGTTGAACATCACTCTACAACCATAAATATTTTTTACTCATTTAACCCTAAGCAAGGCAATAAAGCTACAAAGGGTTACTGAGTGTTAGAGAATACGAGAAAAACTACTATTAAAGAGAGAGGACAATAAAAGAACAAGAATTAAGAAGACAAATGATAACAATTGACACTGCATTTAAATTTTTGAAAATCAAAGGCAATAAAGCCACTAGGATGTCAGGGGTTACTGAGTGTTAGGGAATACGAGAAAAACTACTATTAAGGAGAGAGGACAATAAAAGAACAACAATTAAGAAGACAAATGATAACAATTGACATTGCATTTAAATTTTTGAAAATCAAAGTTGGCTGGTTACAAATTTACTATGCTATGTTTAATCAAAAGTGTTAGTTATTCAGTAAGGACAAAACTACAAGAAGTCATCTGCAAAACTAGCTTCCCAAATGGGGATCATTTTTTAAAGATTCCTGGCCAAGTTTGAAGCATTCTTATCTGGGATTCACTCACTGAATCATCTTCAAAAGTCTTTTAAGCATTTCTCTAAAAAAATGTTCAACTTTCAAGTAAAACTATTTGCTGCAAATATGCCAGCCACACAAGCATTCTTACACAATGACCTCTCAATGATGAGTAACCACTGAGATTGTATCTGTTTACAGATGCACAGTAAGATGTTGTATGATTACCAAATTACATCAAGGCCACATAACCAGTTATTGGATATTCAAAATGTATGGTTACTTTCTGAATTAATGTATATGTATGTGTGTGTGATTTTGTGTGTGTGTGTATGTGTACTTATGCATGAAGTTTATGCACTGCTGAACCTCCTGCATTTAAATATATATTATTTTTGATTGCGAAAGAATATGAGGTCATAATAATATTAGAAAATACTAGAAACATGATGAGAGAATATATGCTAATGTTTAGTAACCTTTTCTTTTGGATACATAGAATCATTGTAGGTCAAGTGTAGCAATTTTACCTGAAATATGAGGCTTGGTAGAAAATTAAACATAAAAATAAATGTTATTGGTCTTCATACACTTTTAATGGACAAATATTGAGACATCATTAAAAGTTTACAGATTTTTTCTTTAAAAAACATCAAAAACAAAACAAAGAACCCAAGTGAAATAATTAATTGAACCAAGGAAAAACATTTTATGTTTTGAAGGAATATTTTGTAGCCTTTTAAAATTTGAAACATAAAAAGGAGAAAAAATCAAAGAAAAGAAATGGAAGTTGTCTTCATTAAAATAAATAAACGCAAAAGTAATTTTTCTTTTTACAATTGTAGCAAAAGTGTTAATTAGAGAAATTTGTTCTTTAGAAAAGTTCCTCAGCTAATTCCAGCATTCAGCATAGTTGATATCTCATGACCGATTTTTGGTCAATTAGAACCAACTAGAATCCATATTCCAGAGAAGCAGCTGAACTACAATGGTGACCAACTTCTTTAATTATGCTTTTAGCTTGGGTATATTTTTGCCCTATATAATGGCCAGCACAAACAGTTTTGCACTGGAAAATGATTTCCAAACCTGCTGCCCTGAAGCAAGGAAGAACTTCTTCACAATTTCCCTTCTTCTTAATTGGTCAGGTGGAAGGGGATGTTTATGTTTGATGTACTCAAGGTCTCTCTCTATCACTCTCACTCTCTTTCTCAAATCAATGCCTCCAGACTGTGGTGTTATCGTTAGGACACATATTTATTTATAAATTCAACAGATAAAATGACTGCCAATGAATTTACTACTTGAAAGAAAAAAAAAATGACAAAAAACAAAAATATGTTTTTTAAACAGATAAACAAAATATACCTGCTTTCACTGCCTTTATCCAAAAATAGATGTTTAAGAAAAGAGAAGAAGAAATTGCATAATAACTAAAATTTTGTCCCATTAAGCAGGTAAAGCAAAAAAAAAAAACAAAGAAAAAATTGAAGAGGGCAGAATTTAATTTACCAAAAATAACTGAATATATAAAAAAGAAAAGATAAACTGAAAGAAAAAAATGGATTCAAGAGAAATAAATGATATAAAAAAGAAGGGTTCCATTTTTTTAATACATGAAATCTTTTCCTAATTGTTTTCTTAATTTATTGTATTGAGCAATAAAAGAAAAGAAAACAACTTGCTTTGCATCCCATTTTAATTAGAAGGGTTTTTGGTAGAGTTCACTTAATGATAAGAATTCTTTCACAAGCTACAGCCATAATTGATGACTTCAGGTTCAAATGAAGGAGAAACCACAAAGACTTCAAGCATCTTTTTGCATTCATTCTTTTTAATAATGAATTTGTAAAATCAAGCAACTTGAGTTGAATAAATATAAATCTCTTGATTCAAAATGCATGCCATTATTTCTCTCATATGCCAATTTGCTAACTACATCAATAAAAAAACAGCAGGTGAGACAAAATAATGATGTACGTTTTAAATGTTTAGACAAGATGTACAGATAAATATTGTTTAACATTCTGAGATGAGTCATTACTATTCACAAGTTGTTTAGACCGTACTATGTAAGATTTTATTATGCAAGTCAATGCATTCACAATAAAATTGATGCTGTTAAAATTTTCAGTATGTACTTATACTTATATGACCAATATATCAGTTACTTTACAGCTTATAATATCTGTCTTCATTTAAAACAATATTAATAATTTGTTTTGAGTGCATCAGGCTTTATTTTGCCAACTACAATATCAATTTTTATTTGTAAATAAATCCAAAAGGTAATGGCCATAGAAACATACATTAGAGAACAATACAGAAAATAACACAATATCGCTTATGCATGAATAAATTATTCTTTTATTATTTTACATGTTAATATGGGCTCTTTGACATTCTATAACCTTCATTATTCTTTCATTCATTGATTTTATTTATAAATAAATTATAAAAGATATAGGCCATATAAACATATATTTGATTAACTCAATATCCCATATACCAGAATCAGTTATTATTTTACATGTTAATATGGGCTCTTTGACATTCTATAACCTTCATTATTCTTTCATTCATTGATTTTATTTATAAATAAATCATAAAAGATATAGGCCATATAAACATATATTTGATTAAGTCAATATCCCATATACCTGAATCAGTTATTATTTTACATGTTAATATGGGCTCTTTGACATTCTATATCCTTCATCAGTCTTTCTGGCATTTGTTTATTTTTCTTTTATTTCAAATTTAACAATACTTTCAAATATCTTTATTGCTTCTCAAACATCTTTTATACTGGAATATTTTTTCCATTCTCATATACATTTCTTTTAATGATAGATCACAAGAAAGTTATTAAATTAATATCTGGTGTGTCTTGAATAAGTTCTATTAAAAACAATTTTTGGCAAGGTGGGCAAGAATTAGTTTTTGCAAAATGTGATGGAACACTGTCTTTCATGGATATACTTTTTAGCTTAAAACTTCTTGGCTGTGACAAACACCATTCAAAAATCACCCCCATCCAAGAATTTCCTTGAAACCATAATCAACTTTAAATGGAACTATCATTTTATTGTCAAAATTCAAGCTTAAATATTATTTCACTTCTCTACTGTCTTTTTAGTTGACTGTTTTTATAAATGACTCAACCTCTAGCCTAGCCATCAAATCCATCCAATGTAGCTTTACATTCAACTGTAAAAATTACGAGATATCATTTTTTATACACTTCTTCACTCAAATTACACATTTCTCCTTCTGACATTATTTAAATTGATTTCTTTCATATCTTTAGATCATGTTCTAGTCTGCATCTTTTCTCTCTACTTAAATTCAATACCACCTTCTTCAACTATTTTCTTATTGGTCAATTCATTTTTGTTGTTAAATACCCTTTTTTATTTTATCAAATCTATTTTTATGACATTCTCAAAGCCCTTTATCTTGTTCTTATTTTGCTCTTGTTTTCAATTTCTTTTCCTTTATTATTCTGTGATCTGCATTCAATATTTATGCAATTTCTAGCACTATATTTCTCTTACTAAATAACTTTAGATAATTTTCTTGAGTTGATATCTTTCTTTATACCCATGTCAATCATTAAAAATGTGAAATAAAATATGAATATTAATAATTGTATTATTCTATAAGTTTGTTTATAATATAAGGAAAAGACTTCAACTCAAATGATAAAATTTCACACCAAAAATTATTTATAACAAAATAAAATATTATAAGCTGAAATTCACCTGCTATATTCCTTATATGGTAATGATAAGATTAGTTGTTTCCTTATAAGAAAACATTCAGCATTCAGTGCTACTTTCAGGTGAAATTTATAATATCTTCAAACATTTTTCAGGAAATAGGTTTCTGAAGTTTGGTAACTGTTATTGTTCTTTCCAGTATTGATTGGGGTTTCTTTCCTAACTTTTTGTTTGATGTAGTATGGAATGTCAACATCTTGATTATGCCATTATTTTGTCCACTAAATCATAGTGATGCTTAAAATGTGAGGTACAAGCTCTAGCAGCTTAAGGAGCCATATAACTAAGTTTATAACCTAGATTAACCTGCATACTCATAGAATATGAATCAAACAAGTATATGAAAATAGAAAGGTGGCATAAGACAAGAAATCCTCTTCTCGCCAGATTTAATTTTTACAAGTCAATCTTATGATCTAGAAAGCTTACCAGGATTTATTATTTGTTAGCACAATCTTAGTAACATAATATCCACAGATGACTGTGATGATGGCAGAAACAGAAAGGAAACTGCAAGAACTCTCATGGAAAATGGGAAGGAATAGCTTGAAGAAAGGTCTAACTATTAATTGTATGAAGATAGAATGTATAGTCGTTAGCAAAAGAGACAGCCCAAGATTCAAGATACAGAAATTTAACTATCAAGAGAAAATGTATCACAAAATTCCAAAGTTGTATTGGAATAGCAAATGATGTATTCCAAACATTAAAGAAAGTATTAAGAAACAGGAAAATTTCAAGAGTACTGGAACTGATATGTAACCTAAATCCTCCTAAATGGCAATGAACATTGGACAATACCTTAACAGATCAAGAGGAGACTGGAGACAACAGATATTTAGTTCTATAGAAGGATGCTGAAAATGTGAACAATGGAGAATTTTTACAAAAAAATAGCCACAAAAAGGATAATTACAGTCAGAAAGAGAGAAGGGAAATTTCTGGAATACATAATAATGAATAAGGGCTTGGAGAATTTGACACTTGTAAAATATATTAACGGCAAGAGAGACAGGGGAAACAGAGAAACCTACTTAACAAGCTTTAGTAAATGCTTGGCAGTAAAGAGACTGGAAGGAATAGTAAGGAGACAAACATTATTTAGAGCTACAAAGGATAGAAAGTTGTGGAGAGCCATGACCACTCACATCCTGAATGGACATGGCACACAAAATAAGAGAAAGCATCGTGGTTAGAATAAAATATAGTCATTTTGTGCAAAATAGGCTTCAATGTTATGAGAATTGTGCAGAGTCAACTTGGAAGTAAGGTGAAGAATTTTTCTGGTAAACTTTCCTCTTTGGTACCTCGACTTCACAGATTTAAGTGCAGTACTAGATTGGCAGCTAGGTCTCATCATTTTTGAGTTGAAGCTGATAAGTGTAGGTTCTATTCTAATAGTTTATTTTATCACACCTGCCTGGGAAACTCTCTTCCGGCTTTCTTTCTTTCCTGTCGATTACGATCTCCAAAAATGTAAATATAATGTCAATCGTCATTTTCTATCTCCATGAATCCTGTTCTTTTAATGTCTTCTCTCCTCTGCACAATTTTTTCTCAATTTCTTTCACACTCTCTAACTGCCATTGGTCTTGCTTGGGATTAAATGACCAAAAATTGACAATAGCAGTTTGACTTGGTGAACACAGTAGTTTTAATTATTTTTCCACCAATATTTATTTAGCCACTACAAATAAATACTGATCAAGAGAAAATGAGAGATATACCGCAATCTTCTTGAACAGCATCTCTACAAATCCCGTTAAAAATAGATGGTTAATCATGAAAAGATAACTAAATAATTACTTAAAAGCCGACATCAAAACCAAATTATTCTACGTTGATACAAATACAACCCTTTAAGGATTGATCAAGTCGCAGTGATAGTCTACAAGTGATCAATTTCTTTCTACCTCTCTCACTCCACACACACACACACACACATATATATATATATATATATATATATATATATATAGGAATATTTTATGGGCCTTTTGTTACACATTGAATATAAAATAATTATGGTACTGGAAAAGTCTGAAATTGTTTTCAATATATTTCTCCTCATTGGGTAAATAATCCGAGCTGCATATTCTTAGTGCTCTTAGGTAGAATTCGATGATTATGCCGGATTTTATTTTGTTGTTACAATGGGAATATAAATTTATTAGGTCATTTTTGTTGGTTGATTTTCGATGGACACCATGTTTTAAATTGTTGTTAATGCAGTGTAGCTCGATATCTACGAAGGTTAAGGAATTGTATTCTACCATTTCATGTGTAAATTCCATTGTGTTCGATTGTGTTAAAATAATAAAAATCTGCCGTTTCATCACTAATGCTACTTCACATTTAATAATGATTGTTACAAAGAAAAATTTTGATTACCAATGGGATCACCACTCACTGGAGTAATGGCATGTATATTCTTGGAAGATTATATATATATATATATATATATATATATATATATATATATATATATATATATATATGAAATTTAAAAACATGCATGAATGTGATTGAAATTTTATCTTCATCATAGAGTTTACAAACATCTCAAAAATAGAAGTTACTTTGAGAATCTATTTATCTCCAAAGAAACTAACAAATACCAAGAACTGGTTTTCACAATACCATGGCATGTTCTCATCACAGAGAATTAAACTCAAAGTGTGAATAAAATCTGTTTGAGTTGTTGGGAATCTACCTCTAGAATTTCAAATTATGAAATACATATGAATAATAATACTATGTTGTCAAAACCGATATGGGAACTAAAAATGAAAGGGAAAACAACAATAGAATGGTATATAATAAAAAAGATGAGGAAAAACTGTAGAAGAAATTGCAATGTATCCATTGAGGAGAAACTGAAAACCATACTATCCAAGAATGTGAACAAATTAATAAACAAATGGAATTATTTCAAACATACGGTACACTAAAGCATTTCTTTTGAAAAACGTGAAAGAGAATTATCGAGATCGGCAGCATAAAAAAATAAACAGATGTCCATTTCGAAAATCGCACAGTGTGAAACAGCTGTTAATGGGTAAATAATCAAAACATTAAGTGTATTAAGAAAGCTCTTTTATAAGTATTTAAATTAAAGCACTCTTATATACATAACAAAATGTGTATGCTAATCATATATATATATATATATATATATATATATATATATATATATATATTAATTGTTAAATATAACAGACAATGAATGTCTATTATGTTTGATCATGAGCTGTTCTAAACTCCATATATTTGCCTTAATTTTGGGTAAAAATAAAAACAAAAATTGTCCACCATTTGGATATTTTTTATTAAGCTGTTCCTTGATCAAATCTTTTGGCTCACATGGCCCATCTTCAGAGTGGTATCGGGTTATCTCCTCTTCGTTTCGTAACCCTTTCAACGGGGGTCTCTCTCTCTCCCGGGAGTATAAATACGGGCTGACCTTTCGCCTCTTTCTCTTTCCACGGCTCTTTCCACGGCTTCGCCCACGTGCGGCCAAACTGCCTCTCCTGGGGCTGACAACCGCGCACGTGGGGCGAGGTACAAAAACTTTCTCTTAACATCTCCATTATGTGAACTCTAATACACAACCAGAATTTCCCATGTTCAGGGAACACGCTAAAAACAAAATTCACCCGTACGGACATTTCAATTCAACACACAACACAATAACTTTCCATACAGACACTAACGTTTTATTCATGTTTTAAATGATGTATTTGTAACTCGTGCTATAATCTGTTTGTAATTCACGTATTAATATATATTTGTTTTGTACATATATATCTGTCTTGTTCGTTTTATTTTGCTTTCTTTGGACTCCATCATAGTCCAACATTACTATGTAGCGGGACTGGCCAGCAGGAAGTCTTAGTCCAGAGATTTCCATCATCATATTCACCCGCCGGTCCCCTACAGTGGTTATGCAGACATTTAACAAAGATATTGACCATCAAAGATGATATTCTGACTTAGAAGATTGCTATGTGATGATAACACAGGTCATAAGTTTATAATGGGGTTCTAAGATGTTATTTAACTCAACGAAACTCGCAAATAAGGGAGGTAAGTCATAGATTATATAGCCCACGTGAGTGAGTCTATTGTTTGTGAGCGTAGGATACACACATACAACATACTACGCATGGAAAAAAACAGGTAAACTGAGGAGAAAATATTCCAAAAATTATTTAATAATATAGAGTTGAACGACAAAATATTACCCCAACTGCGATGAAACATAAAAACCAACTTAAGAAAGAATAAAAAAAAATAAAATGGCATAGGTTATAATTTGGATGGACAATATAATATCATCCCTTCACCAGATTTTGTTGGCATTGACTATGTGAGGGCAGTCTACCCGGATTTTCGGTGGTAAAATAAAATCCGAATGTCATGTCTACAAATTACAATAAAAATTTATAAAAAACGTGAAGAAAGGATCTTCGCAGAAAATGAAGGAGACCAAGTTAAATATGATAATAACATTTATACAATAGATAAATGTATTTACATATTAAAATTCAATTGACTTTGTTGTGGCCATGAAGAGATCAAAAGTTCGAGTGTTCAAAGTGAATTGTGGCAAGTGAGTCTGCAAAGTTCGAGGTTATTTTGTTGCAATTTCGTCTGCAAAGTTTAAATTAATTTGTTGCGAGTCTGCAAAGTTCGAAATGATATGTGTGTGTGTGTGTGCGCGCGCGCGCTCGCGTGTGTGTGTGTACGTGAAGTATACACCAACGAAACGTATGTGACTGCTGCCTTGTGTGCGATAACAGTGATTTCAAAACACAGTGAACAAAAAGAGGTTGATCTAAAACTTACTTTCTTCGCGGCTTTGTATGTAGAAAGATCATTGCTGACTGTTCTGTTTCAGATCTGGTTCTGACTGTTGCTGACAAGCTGTTTTTACCCTGAGCTATTTCCAGGTCATTTGTAGTTCCACCACGAGGACGTCGTAGACAGCACATCACGTTACTTGTCATATCCAATCAGGTTTGTGGAGTTACCCCACTTCTTTTCCTAAAAAGCCGACGGTAGAGGACGCTCCTTCAGCCTATGAAAAGGCAGAAAGTCTCTGTCACCCGCTTACAGTCAGGGACGGTAAAATGTAGGTCTAACGAGGAAAACGTTTCCCCCACTGGGGAGCAAGCGTGCACGCACACTCACACACACCTTCCACTTCATTTTCTCTAAGATTTTCTCCTACGACAAACTACATGCACAAAAACAATTCACGAGTTTAAATGTTTTCTTCTTTCATGCTCACTGTTTTGTGACACGCAACATTTCCTATTGGCTATGTATACCTTTGTTTCATTAATACATATATTGTCGTTTATTTATATATATAAAATCCAGCCAGGATCGACAACTGCTTTTGGAAACTTACAAAGAAATCAGTTTTGGTTAGTAAATAAAAACAGTGACTATAAATTTCTGGCTGACAGCGGAGTTGTAAATGGTGTGATACTCGCTCTACCCGTACAAAAAGTATATCCTCCATGAAATTAAACCAATAATTAAATTAATAACGAATAAAAAAAATTAATTAATTTTCCCATGATGCAAGTTTATGATCACATGTACGATTTTATGACCCCACCTCCGGAAAGAACAGAAACTTTCTCTGGCGATAATAGTGTTCCCAATGGTGAATGTTAGTTTCGGGGGTTCACTGACGACTGAACATTTTCCCCGTCGGACGTGTTTTAGCAGCCCTATTCATGAAGTACATATTCAGTCTTCCCATTTCAGCGCGAAGCTGACTTGAGCTCGACCCTCTTTACCCGTTCGTATCCTTATTTCCCATAAATAAATTTCAGAACCAAAAAGAAAGAAAAAACATACTCAAGAGGCTTTTAAATTGTTTCAATACAGTCACTATAAAAAGGATAAATGTCCGTAGCAGAAACACGTTTTTTTTTTATGCTGCTTCTATACTTTCTTTTACATATTGAGATTACATATTGAACACGCACCTTCCTCTAAAACACATGCACAAAACATAAACCTTGATAACATCCACAATCCATCCACTCTCGACCTTCAAGCCGTTTACCGTATCAATATTTGTGTCTATTAAATTAAATCATTAACTATAAATATTGGGATGTGGCATTACTTCAGATGGCAATTTATTCAAAGATACATGAAAATACGAATTTTAGGGATCGACCGTGATGTATTAATAAATACAGAGTTAATTCCCCTTATATCTATTTGTAGAGACCGATCACATCTCAATAAAGTATAGAGCATGCGGTTCCCTACAGCCAGAGTTAGTCACACCTTGGGTTGCTACAGATATTCATTTACTACATTCACTCACTGTTGTCCAGCACGGCGCAAGGTTAACATGATATAGACTCCTTAACTAATTTTAACTTGTCGGCTAATATGATTACACAAACTTCGATAATCTAACGATTATCCACGTCATTGGTGTACTAAACTCTTCTAATTCGATTGAGGAATGTCCAGCCTTCCGCCTTTGTATGGAATACACAGACGCCTATTCACAAACATGGGCAAAATGAAGTACCATAGCGAACGTTGTACCATAAAGACAGGGTAGCCATTTCATTTTCCCTTCAGCAACTTCAAGCAAATGTAAGATGACAAAGGAAGAATTCATAATTATATTGATATGCGGGATAAATAAGCCGTCATACAGCTTGTATGAAAAACCACAAAATGTTATGCTCATGCTGGACATTACCTCTTTCAGACCTTGTGTCAATTGCCTATGTCTAAATGCGTCGTTTAAGCTGGATCTAAACCCACTTCCACAATATAATGACTTCACGATGGATTGACAAAGGACTAAATTTTCCTAAATATCAAACTAACCAAGATTTATTATAGGATGTCATTTGCCAAAGAAAATATTCATAAAACAGCTGATACACTTTTAGTATGTACCAATTTATGTTGGTAGCCTTCGGCTTGCGGAAGGGTGCACAGACATTTCAGCGCTTAATAAAAGAAGGATTTCTCGGATTTTCCTTCAAATATACATACGACGTGATGGTGAAAATGAAAAACAGAAGTCAACTTCATGCTTTCCAATAACTGGATCGCTTTAGTTTATTTAGATAAATGCACAGATAAATGAACCTTTTGAATTCTGATTGACAAAGGATTTAGCCCACGCCTGCAACAAACAGTCACTTCATCATTTTCAACCATCCATTTCCATCAGATAGCTTACTCGGTATGTTGGCTTCATTAATTAATACAGAATATTTCTCGTCAAAATCCATCTTACACAATTACAAATCTGCCATGTGTCTGTGCATTGAATACTGTTGCTATATCTGGCCTGGTTCTCCTGCCGTACATCTAGAGATTCTTGACAAAATAATAAAAAAAAAAGATCTGTAGGTAATCAATTCTGACCTGGCATCTTTTCAATCACTTTCTCATGTAATGTGGCCTCTTTCTGTCTTTTCTACAAATATTTTCATGGCAACTGCTTTGAAGACCTTTTTTCCCTGGTGCTCCGAATACATGAATTTAAGCGTGCTACTAGATTGGCAATTAGGTCCCATCCTTTTACTGTTGAAACAGCTAAATACAACCGCCACTTCTACGCCAACAGTTTCTTTTCTCGCACTTACCACCTGTGGAACTCACTTCCTATTTCTTATTTCCCTGATAACTACAATCTTCAAAAATTTAAATTCAACATCCATCGGCATCTTCTATCTTTTTAAACCCTTTTCGTTTCCTCAATCCGCCCCCCTCTTTTGTCCTTTCCCCAATCCTCTCTATTCTCAGTCTTCTCTTTCACTTTAATTCCCTGTAACCCCCTGCGTCCTAGTGGCATTACTGCCTTGCTTGGGGTGAAATGATTAAAAAAAATTATGCCCAACTGCTAAACCGTACTTGTACCATTAATAATTCTCTTACAGAACAACAGCAAAAATAAAAAATAAAAATAAATAAGCTAACGTATTAGAAAAGAACGCACTTTTGGTTTTCTGTAGTTTAAACATCACTTGCAAATTATGCCAAACTGACATACGTGTGGAGCGATGACAACGCTATCATCACCTTAACTATCGGCGCTAGCATGATTACTGTAAGATTATAGCACACAAGGGAATAGACTCAACAAAAATATCTATTTCCCTTTTCTCAGCTAAACTTACAACAACACTGGAAAGATATCCCACCTTTTCAAGGGAATTATCAGCAATCTACTTGGCCACCAAAGATTTTAGGGACCTCCTGGAAGAAAGAAGTTTTATAATCTACCCTGAACATAAACTATTAAGGCACACATTGTATTCTCAAGCTAAAAAGTTCACACCACGAGAAATGCAATACTTGAACAAAATCTCTCAGTTCTCAACTGACATTTCCTATATAAAAGGTAACCATAACACTGTCGCAGACACTTTCTCAAAAACAGACATTTTAACAGTTGCACATGATTTAATTGCTGGTGAACAAGCAGTAGATCCAACCATTCCAGTAACGCTCATTCATGCATCTCTATAACTTAGGCAAGTTCCAGCTCCTTTTAATCACAACATTCTTTATTACAATACCTCCACTGGGAATCATAGGCCATATATTTCACCAAGCTTACGCATTAAAATCTTTACACATTCACATGGAAGCGTACAACAATGAAACTTATTGGCGAGCGTTTTGTCTGGCCCAACATGGACACAGATAATATACAATGCAGTCAAACGAATCTAGATTGCCAGAAATGTAAAGTTAATCGATACACCAAATGCCACTGGGCACTTTCAGCAACACAGACGTCGGGTTCGCACATATACCTATCGATATTGTTCTACTTCTTCTAACTGACCAATGATACATATATCTACATCTTGCCATCGACGGATTTACACACTGGCAATAAGACATATCAGTGGAGAGTTTCACAGATTATAATACAGATCTGGACTACTTAATATGGAGTAAACATATCATAACCACTGAACGCGGTATTCAGTTCCAATTTGTTTTTTTTTCTCATAGTATATGCACGTCTACGTGGAGTGAAACAAGTTGAAACAGCGGCCTACCATCCATTTAGCAAATGGTTTGGTAGTGTGTTTGAATCGAAAGTATTGACAAAACAAACTACCAAATACAATCTAGGAGCCATTTTACCTCTAGCATTGTTCAGTTCGAAATGCCGTGAAGGGAGACTTAGGTTGTACTCCAACCTAAACTCCTTTTCATAATGACCTTGTCTCTACCTGGTCATTTCATTATAGTGACAACTCACATCTTACTAAGAAGCTTACAATCACTGAAGTTAAGCAACGTCAATGATGGTCAATAACTAGATGGGTGACTGCTTGGGAATACCGGGTGCTTTAAGCTTGGATGTGAAGGTGATGTAATGGATAATGACTCAGAATTGTTAATCGGAGAGCCGAATTCCAAATCATGTTGGGTTTTTTATATTTACTTACGCGCAAAAACATTTGAGAAAGGTATGATTCCACCTCTTCTCCTCAGCTATGGGTTAATTATTAAAAATTGTATCACTAAACCATTATCATCTCCCAAAAAAGAAATACTTAAAACCCCAAAATATTTTCTGGCTTTGAATAACCTGCAAAGGGTTGATAAGCTGTAGAAAACGAATTCATCAATCAATCAATACTGCGTAGTTTCTTTTCGTTAAAGACCTAAATGCTAAAATTTCCAATTAACCCAAACATATGCTACCTCTATGCCTGAATGCATCCAAAATAACCTTTTTGGTTGTAATTCTTAGTACGAAAGGACGCAATAAAAAATGGAGTCCGAAACTTATCACGGACCAGTTATTGTCAGAAGGATTAACAAGACAGACAAAAACATGTTTTCTTAAACTCCTGAATTATAACGAGCGTTTGGTTGTAAAGGAAAGGAACAAACAAGGGTTAAATTTTCAATAGCATGTATTCGTCAAAATTCAAAATATATGCATAATTGTTTGAAATTTGCCAAAAATTGTTCATGTGTGGTTCTTTAGTTGCTGTTAGTCAGGAGAGCGATTAGGTGCAAGGTCTGAGAGTTGATTAATTTCTTGGGTTGGTTGGCCGAGGTCATAGGTTTGGAGTGGATTAGCCGTTGGTGGGGTTTGATGCACGCCTTTCCTTAAGATTGAAATCGACATTCGTGAGGTGTCTGATTAGCTGACGGTCGTGTGATGTCGAGTTGAACAGCCTGGTAAGTTGGTCGATCGATGTTACGGCTGTGGCGACGAAGGAGCCTAGGATTGGATAGTGAAAGTTGATCGAGCGGAAGGTTTCTGTTGGATTCTGGTCGAATGTTGCATCAACAAAACCGGGTCACGGTGGTGACGACGAGAAAAGGCTGGAGTGTCAAAGTTGGCTTGTCAGCGCATTCTACGTGTGTAGAGTGCGGTGAGATTAGTGAAACTTGGGAGAGATCACGGTTGTGACATGAGAAGCGATCATGGCGGTGACAGCGCCTGTGTGCCAACAGGTGACCAGGGTCATCTATTTTCGCCGGGAACGTTAGTGATTTACTACTGTATTTTATTGTGGGAATTGTTTTGTGAACTAGGTATGATTCTCGGAGTCCCCGCGCAGAAAACAACTCTTTTATTTTGTGTTTTGCTTTCTTAGCGTTCACATCCGACCGACATGTGAATCAGAAGAAAATCTAATTGCAACGGAGTATAACACGTATTACCGCCCCTTTGGATCATTATAACAAATCTGGATTAAAAAATAACCTTTCCCAAATAATTTAAAACATATTATTTAAAATATATAAATTTATCAATACCAATTCTACACAGGAAAGCATGTAGGTAGGTGACGACTGCAATAAAAACATTTTTTGTGTAAAAATAAGCTCCTGCAATTCAAAGCATACAAGGGCTGATAAAAAATATCGGAACTGATGCTATAAAAATAAAACTACAACAAATATCAATTCGGCATTTAATCGCCTTCAAAGTAGTCCCCTTCTGAAACCATACTTTATCCAGCATTGTTTCCATTGATGGAAGCATTCCTGAAACTTCTTTTTTGGAATAGCTAGCAGCTACACGTCGTAATCTCTTCGATTTCTTCAACCTTGAAATCTTGTTTCTTTCAAATGGGATTTGATTTTTGGAAAGAAGAAAATGTCGCAAGAGGCGAGATCTAGAGAATATGGTGATTGTCGGACCTGGGGAATGTTGTATTTGGTCAAAAACTGCCGCACAAGCTATTGTCACTAAGGGAACCTGTGTGGTGGGTGAGACAACCACACTCTAAACACTTTCCTTCCAAGCACTGCTATAAACAACGAATGCTAGTGAGAAGGTTATAACTTAGTTTGTATGCGCAACAGTGACCAAGGTTAATTTATGCCAAGCGGCTTCACTCTGTGCCCTTTTGCTCTGTTACGATAGCAACAGACCCGATACTTTTTATCAGACCTCGTATATTTAATTACGAATCGTTTTCAACCATCCAGAATCTAGTCTTCCGAATTTCACAGCTGTATCAAGGATCCTAGATATTTTTTCGCATGAAAATAAGCGATGGTTAGCCTCAACAGATGCTTCTGAACTTCTACAGTCTTTAATCTATTGTATGCCATACGATCAAAGGAGAGCCAATTTTGAAGCCGAATACTGACAAGACAAAAGAAATGCGACTTATGTTTTTTATTAGTACAAGGTAGAAGGTTACCGTGTGCTACTGTATGGGCGTAAGAAAGGGCAAGAAGTGAATTTATTAGGGTTATGCAGGAAAGATAACATCTATATCTAGACTTGAAGAGGTCAAGATCTAATTAGTGAATAACATTTCAGAGATCAGTCGGAGACGTTAGAAGTATAGTACGGAAATAGTCTTTTTATAAGGAACCGGAAACCCAATCGTAAACAGGAAACAAGGGCTAAATCTCTATTCCTGTTCAAAAGAACGGGGAACAGTATAAAGTGGACGAACCTATATACTCCTATTGGGAGAGAAGAAAAACATTCCGTCGTAGGTAGAGAACATGTAATTAAATACGAATCGTTTTCAACCAGCCTACCGAATTTCAGAGTTGTTGAAGAGGCTTGATTTTTTTGCATTAAAATAAGCGATTTGCTTGGCCTCGACAGATGCTTTTCAGATTCTCATTCTGCAGTCTTTATTCTGTTGTATGTCATGCGATCAAAGGAGAGTCAAATTTGAAGCAGGATAGTTACAAGACAAAAGAAATGTGACTTGGCACCGACTACGGTTCTGACTTTCTTTCAACCAGCTTTCAGCTAATCTATTTCTTATTAATGCAATGCTCCTTTCTACTAATGTAGAAAGCAACTATGAGTAAGATATCTATAATTAATACTAACATGTCCCCTACAAACTTTAGAAATAGCATGGAGTTTCTTTACCAGTGAAAGATTGTCCAAATGATGAAAATTACAGAGAAAAAAGTCAAAACATTTGCAACGTTGACAACATTTGAATAGAAATAGATCCTGAAATATAAACTTTGTACATCATTTAATATTTTTGAAACAATTTTGTTGGAGGATGTAGCACGTAGTATGTAGGTTACTTAAATCAAGACGAGCTCACCTCATTTTTATTTCTATGTCACTGCATTTAGCGAAAAACCGCGAAAAACGAAAAATCAATTTCAACACAAATTTGTACTAGAGAGAGGGATCGGTGCTGCGGTCAATTTTTGTTCCTAGCTCGGGTGTACGTGCTCAGGCTCCCCACATTAAACCGACCATGTGTCACAACCTGACTTCGTGGGATGGCGAGTGAGTAAATACAAATTACTCTCTTGAGTGGTTTGTAACACATTATTTATCATCACTCAACCGAGGAAAATTATACTGAGAGGTGCCCAGCCCTGGGGAACATCTGCCTGAGGCCACGCCCTCTCATTGCACCAGAGAGAGAGACAGAGATCGGTGCTTTCACCAAAGCCAGTGAAACCGACGGTTGCAGGGGCTCAGGGAAATTTTGTTCCTAGCCCGGGTGTGCGTGCTCAGGCTCCCACATTAAACCGAACTTGTGTCTCAACACAACTCTGTGAGGGGCGCAGAATTCATGGGAGAATTGAGCTCCAATTTCGCATTTATTAATATAATTTCCATAATATAGGTTTTACTTAATTAGCTATTATGTTTCTCTAACTCTTCAAAGGTTGAATGTATAACTAATTCTAATTTCTATTTTCCCATTTTTACACTATATTAATTTTATCTTATAAAGTGTCCCTTGTTCTGTCACCCATGAAATACAAATAATTGCTTGTACAGAAAATAAGGACCTACATACATCAAATCATCTTTAAATTAAGTGGCAGCAGAAGAATTATCGTTGAACTTTTAAAAGATAAGCTTAAAATTAATTCAATACTTAAATGCAGCGATCAAATTTTGAGTTTTTGTGTAATTTATTGATGCTTATCGCATCTACTCTTCTCAAGCTATTGTAATGATGGCCAAAGCAAGAATCCTCCACAGCTTAAATGCTTCTCGATAGGTTGGTTTTTAGGCTAGTTTATAATAAAATGTGTACAGAAATTTTGGATACAAAAGGAAAATAAGACTTACTACCCTTGAATCATGAAAACAATGATAATGGCTAGATATAATGTATTAATATATATTTTTAATCTTGCATAATCTGGCAACCCTGAATCTGAGCTCAACGAGAATCGTTCTTTGCACTTAACTTTTCTAGAGCTTTTGAATGAGCTATGAATCATTGAAATCAGACCAGTGGAAGCAGAGTTGCTTGGGGCACACACACACACACACACTGTACTTTATATATAAGATTATTATTTTATTTATTGATTTTTGCACAAAAATATGAAAACTAGAAAAAATTACAATTTCTGGCATGAAATTTATACAGAAGGAAAACTGAAAATGAAAGTAACCATGCAAATATTGTGATTTGGCTGATCTGATGAATTCTCTTGCTAAAGACAGTTTCCAATACACATTTAGTTTAGTGGCCGGCTATTTAGGTTTAAGTTTTATCTATTACCTAAGATAAAATACCCACTGAGGATTTGATATCAACCCATATATGACATATATTAGAAGTGATCATGGTTGAAAATCTACATGTAAAATGCTTAAATCATTTCTTATTCATAACCATATTAAGCAAGAAATGCTTTCAATTCACCAATTTTGGTAAGTTCAATAAGGTCATAGTAGCAGTTGATATAAAAAATGACAGTCTTTTGTTAACTGGGGAAACAAATTTTTTTTAAAAATTTTAATGCTTCCAAAATAAAACTACTTGCTATCAATCCCCTGAAAGACACCTTCCAACCTTCCATCAGTATGGCTGATGCTAACCTTCATGAGAGTGACTCATTGCACCTTCTCAGGGTAACACTGAAGTAGAATGATTATATTGAATCAATTGCTAGGTCTGCTTGCTAAGAAGGTAGGTTCACTGTGTCATGCTAGATAATTATCTATCTAAATCTATCTTACATATTTCTTAGTCTACCATTCATCCATGCTTAGAATATTTCTGCCACACTTTGAGATTCTTGATAAAATCCAAACAAGAATCTCCAATATTATTGGTTCTGATCTTGTGTCTCATATTTAGTCACTTTCCCACCACTGTAATGTAGATTCCCTGTACTTTTTATATGAATATTTTCAAGGTATGGTACCTAGACTTTATGAATTTAAGCACAGAACTAGATTGGTATGAAAGTCTCATTAATTCATAGTTGAATTGACTCAATGTAACTATAAGTTCTAGGCTGACAGTTTCTTGCCTCACACTTCTCATTTGTGGAATTCTCTTCCAGTTCCATGCTTTCCAGCCAACTTTGATCTTTAAAAATTTAAATACAATATTATTCATTTATCTACTGTCTTCTTGATTACACTACTATTGTTCTTGTTCCTTAATAATGTTTCTCTTTATTTTTATTCTTTCACACTCAGTAACCTCTTGTGTTTTAGTGGCTTTATCATCTTCGCATGGGTGGAAAGATAATCCCTTTCTAAAATGGCAAGATGTTTATCATTCAAGATTACCAAAAATCTGTATGCATGCAATCATAACTTTGCATTCATATACATTGACATGTCAAAATTTATGAAATAGCAGTATGTAAAGGCATTGATAGGTAGCGCCACCTTGAGATAGTGTAAACACCAACTCAAAGCTATTTTGGGGGATGATGACAAAAGTAGTTTGGCATATCTTGCATATTTTCCAGAAAGAAAACAAATTTAAAAAGTAAGATGCATGAAGTTGAACAATAACTTTAAACCTGGGAATGATGGCAGGGAACAGACTAATCCATTACCTGTGCGAGTTGAAATCATTATTATTCTCCTTTAGACATTCATTTCATTCTGCATGGCTTCTTGCCAATGGCTTGAATCAATGGATGTAATGGCTTCCTGACATGTCTTAGGTACATTAACTAATGATAATATATAGTGTATTTTATACTAAAGAACAGGAGATTGTGGAGAGCTATGATCACCAACGTCCTGAGAGGACACGGCACATAGAAGAAACAGAAGAATAAGTAGCTATTCCCAACAATATAATCTTCTTCATATTTAGGCTTCTTCTGATTCTTCATTGCATATTCATTAGCTCTATCTTCATCAACAGGATTATTTTCAATACACAAATCTAGCACCCTCTTCTTCTAAGTGCTGCGTCTCTTCAGGATGTTGGCGATCACGGCTCTCCACAACTTTCTGTTCTTTGGAGTTCTCAATAAATTTTCTCTTTTTGTTATCTCTTGTAAACCCTGTTTTATCATCCATTTACACAAACTTGTGAAGTAAATTACCTTATGTTTTCCCCTGCCCTCTTGCTTGTGGGTATAAAATTTTTCAAGCCTTCTTTCCTCCTTATGTGCCCTAGAAATTTCAACTTTTTCTGATGTTAAGCATCAGTGTCCTTTTTGTTTCCATATACTCTAAAACTTTGTCGCTGACTCACATGACATTCTCAGTATCCTTCAGCAGAAACACATTTCTGTTGCTTCAAGTCTCTTCTTCATCTGTGAGAGGATTGTCCAGCATTGTCATATAGGAGCACTGATAAGGCATAACAGTTCAGTACTCTTTTCTTTGTTTCTCACATATTTTTCTTGTTTCATATTACTTTTACTTAGCTTTTAGATGACTTCTTTCATTATCCCAATGTGCTGTCGGATTTAATTTTCTTCCTCCCTCAGGTCTTCATGGCCAGGTAAGTCCTTCATGCAGATAATTCACTACTATGACTTAAAACGGTATTAGAAAGATGCACTAATGTTTTGTTGGCAGTAAAGTAACTATAAACTATAGAAAAAGTAGAGCCTTGCTGAACTGTGATGCTCTCTGTAGCCAAGTGGTAAAGCACACTGGATCAAACAGTGGTTTCTCATACAAAGGGGGATACAGGTTTGATCTCTGCCAGAAAACATTCATGTCCAGCAAAAAAAAATACTTGTATGAATGCAAGAAAATTGATTAAAAAGGTTAATTGCAGCACCTTTTTAGTCATCTTTAAAGAAACATGTATACAAGAGATTGTTCCAAAATATATATATATATATATATATATATATATATATATATATATATATATATATATATATATATTAAGGCATGTTTCATTGTACAATTTAGACATATTCTGTCTACTGATTTTCATTAAGATCCTTTCATACTCTTGGATAAGTTTTGGGATATCATTACTGAAAGATGAGAGAAAATCACCTTGTTTATACATATTTACTTTATTACCAAGTACTTTCAACATATCCATGTCATCATCAGGGTATTGTTTAAAATAAAATAATGATTATAGTATCCATTATTGTCTGAGACAAATTGTTGTGTCATTTGAAAGTTAAAATTTTAAAAATTTTTACAAATGGAATGAGGGATGCTACATCAGTTCATGACTGCTAAAACTATTCTGAAATCTGAGAGTGAAAGGATCTTAATGAAAATGAGTAGACAGAATATGTCCAAACTGTACAATGAAACATGCATTAAGGAAACATGCAGCCAAAATATACACACACACACATATCCACACACATATATATATATATATATATATATATATATATATATATATATATATATATATATATATATGTTGTGGCCTATTTAGGGACCAGAAAGAAAGATAAGGAAAACAAAGTGTATGGAAATAATAGATATATACAAAGCAAGTGTGTTAGTAATAAGCAGATAGAGGTGTACATCCGAATGATAGGTTAACACTGTCTCCGCTCTCTAACCGACTCCTCAACAACTCTTGCAGTTAGTATTTATGAGAAGAGGAAACGTTCATTCTACTGTAGGAGGGTTTACCACAACAATATATATATATATGTATATATATATATATATATACACACACGTGTGTGTGTGCAAGATGTATATGCAAAGAAGATATTCAGGAAGCAGTTAAGACTGTTGAATCATATTAAATTTGAGACAAGAGAAAAGGTAAAAGAAAAATTAATGATTGAAAAACTGATGAAATTTATAGAATGTAAAACATTTCATATTAACATATGAACTCATGAAATTATAATTAATTTTGTTATATTGTGTTAATGGATTATCTTTTTAGAGTCTATATCTTTTGGATTTATTTACAAATGCCCTCAATGAAACCTGATATGCTGAATACAAGAGTTCCCATACAATCACCGAAGTTAAGCTACATTGAGCCTGGTCATTACCTAGAGGAAAATATTGGGTGCTGTAAGCTCAGATTTGTGGATGGAGTAACAGATATTACCACACAATTGTTAATCAGTGAGCCAAGTTTCTATTCCATTTGGGTTCCTCAGACTCATGCACAAATACCCTTGGGAAAGGTATGAATCCACCTCTAGCTATGGGTAATTAGTAAGACTTATATCACTAAATTGTTATCACCCCACCCCAAAAAAATTCTTACAATCCAAAAATATTTTCTGGCTTTAAATATCCTGCAATGGGTTGATAAACTATAAAAAATGAATCAATCAATTAATAAATGGACTTCAAATTTTAATGGATTTATTTGTAGTCAAAAAACTTAATTGGTCTTAATTATATAATTTTGGTTAGTCCATTAGCAAGCCTCATCTAATAGTTATTAGCACGCCTCATCTGATAGTTCTATCTAATGGTCAAACTATTTTTATGCCTATAAACCTGTACTGAATATAAAATATTTTATCATGAGTGATCAGTCTCTTCACAAATAGATGAGATACTGCTATAACCAGGTTTACTTATTATTGTGTTCATTTCATACATTGATACAAGTATCTGTAACTAAGAATAAATGTGTCCAAAATTTTACTTCTGTTTGAAAGGTGTAAACATCAAATTTGGCTAAATTCTTCATACATTATCAATGTTAAGCAATTTGGTATCTGTCTATATTTCTGAGATGAGGTATTATGTACACTATTTACTTTATTTGGACTATTGTCCTCATCTTTTTCACCATATTTATGAGCTCTGGTAAAAACATGGAATGATAACAGCAAAAATTGCAATATAAGCACTGGTAAAAAATGATTGCTGAATACCCAGAAATTCATACACAGATGTCCTCAAGGACACATTTCACAGTGGATAAAGGCATTGGTTGGATCCAGTGACAGGACACAAGGAGTGTGAGTTCAATACCTGTTTAAGGTGGTGGAGAACTTGGAGAGGGCAATTAACAGGAAATAACTGATAACTGACATCCATTAATCACGGTACTTGGAACTAGAACAGTCCACCCCAGTGAGCAAAATAAAGGGTTCAGTTTGACATTCCAAACACTTGCAGTAACATTGTAATAAATATGGCGACAAAGATGAGAACAATACTCTGAATAATGTAAATAGTTAAGTAATTTTTCTAGCAAAATAAAAATGTTCAGTTTTTTTAAAATAGTTTTAACAAATTTTAATGAGGTTGATTGAATCCCATGTACAAATTTTGTAGAAATTGAGCAGTTTTACAATCTATTTAACAGCTTTTTTTACAAACACATGCTGCTAATAATTTTCATGCTTTGACTCCACTTCTCTCCATTTAAAGATTTAATAGGAAAACTGGTAATTAAATTTTTATACATTTTTTATGTTTAATATTTGTATTACTTTCTAAAATTATTTTACTTAAGTGGTGACAAAGAATTTTATAAAAATAAGATTAAAATTCAAATGAATCTAATAAATTGATTATCTTCATTTATTGGAATTTTAATCAATGGCAAATATCTGAGTGATTTTTAATGTCTTTGAAAATGTCTCAGTAGTTTTTGAAAAATTCAATAATTTTAAACTGAATGCAGGTTACTTCCCCAATTTCAAATTGTAATTTATTTGGTTGAATAACTGTTTCAGTTGAAAAGCTTTTCACAAATTCAGGAAAACATAATAGTTGAACTTGAATTGGTTTTGAATAGAAAATAATTCTAAAGCTTTCCAGTTTTTAAATAGTCAAATATTAAAGAAGCTCGGTTGGATGGCTACATTTTTCATTTGCTTCAACTTAAACAAGGTAAGTTGTATGAATAGAAGTCAAAATATAAAACAAAAAGGATCAATAATAGTAAGCTAGAAATGATTTACTTATATTGCAGACCTGACACATCTAAGTGGGTGGTTTACATCATGTTTTAAGACTATTGATTGTAAAACTCTATCCAATCGACTCTGTTTATCATGTGTAGAACCCTATTGATCGTTTGACCTTCATTGACTCCCCCTTCTAAACTGCCCTTTGCAGTGTTACACAGTACAATAATAATCATACAGAATTTCCTATTCTGGACATAAATAGATACTTTGAAAGTTGTCTTCTATGTGCCGCTCATCCCCTCAGGAGGTTAGCGATCATGGCTCTCCACAATTGGCTGTCCTTTGTAGCTCTTAATACATTTTCTCTTTTTGTTTCTCTTGTTTAATTTTAAAACAGGGCTACATGGAGTCTGAAAGATTGTGTTTCAACCTTTTTTCAAGTGGATAAATCTTGCTTGCTTTGAAAATCAGCCTTCAAAGATCAACCACTGATCATAACAGAGAATATACAACTACCTTGGCCACTAAGTTTTAATTATTCTCATATGTATTTTTTAAATTTTTGTTTTCATTTTAATTCAAGAGACCTGCTAATATTCTGAAAGTTTGAGAAACAATATAAAATTTGACATGTCTTTATTTTGTTAAGAATTCTGGTAATGTTTCTCTGGTAATGTTTTTGACATTACACTGGAAAATCTAAACAAGTTTAGATTTGGTTTAAAATAAATATTATAAAAATATTTGCCAAGATTAGAATAAAGATTTCTATGTATAAAACAGAGAAATGACAAATTCCGTAAAAAATACTAAGATCATTTAAAATAAATTTAAATGTACTTCAGCATCTCTCTTCATAAGAATTGAGCACTATGGCGGCCAGTATGACATTTATATATCACATATATAATGCATTAAAAATCCTGTTTCTGTCAAATCTGTCAAGTTTCGATCCTCGCTTCAAGCAATTGGATGTCTAGACACATGAATGAGCTGTGACATTGAAACAGTCTGTCTCTTTCCACAAATGCATATATGCACACACACACACACACACACACATATATATATATATATATAATGTGTGTGCATATATGCATTTGTGGAAAGAGATGTGAATTGGTGTCAATATTTCTATGCCTGTGGATATATATAGAGAATTAAATGAGAGTATAATTCATAAATATTGAGGCTCTCAGCAGTTATACTGCTTTATAAAATCAAATAGGCTCTCCTAAAATTTTACAATCATTTTAATAGTCTTGATGATGACAGTGGAACCTGCTTGAAGCAATCAAACTTGAAGGAAAGTATTGTTCAACAATGGTTGCAATCATTAGAAAACTTCGAAAATAACAAAAATTCATTACAAAATAAATGATACTTAAAGAAAGCTACTTCAAATTTTACATATATATATATATATATATATATATATATATATATATATATATATAGTAAATGTAGACTTTTTTAACATTGGTTATGTGCTGTTTTATATGAAAAAAGAAATTTTCTGATTATTTTGGCTGAGAAGATTTTTATTTAACTAGAACCCTAGATAAAATATCAGCCATATTTGCTTTCATAAAATATTTGAAACAAATCATAAATTTTGACAAACATTCAAAAAATAAAACCTATAATCTAATAACTAGATTACATTCTGACCTAACCCTCCATTTTCATTCATAATTGTTGTTACAGCAACAGCAGTAGGTTATTGATTTGTTTTTCATGGTTTACCAACTTTTGCAGGTTATTTAAAACCAGAAGTTATTTTTTTTTATAGTGTAAGAATTTTTTGAAGATGATAATGATTTACTCATACAAGTTCTACTAATTAACCCATAGCTGGGAGGAGAATAGGCAGATTCATACCTTTCTTAAGGGTAATTGCGTGTAAGTGAATATAATGAACCCAATTGGAACTTCGCCCTCCAATTTCCAATTGCAAGCTGTTATCTATTACACCACCCACACTTCCAAGCATGCAGCACCTGTTATTCTCAAGCAATCACCCATCTAGGTACTGACCAGGGTCAATGTTGCTTGACCAGTGATTGTACAAGAACCAGTGTTGTAATATGTTATGGCCATACACCCAGCAGCAGTACAAGTTGCCGTTGTTGATGATAATGATTTGTATGCTACTATGAATTAAATATTATATAGATTTTAAAGACTTAAAATTCCTTTAAATGAATCCAAATCTCACCAATATTGTAGCAGTAATGGAAACTTTGAAATTCTAAGGATATGTTTTATCACCAAACACATTCTGATAGTATCTATCCAGTAATCTATCCAGCTGTTGTCTCATTATTTGTGGGAATATTTTTGTTCCTAGTACAAAAGTCAAGAAAAACCATTCCATGTCTAACACAACCCAAAGTATAATTCAAACTTTGGAGCTATCACTGGTCATTTCTTGTACCATGGATTTACAGAATCTATAATGAGACACAAATCCTTGTTAACACAAACAGAACATCTGATTCAGTGACCTGAGTTTTGCTTTGTTGCAACATATTTTCTAGTTTCATTAACTTCATTAATTTCATGTTCTTTCTCACTTTCAATCAGGGATCCGCATCCTTTCTTGCATCATTGCCCACTTTCACATGGAAAAATTTTCTATGGCTCACATGCATAGTAAATATTCAAAAGTATACAAAAATTGTTTGGTAAAAGTTTGTTACTGGTTCATAAGCAGACTTTTTGATTTAGTCCAATATACCAATATACGAATATGCTGACTTTTGTGGTGGGTACTGCTGTTTCTACTACAGAACTAAAGAACAAATGAAAGCAATCTTGACTATACAATTTAGTTATATGGTTAGGTTTAGTGTTGACAAGAATTAAACAATTTCTGTTCATAATTATAAAATTAAAGAGAATATACACTACTAGCAACTAATACAAATTCAGAAAATATTTTCTTTGTTGTTCTTGGTCTTCCCATATCTGATTTATATCTGAAAAAAAATGTTATTTGATTTGAAGAACTATTTGAATATTAATTACTCTTCTCAAAACTATAGAAAATACCAAAATATTTATTGTTTGTAGAAGGGAATATTTATTGTTTTGTAGAAGGGAATATTTATTGTTTTGTAGAAGGGAATATTTATTGTTTTGTAGAAGGGAATATTTATTGTTTTGTAGAAGGGAATATCTTATCTAGGAATTTGACCCAGTTATTTCTATTTAACCCAGTTTTTTGAGTGGGGGGTGTTTATACAGGTTCATTTCATATATCCTTTTAAAATAGCATATACTGAAATAACTTTTTAATACTCAAAATCAAATACTACCCACCAAAATTTCCAGTTGTCCACCATTCTGTTCAGGTGCTCATCACCCACTCAATAGCTGTAATCCCCAACCGATGGGCAATATTGCCCAAGTTGGGAAACCATGCTCTTTAAATGCTTATGAAGTACACTTAAATAGATTCTACAAACATTTCTGATAACTTAAAAGTTTTTCTAGTTTCTGATAATTTTACTTTAACCTGAAAAGATCGTTTTCTTAGCCAAAAATATTCAATATGAGCTTTGCCACTCTCAGTCAGATGATTTACATTCTTATACAGACCTCTGGGCTAAAAAAATACCAGCACCAAAACAGAAGAATATTAAACTTGTAATGGTATTTAAGGGTCAGGAAATAAGCAAAAGAAATCTTTAATAGCTTTAATTATTTAAACCTGTTAGTTAAACTAGCAAACAGATTTTTATAGAAAAGAACTAAATGCTGTTCCAATCAATGATAATGGTTTCAAACTGTTGATGAGTAACTGAAAACTGTTCTCCAGTTAGTTCATGTTTGATATGAGAACAAATATTCTCTACAAGGTTCAAATCAGAATTCTGACGAGTCCAAAAGATGACCCAAATGGATTTGTTCTAAAGCCACTTTTTGGTGGTTTTGAATTGTGAACTGGAGTATTGTTGCATTGAAAAATCCCATCTGATCATTACTCTTTACAAAACAATTTTTCACTTGTAGGAAACATGTTTTTCTGTTATATTTCCCTCTAGGGATAATATTCAGTCTGACTAGTTCAAAACATGAACCAAATGGATTTGTTTTAAAGCTACTTTTGGTGGTTTTTGAAGTGTGAGCCAGAATATAGTCTTATTGATAAATCACATCTGATCATTTATTTTATTTTGCCAAAGAGTATACATAATGCTGAAAATTATCAAGCAGAAAACAGAAACTTATTTTAATAAGAGAAACATTTTTCTTTAAACATTTGATTAAAACAAAAAGTTTCAACAATCATGTTGAAAGGCTCAGATTTTAAAGTTTTTTCATTTCGTGACACAGGTATTTGGCAGAAAAGCAAAATAAGGCTAAGAAATCTCAAGAGTAGAGGATGAGAGCCTTTGCTGATGGCTAGTTTTGGCAATCAGAGCCACCCTTTTGCCAGTAACAAGCAGATTGACCTTCCTGGGGAGGCCTCTATCCAGTCAGACCATAATAAAATTTTGCCTCAATAGCAGATCATCACTGGTCTTAATTTCCTGATGTGGGAAGGAATCAATGCTGGAGAGGAGCCTGCCTGCCTGCCTGCCAGCCAAGCACACCATGCTTAATAACTGAACAATGACTGACCAAGTTGGCACCAGCAACATTATCTGCTGCAGCCAGCTTACCATGCAAGAGGGTCTGGTTAAGCCAGAGAAACATTTAATTGCTGATGGATTAACACTGACATCAGTAAATGACATCATTGGCCAAAAACACCTAAAATCATTTTGCTATAAATTTGCTGGCATACAGACATGCTGAGCTATCAAATTATACATTTACATATATGACATAGGTGCTGAAAA
>OZ038480.1:24389489-24419489 GCA_964036315.1 Acanthosepion esculentum
AGTGAAAGAGGTTGTCAGAAACTTTAGGCAGCAAAAGCCATTTTAAAGTATAAAGAATAAATTGTAAGAAAATAAACCTCTGAAAAACATTATTTGTTGAACAAACACAATGTTTGTGTTAAGTTTTCAATTATTAACAAAATAAAACCTGTTTTTTGTTTGTTAAGCAAATATTGATTACTTTCCAAGTCACTTGCCTTCTTCTGCAACCAGAACAAATTTTTTCTTGCCAATCATGAGAACTAAGTACAGATATTTATATTTTGTTGTGAATTTAAAATTTTATACGCATTCCAGATATTTTTATTGTTTCACCAAAAGAATAACTTTATATATATATATATATATATATATAAAGAATTAGGAGGATTTAAAATAATTATACTTAAGTAATTCATCAAGTCTAGAAGAAACCTCAACAGAATACAGAAAGCACTGGACGGCCGTTTCATCCTATATTTGGGACTCATCAGCGGTGCACATCCACTACTGAGAATTGAAACCTGAACAGTTATGATAGAAGGCAAATGCCATACCAACTGTACCAACGAGCCTCAGTGATGAAGAGGTAGTGAATCAGACTCGATATAGCGCCGCTTGATCACATATTCCATGGTAGACTAGTCCTGTATATATCGTCTCTTCATCTAACTTAAATCTAATATAAATATGTCTCCATTAGCCATGTCCTGAAGAAGGTCTATTTGACCAAAGCGTCTGACGTCGACAGAATAACAAAAACAAAAACAAAATAAAAAAACAGTAAACTCACATATTCGGATTTTGCTTTGTCTTTTCCACATTTTCATCATACCGTCGGATCTACATCCACACATTTGCTTACATATATATATATATATATGTATATATATATAGAGAGAGAGAGAACATTTAAATTTTTTTTTAAATTACACATGTTACAAACCTATGCTTTTGCCATTCCTGCTTTTGAGAAAATGCTAAACAGAACATAAATTCATGGAACTAGTGCTTTGAAATCCTAACATTAATAAAGCATTACTGTACTTTCTGTCAAAAATCTTGGACTTTGATCCAAAGAACTGAAGAAATGTTTCCAAGTTTAAAACTGTTAAAAATAAACGAAGAATTAGTATTCCTTCCATAACTGATTATCTTAATTTTATCAAAGAAAACAAAAAAGTTAAGCCAGTATATACAAAATTTGAAAGACATAAGTTTATATTTATAAGACTTCAACTTCAATTCAAAAATTTAATGAATTATTTAATCAAAAATGTATTTTTTAAATTTGTAACTATTTATAATAACATGCAGAAGAAAATGTTCATGCTTTTACTTTAATCAATCAAAATTTCACCTATTTTATCTTATTGATTATCTTCCTGCAGCTCATAAAATTTGTTTTATTTTCTACATATGATATGGAAAGTTAGAATCATATGACTATCTCATGAAGCTAAGCAAAATTTTCTCAGTTGATATAAACAAGGATTAAAAAATTGGACTTTGAGATTTATAATTAAAACTCAGTTCCCTAGGGGTACACATATGTCTAGATAGATAGATATTTAACACCATGGAAAAGAGATATCACAATCAGAATGAATGTTTCTCCATTGAAAAATACAATCATAAACAATTTTATAAAATATTCCTCTTGCCACAAAAAGACTCTCCTCTCTAATTAATTTATAAATAGTGATTTTTCCCCACTCAGCAAGTAAATATCAGTTCCTAAAAGAATAAAATTCACTTTGACATTAAAAAGATGGACAAAAAAAGAGTTCAACTTTGATAAAATAGACAAAACCTTCATAAAATGTTACTCATAGAATTTGGAATCTTGAAAAGTTTTGTTCATGAAAATATTTTAAAATATTTAAGCAAAACAAAAAAATTATGCACACACAAGGTTCATCCAGAAAGCATTCAGCCTGATTGAATATCTTGAGAAACATTTGTACAGCCTCATCTTGGAACTCAATTAGAGATCTTGGACAGTCAAATGTAGAACCACATTCAGTGAAACATGGGTAAAATTTAACAACCACTGCTTCAAATTTTCTCAGGTATCTGTTGAATGCAATCCTCATATTCTGGGTGTCTTTCAACAATCTGAACACTAAAAAAATGTTGAATGCAATCCTCATATTCTGGGTGTCTTTCAACAATCTGAACACTAAAAAAATGTTGAATGCAATCCTCATATTCTGGGTGTCTTTCAACAATCTGAACACTAAAAAAATGTTGAATGCAATCCTCATATTCTGGGTGTCTTTCAACAATCTGAACACTAAAAAAATGTTGAATGCAATCCTCATATTCTGGGTGTCTTTCAACAATCTGAACACTAAAAAAATGTTGAATGCAATCCTCATATTCTGGGTGTCTTTCAACAATCTGAACACTAAAAAAATGTTGAATGCAATCCTCATATTCTGGGTGTCTTTCAACAATCTGAACACTAAAAAAATGTTGAATGCAATCCTCATATTCTGGGTGTCTTTCAACAATCTGAACACTAAAAAAATGTTGAATGCAATCCTCATATTCTGGGTGTCTTTCAACAATCTGAACACTAAAAAAATGTTGAATGCAATCCTCATATTCTGGGTGTCTTTCAACAATCTGAACACTAAAAAAATGTTGAATGCAGAATAAAAGGAAATCAATAACTGACAGAGTTAGAATTGGAAGAAAATCTGTGGATTACACAGACTGTCCAAAGTTATCCACCCATTTTGAAGATCTTTCCTGCTTATTCGTCATGTCTGATGTGTAATATCTTTTAGCGTTTCATTATAATCCAGATTTGACTCCTTGCAACTTCTTAACTTTTAAAAAAACAAAACAAATCATCACTGGAAAACAAAGGATTTAAGACTGTTGGGGAGACTAAAAAAAAAAATAATCAGACTGTTGTGAAGAAAATGGAATAAATTCATAAGGTCCAAAGTACTTTGAAGAGACTAAGACACTATAGTTCAAGGAAAGATACTTTTTTGCTGACATTAACTTATTAGATTGTTTTGTGTAGATATTAAGATATATTTTTTTAATCAATTCACTCCAAACAAAGCAATAATATCACTTTAAACAATTCACTTGTGCAGGTTGTTCAGTCGAAATTTCAAATTTACTGAACCTTCATCTGTCATTCTTGATGAGACAATCTATCCATTATATATAATTTCTTGACATGACCAAGAAGCCCTTGATGTTTTGGTCATTTGTTAAGACTGGTCTCTTGGTTGGAAAGCAAATGTTCTAACAACTCAGCTACATTATACAGGTGGATGCGATGAGTAAATTGTCGCCATTTTATATTTTTCATTTTACATATGCACATTGTTTGATTTTGATTTTATCAACTGCCCAGTATAGTAAGGTCAATTGGCCACTGTCTGTGAGAAAATAAGTACCATGACACAATTCATTCTGCCAGAAATTTGGAAACAGCATGCTCTATTACTTGGCATTCACACCAGAAGCTCCAATACAAACATTTCAGAGTGTTTAGATGTGAATCTGAGGACAGTGCAGAGGATTCAGAAAGACTTGCATCAGTCTAATCGTGATTACAAAGTGTTTAGAGTGATCACTAATGATGTCGACGTTATGCCTCTATTCATTTTTTTCACAGGGCCTCAGACTCAACATGGAGGCCTATATCAAGTACCTTGAATAGGCAGTGATGCCTTGGAACAAGAGGGTGGCTACTGGAAAACCCTATATCTGGCAACAGAACTCTGCACCAACAAGCAGGAGAACCCAATCATGGCTGTCAGACAATTTCTGTAATCACATCACTTACTGCTGGCCACCAAACTCCCCAGACTGCAACCCCCTTGATTATTATGTGTTGTGCACATTTGAGTGAGAGACCAACAAAACTCCTTGTGACACCAAAGATGAACTGAAGGCAAGGATTATGATAGCATTCACCAACTTAATATCAAGGAGACTATCCAGAAGAGATGAAGGAGATTCTAAAGCTATCTGGAAACTATGGTTGAAGCCAATAGCAATTTTATTGAATAAATTTACTATTTAGTATTTCAAGATATTTTTGTGTAAGTTTGGTAAATATATCTGTTAAAATCAGATGTCAGTGTTATTTTTATTTTTACATAATTTAGATGGCAATTTATCCATTGTACCTGTATATATATTATATAATCACAATAAAATCTTCTCAAACTATCTTGTACATGATACAAAATAGCTTCAAGCAATAGAAAATTTATCAAAACTTACAAATCCTATTTATTTGACTTATAAGAGAATGATTTCTTAAATAACTGTTTATTAAATCCATAACTTGAATCTTACAGTTGACAACTCTCCCAAGATGATTAGTTTTTTTTCCCCAAAAACATCATTATCAACAGTAATGCTGCTATCATTTCCTTTACCAGATGCAAGTCCCAAAATAATCCAGCTGCACTGAAACATAAATTATAAATGAAAAAAAAGTTCAACTTTGATTAGACTCTCCAATCAACAAAATCTGGTCTTTACAGGTGTTGGCATTTGAGTAGAGCTGCAAATTTCAAACATGAAAGCACCCACTTTGTCCACTTCTTTCTACTGCAATATTTATGAAGATCAAATCTTATCTTCTCTTTTTTTGTTTACTGATTAGTAATTTTTGCTATTCTGTAATCCTATCTGATTCTGTGGTTTTGGGTGGGGAACTCAAGCCTCATTTTGATTAATTCTAATTCAGGAAATTTCTTCAAGTCTAAAATGGTGTAATATTTTAAGAAAAAAGTCATCAAACTCAATAAAAATCATTCTGAAAAGTTTAATTTTATCAAATGGTTTGAAGAAATCATATTGTAATATAAATTTTCAAAAGAATATTTTTGTATATATTCTATATCTAATAATTACATTTCCTTTTGGCAAGATTTTCAGAGATTTGTGAAGTATCTGGAGAGACAAGGGAAACAATTACTAACTAGATAGATGAATAGAATAATCATTATTTACATACAGACTATTAATCTAATCTTTGTTGTTACCACAATATTCACAAACCAACACCTTAATCTGCTAGGCTAGTGTAGCTTTGTGAATTTGATGATATAGTAATTGTGAGTTCAATCCCTGGGCTGGGCAGTGTGTACTTGGACTCAGTGAATACAGGGTGAGCAATAGCAGAGCAGTACCCAAAATGAGAACAAGATGAGATATCCCTAGACATAGGCAGTGGAATGATAATAATCTATACCTGGTAGATTAAATAAAGGTTTCAATCAAGGTTAGAGAATTTGGTGATATAGTAATTGTGAGTTCAATCCCTGGGCTGGGCAGTGTGCACTTGGACTCAGTGAATACAGGGTGAGCAATAACAGAGCAGTACTAAAATGAGAATGAGATGAGATATCCCTAGACATAGGCAGTGGAATGAAAATAATCTATACCTGGTAGATTAAATAAAGGTTTCAATCCTTGGTATGGCTCTAAACTACATCTGCGTCCTGGGTAAGACAATAAACTCCATCCAACAGCAAGGCCTTTGATCAGTAGGTTTTGAGGAGTGTAGAACCACCTCTTAATTGCTGGTGTTCCCAGGTTCATCCTGACCTGAGGTGGTAGCACCTGTTAGGGTCCCAGCTATGGGCAAATAGTTAACCTCCAAACTGGGGTCAAAACAAATGAAAGTGTAAAACTAGGTTTTAATACCAGAGATACTTTGTAAAATAAATGATTACCAGCAACACACTTTTGAAAAAAAAATACCAGCAATAAAAATTTTGTTGGCATTTAATAACCCATTGAGGTTGATATGCCATAAAACAAACCAGAATTCCCTGTAGGTTATCTGGATCAAGATGCATCTGATGAAGGCTGGAGGGTACAACATCTGAAACAGTGTGAAAACAACACACATGAGGACAAAAGTCTAAATGTAAATAGTGCAAATAACGATAATAATTATAATAATCATCTGCTGAAATTACACAAACATTTACATATATATATATATATATATATATATATATGCATACTAATTATAAACAAGATGAAAATATACTAAAAAAATTAGTAAATACTAACATATCTACAACAGATCCTAGCAAAAAAATTTAAGTTAATTATATACTACACTAAATCTAGTATATCCAACTCAATTATTCGCAATGATTCTTCTCCCCCGGTTAGCGATTTGAAAAAAAACCAACATAGTTTACAAATTCAGGTGCCCTTTGGGAGATTGTATCTCCAACGAACTAAATAATATCTATGTTGGTCACACCACAAACTCGCTTTCACGACGCTTGACACTACATTTGAATGATAACTCTAACATTTTTAGGCATTTAAAACAACATGCCTGGCCGCATACACAATTCCGGAAAATCCTCGTCGAAAACACAACTATACTTAAACATGAAAACAATAAACAAAAACTAAAAATTCTTGAAGCTATATACATAAAACAGTTGAAACCTAACCTGAACAAAATAAACTATGAAATCTCCCAAAATATCCTTAAATGCCTATAATTAGTAACAGAAGTCATTGGTTCATACCAACGGCTTTCCATACTCAATACTCATCGGATTCACTCTCGCGTGGTCATGTGTGACGTCATGTGCTGTTGTGCGATTTTCGCTTTCAGCGTTTTATATGCACGTGTTTATCGTTGCTTGGAAATCATCCATGTAAACAAATAAGACTATCATCAATTTCTTGTTCGTGTATTGCTTAAATATATTGTGTAATTGTCATCTTCGATAATGGCTTATGTAAGCCGAAAGCTTAGATTGGATTAAAAAAAATATGTATCAATATTGTGATTTTCTTTCATTGTTTAATGATAATGTTATTAAGCTTATCAGACTATATGAAAAAAACTTACATAAAATATATAGACAACACTTATCTATATTATTTAATGAAACATGTATTAATATATATATATATATATATATATATATATATATATATATATATATATACACACACACACACATACACACAAACACACACACACACACACACACATATATACATATATATATATATATATATATATATATATATATATGAGTAATTTGGTGATTTGTATAATTTTCATAATAATTCATTATGTCCAGATTTAGAATCTGGAACATACACACATACACATGTAGAAAAGCACTGGACAGCCATTTCATTCATTTTGGGGACTCATCAGCAGTGTACATCCTACCAACTCTGAGAATTGAACCTAGACTGTTACGATATGACACAAGCATCATACAATTGGGCTAGCAGTCCACAGTGGCGAAGAGGAAACTAAGTTACTAGACACAATATAGCACAGCTCATACTATTTCTGGTGGTGATACTCATCTAAGCATACACAACTCACAAGACTGGCTCCAAGAGCATCGATTTCCTTCATTGAGCAACTCAATCCAGAGCATAAGTTGAATCAAGCATAGGTTTATATAATTGATTAGTAATTTGGGGATTTGTATAATTTTCATAATAATTCATCATTAGAATCCTCAACTCACACACACAGAAATTACTAACCAGTTATATAAACCTATGTTAGATCCAGCTTCTAATACTCTGGATTGAGTTGCTCAGTGAAGGAAGTTGTTGCTCTCGGAGCCAATCCTGTGAATTCGTTTGATGCTTGAACACAATCTTCATTGCATTCAAGCATGAAAGACTATCACTGCTCAGTGTTGGCATCAGTGTCCACTTTTATTTATATGCCCCCGAAAAAATAAATTTCGGACAAGCACTTTAGAGGGAAAGCACAAAATTGTAAACATTGACTGTTACTGCTGATAATCCAATGCTCTACTGTGAATCGAGCACTCTGAGTCACTGGCATGTTTATTAAAAATGAATACGCAAAAATTCACCTTCCTCTCTGCTGAGAGCCAATAGCTTATGGGAAAAATTTCCGACTGATTTGGCATCTGTCGAGTTTTGATCCTGGTTTGAGGCAATCAGATGTCTAACCATACTGATGAGCTGTGATACAACAAAACAATCTGTCTGTGGATGACAATATATAAGATAGATAAAAGATTTAGAAAAATGAAGAAATATATCTTGTTATCAATACTAAAATGTTCTTTCAGTGTGAATATTAAATTTAAAATAATGTTTGTTAAACTTGCTAGACTTTTTGCACAAAGAATTGTTTCTGATTTCCACTATATACAGTTATATGATTACATCATCTCATGGGTTTGTGCTGAAGGATGTAAGCAAAACTTTAGTTTTTAGTAAACATAAAAGTATTCATATTATCTAATTAAGCAAAGACATAAATCAACGTTTTTTCACACATTAAAGAAAACATAGAATAACAATATTTTCCTTTGTATATTCTGTTGATTCTTTGCATTGATTTGAAACTTTTGATTTTATGATTAAAACATAATTGTTTATAAAACGATGCATAAAAAAACAATCTCCACTAAAACTTTTAGAAAGTGCCATCCCTATTTAAAACGTTTTTATACCCATTGCTTTTATACTTGTAAGTCTTTTTTTTCAGCTCAGGAGGAATGACATAGTTATACATAACCCTGTCTTCCAACCCAAAATTAAAGTATACACTATACTGTTCTAACAGGAACACACTGTTTGCCTCATGTTTATAGCAACTTTTTGTTTGACATTAAAAAGTTATCTTTATTTTTATATCATTCAGATAGAGGCACATCTTGTAGAATGGTCAGGGTCAAAGAAGTGTATCCTCCTAGTAGAATTTATGGTACCATGACAGAAGAACAGAGAGGAAGCACATGAATGAAAGAAAAACCACTACAAATCGCTGCAATCCGACTGCATAGAAAAGGGGCATCATGCTACCTATTGGGGTTGGGTGCTGTCGATTCCTTGGACTCCAGACCATAGTTCAACAGGAATAAAGGTGGATCTGGTCAAGAGCCAAAATAAATAAAGTTAAAACTATACTTGCAAGGCAATGCTACTTCTGATATGAAACACAATTTTTTACTGTCATAGTGGAACAACCTGGCACACCACGACATGGATTGGTCAGTCTATAAAAGACTGACGAGGTATTGAAGAAGGGAGAAAGTGAGACAGACAGACAGAGAGAGCGAAGGCGACCCTGACGAACCTCCGTGACTTATCTCCTGTTTTCCTTAGTATTACGAACTCTCGTTCGTTTGTACTTTACGTACAATAAACCATTGTTATTTGTTACCTGATTTCTTGTGTTATTGTCATCTTTCTACTCGGGATTACTTTGTTGTTTATATCGTATAATCCACGATATAACAGTGGCGACGAGGATTCGAAAAAAACTCACGACACGATATAACAGTGAGGACGAGGATTCGAAAAGAACTCACGACACAACATAACAGTGACTACGAGGATTCGAAAACAACTCACAAGACGATATAACAGCGGCGAACGTAAATTCAAAATAAACTCACAAGGTAATTTAACAGTATCGAACGAAGAGTGAAAAAAGACATCCCTCCAAAGATAACAGCAACGAACAAGTCAAGCGTCGAATAATACGTTTTTACCAGTCGCTGGACTAGTTTATCGACTAAAGGTACAGTGATTTTTATTTTTATTTTTGTTGTGCCTTAAAAAAATAATATGGAAGAGTTCTTGGAATTTTCGAAAACCATGTGTTCTGCTATGCAGCAGCAACAGACACATTGGGAAGAACAAAATAAATCGATTAAAAAACAAATCGAATTATTGCAAGTACAACAATTATAGTATCAACAACAACAGATACAACTGCAGGAATATCAGAAACAGCAGTTAGACTTACAAAAGCAAATTTTAAATCAGCAAGAATTCTTGGAAAAGATATTAACAAAACAAGTCGATCAAAAGGAAGGATCAAGATTTTTCTCTGCTGAAGGGATTACTAATTCACTTTCAGAATTCCATTACAAACCTATGGAAGGTGTAACTTTTCCAGCGTACTTCAGACGGTACGAAACAATTTTTTCAAAAAAATGTCAGTTATGGTCTGACGAAGAAAAAATTATATTACTATTACAAAAATTAGGTGCTCAGGAAAACACCAAGTACACTAATTTCATTCTACCAAAGAAGCCGGAGGATAAATTGTTCAAAGAAACGGTTGAAATATTGTCTAAAATATTTGGTGAACGTGAAAGTTTATTTCTTACAGGTTATAAATGTTTAAATATGGTTAAACAGGAAGAAGACGTTTTTATTTCATACGCAGGAAAAGTGAATTTTCAGTGTGAATTATTCAAGATCAAAGAAATTAAAGAGGACATGTTTAAGTGTTTAATTTTTGCTCAAGGGTTAACTGCAACAGAGGATAAAGAAATTCGTTCAAGAATACTGGCAATTATGGAACAAGATACAGAAGTAACGTTACAGAAAGTTACGGAGGAATGTCAGAAATTACTCAATATAAAACGGGGCAATATAAGTATAGAGGAGAAAAATATTGCCCAAGTAAAAAGAGTTAAACAACGAGTCTACAAGCAAGTAAAATACTACTGCAAAGCATGTGGTGGAATAAACCATGCTACAAGTGTTATTTTAGAAATAAAATATGTTATGAATGCGGTCGAAAAGGCCATAAAGCTACTGTTTGCAAAAAGAAAAACATCAAAAGTCCAAAAGGATAAATAGAGTTGTATCTAAAAGAGATACAAATAATGAAGGAAGAAAGTATGGAGACGTTAAAATAAATGGCCGAACTATAAACTGTCTGCTTGATACCGGAAGTGACATATCTATAATCGACGAAGTTACATGGAAGAAAAATGGACAACCAAAACTACAAAACACCCAGAAAAGGGCCAGAGGTGTTTCTGGAAGAAAGCTAAAATTCAAAGGAGAATTTTATAACGTACAAAGCAAAAATCTACGTCGTATCTGGAAGAAATTCAAAATTATTTGGTATTGACTGGATTGTGTTATTCAATTTATGGGAAAAACCAATTAACACGTTTTGTAGAAACTTAAATGTGTCGAATATAATAAATATCAAACAGACAGAAAAATTCGTTGAAGGCTTAAAAGATGAATTTAAGGAAGTATTTGCTGACGGACTAGGTTGCTGTACTAAGACTGAAGTAAAGTTCGAGTTAAAGGATAATGCAAAACCAGTGTTTAAGCAGAAAAGAAAAGTACCATTTTCGCCACTGGAAATGATAGACAAAGAATTACAAAGACTAGAAGAGATTGGACTGAGTAATTAAAAAGTATATTACTCTGAGTGGGCGTCACCCACGGTGTACGTAAAAAAGAAAAATAAGAAAATAAGAGTATGCACTGATTTTTCAACGGGGTTGAATAAATGTCTAAAGGACCACAGCTATCCTCTTCCTACGCTTGAAGAAATTTTCTCGAGGTTGAATGGAGGAAAATATTTCTCGAAAATTGATCTGTCCGAAGCTTATTTACAAGTCAAAGTCGAGGAAGGATGTACAAAGTATCTAACTATCAATACACATAGAGGGCTATACAACTTAAAATGTTTGCCGTTCGGGTTGAAGGTAGCCCCAAGTGTGTTTCAAAAAATTATGGATACGATGCTGGCTGTCTTGAATTCGCAATGGCATACTTAGATGACATATTGATAAAGAGCCAAAATTTGGAAGAGCACAAAAAGCATGTTCGAGAAGTATTCAAGAGAATACAGAATTACGGATTTAAAGTGGGCCTTGACAAATGCGATTTCTGCATGAACAAAATTGAATATTTGGGTCAAATAATTGATCATAAAGGAAAGAGTCTAACCCAAATAGAACAGAAGCTATTAGAAATATGCCTATACCGGATAATGTAACAAAATTACAATAATTCCTGGGTTTAGCAAATTATTATAGTTTATATATTCCTAAAATGCACGAGTTGAGAGCTCCGTTAAACGAGTTATTAAGGAAAAGTAAGAAATGGTGCTGGACAAAAGAATGCGAAGAAGCATTTCAAAAAATAAAAAAGTGCTTATTATCGGATTTAGAATTAGCACATTACGATCCGAAAAAGGATTTAATTGTAGCATCAGATGCAAGCGAATATGGTGTAGGTGCGGTACTTTTACACAAATTCGAGGACGGATCAACGAAACCGATTGCACACGCATCAAGAACTATAATACCTGTGGGAAAAAAAATTATGGTCAGATAGAAAAAGAAGGTCTGGCAATAATTTACGCCATTAAGAAATTTCACAGATTTATTCATGGTAGATCGTTCGTTTTGCAAACGGACCATAAACCACTACTGTTGATTTTTGGTTCGAAAAGAGGCGTACCAGCCCATACTGCAAATAGATTACAGAGATGGAGTATTATTTTACTCAACTATAATTTCAAAATGCAATACTTGCCATCAAGTAAAATCGCACACGCAGATGGTCTATCTAGATTAATCCCCAAAAACTCTGAATTGCTGGAAGAAACAGTTATAGCAGCACTAAAAGAGGAAAAGGAACTAGCTGAAGTACTTGTTAACACCGTTAGAGAGCTACCAGTGACATTGGAAGAAATTAAAAAAAAAGCAGCGAAAATGGATGAATATATTACTAACAAGAAGAAACATGCAAGGTGGAACGAAAGGAAGAAAAAAGGTTTAAGGGTGTCTCCATTTTCGATATGCGACGAAACGTTGATATATGCGGATAGAGTCGTAATACCGCGTGTCCTACAAAAATGAGTTTTGAAAGAGTTTCATATGGGCCATCCTGGAACCTCTAGAATGAAGTCGCTAATGACAGGTTACGTTTATTGTCCTAGAATGGACCAAAATATAGAAGATATGATAAAACAATGTAAAGGTTGTCAGTTAGCAGCCAAAGCTCCACCGATAAGGACTCAACCCTGGCCAAAAATGGACGTACCGTGGACACGTATTCATATTGACTATGCAGGACCATTAAAGGGATACTATTATCTAGTAACCGTAGATAGCTTTTCCAAATGGCCTGAGGTTTATAGGTATAAACACCCGACAGATTCAAACACCATAAAGCGTTAGACGAAGTATTTAGTCGTTTTGGAGTAGTAAATACAATTGTAAGCGACAATGCTACTATGTTTACCGGGAAAGAATTCAAAGATTACTGTGATTCGTTGGCAAATGAACACGTAACAACGCCGACGTACAATCCTAGATCAAACGGACAGGCAGAAAGGTTCGTCGACACCAAGAGAGCATTAAGAAAAAATAACGGAATCGACACTGAAGAAAAAAGCTTACAAAAGTTTTTAGCGGTATATAGGATAACACCAAATCAGAATACAAACGCTAATCTATCACCTGCAGAAATTATGTTTGCAAGGAAAATACGTTCAGTGTTCGATAGGATGTTACCAAATAAGAAAAAGAAAAATTATACGAAAGTAAACACAAAATTTACAACGTATAAAGAGGGCGATAAAGTCTTCTTTAAGAACTATCGGCCAGGAAAGTGTTTTTGGGAGGACGGTATAGTGTCAAAAAGAATCGGTAGAGTGATATATATTGTAAAAGGGAAAAAAATTTTTTGCAAAAGACATATTAACCAAATGAGATACCGATACATTGAAACTGTGGAAAATGACAACGAAATACCGATGGAAGTGTTATACGATGCTTTCCAAATCCGACCCCCCATAAATAGTGAAGTACCGATGGAGGTAACATCGACTCCAAAAATCACTGAATTTCAAAAATCAAGAAATACACCAACTCGGAATGGTAGAAGAAAAAGTGATAGAAAAAGGAACAGGACTACACGTCTATGTCCAAATTCAAAGAGAAAAAAATATTGAAAGCAAAATTCTAGGGAAGAATTTAGCTCAGGGGAAGGTGTTATAGTCGAACAATCTGGCACACCCTGACATGGATTGGTCAGTCTATAAAAGACTGACGAGCTATTGAAGAAGGAGGAAAGTGAGACAGACAGAGAGAGCGAAGGCGACCCTTACGAACCTCCGTGACTTATCTCCTGTTTTCCTTAGTATTACGAACTCTTGCTCATTTGTACTTTACGTACAATAAACCATTGTTATTTGTTACCTGATTTCTTGTGTTATTGTAATCTTTCCACTCGGGATTACTTTGTTGTTTATAGCATATAATCCACAATATAACATTTACCTTCCATTCTACATTATTAATAACGGTATAATTATACATATAATCTGAAGGTAGTTTTATAATTTAATGCTGTGAGTCATGTAATGCTCACACAAATTTTTAAGTGGTGAAATTAAGATTATGCATAAAAATGATGTTTTGGACTTTCTGTACATGTACACAAAAACATGATCACTACTTACAAAATTATATAAATGCAGGATGTTCTGACCTTTAGAATAATATCTTTACTGAGCATGAAATATCTGGTAAGTAATCCACAAATGAAGGTGTTGCTGTGATGATAACTAACAAAAAACTGGCACCAACATAGGCTATGTAGCTGGACTCGAGATCTTCTACCCAAGGCATATGAGGGCACTTACAACAGCTGCACATCACCTAAGAACTTTCCCAGTGCTTTCTGATTTGGAAATTTCAGATAAAGGATATTCAACCTGTAGTAGAAGATTTATTGCTTCTTAGAGATCTTCATTGTCTGAATATTATTATCAATTCATTTTTTTTGTTTAATCATTTCACCCCAACCAAGGCAATAATGCCACTAAGACACAAGGAGTTATTGGGAGTGAAAAAGAATGTGACTTTAGTGAGGAGAAAGGACAATAAAAAAAAATAGGATTTAAGAAAACAGAAGATGGTGAGCCACACACGTGTGAGAAAGGAAACTCTTAGAATAGAACTTCCAGTTACATCTAGCATCTTTACATCTACATTTTTAATTACAGTTATCTCTAGTTATTTCAACAATGAAATGATGAGACTTAGTAGCTAATCTAGTAATACACTTATATTTATGTGGTCAAGGTACCAAGCAAGAGAGCTCATTAGAATAAATACCATGAAAATATTTATAGAAAAGACAGAGGAATGCCATGTCATGGCAGCTGGAGAGTGACTATGGTTGAGATGCCAGATCAGGATTAATAATGTCATAGACCTTTTTGGGGATTTTATCAAGAATCTCAATATATAGCAGGAGCACCAGACCAGATATGGCAGCAATATTCAATGCACGGACAAATGGTAGATTTATAAATGTGAAAGATGGATTCTGAGGAGAAAAACTTTGGTGGTGGGAAAGTAAAGTCGTGATTCTAGATGAGGGCCAATAACATTACATTCTTTGAATTTTGTTGAGAATCTCAAGATATATAACAGGAGCACCAGACCAGATATGGCAGCAATATTCAATGCACAGACAAATGGTAGATTTATAAATGTGCAAGATGGATTCTGGGGAAAAAAATTCTCTGGTACAACACTGTGACCCAAACTTTCTTAGCAGTTCATGCAATTGATTCAATATAATCAATATATAATATATATATATATATATATATAATATAATATAGTCAGTAGAAATTACGTGATCAAAAAGGTGCAATGAATTATCCCCCTGGAGGTTAACATCAGCCATGCTGATGGAGAACAAAAAGATAATAATTGTGGACTACTGGATTAGTTCTGGAATGGATAAGCTGGATATTCTATTAAACGGTATCTTCAAAGTCTTTTTTGTAGTCAATAGTCAACTTCGCAGAATGTGAAGGAACATTGTTTTACCTGAATATATTCTTTAGATTAAAAATTCTTGTTTGTAACCTGTACCATTGAAAAGATATTTTAACATATAATTTAAAATATTTATCTGAATTTATTTTGATATTATAATTTTGAAGGAATCAATGAATTTACTGCACACAATACTAGCCAAAAATATTACTCCCTCTCCCATTCAAAGTTATGTTGATTGACTATTTTCATAAAAGTCCCAACTTCTAGACCAACCATCGGATCCATGTAATCTAATAAAAAAATTATTGTTGCGAAATCAGTTTTCATGTACTTCTTCAATCAACTTACACATTTCTCTTTGATTGATTTCATGTTTTTTGCAAATTAATAATGTGCATCTTTTTTTCTCTGTTTATCGTCATTACAGTAAGTTTTGTAAATATTTCCTTGCTGATCAATACACTATTCTTTCTTATTAGCTTTTTAATTTTTCTTAAATCCCTTTTTGTGCCATTCTTTAAGCCAATTTTTCTTATTCTTATCTATCCAATATGTTCAATTTCTTTCTTTATTGTTTGATGATGTCTCAGCTTTTTCACAATTTTTAGCATTATGCTCTACCATCATTGAAAAAATTTACAATATTTTGTTTCCTTTTTGAGGTTATATCATTCTTATAACCCATGATAATCTTTATATATCATAAAATAGAAAAATAATTATCAGTAGTTATACTATTATATATTTTAAAAATAATGAACAACTTTTGGGTTGCCTAATCAAATCTCACACCAAGTAAGTTATTGTAAATATTTCTAATCAAATATTATAAGCTGAAATTCACAAGATATAATTATTGCATAAATATATCCTGAAAATTTTACCAATATCAGTGTTATATTAGTAATGACAGAATATAATACGGAATGTTTCATGCGTAAAATAATTGTCTATTCACTTATGAAGTCCATCAAATTGAGGGTATATGCTTTTGAGTACTTTTTTCAAATGTTTGAGTATTTTGTGAATGTGTGAGTGATTCCACTGTTCTTCTTGTGGGTCACATGCTTATATACACCTTTGTGCAAATTAATTGAAACAAAACGAATAATTCTGTTATTTACTTTACAAAGTACATACTACATATTAGGGAATCCCTTACAGTGCAATTTCATTCTTACTGGTTGCTTTATTATGAGCCTCATAATCTGCTACAGGCCCTTGAGAAAAATTGTAAGATTAAAACAGCTTTTTTCAACATTGATTTAATAGTAACATAATTAAGATGTTAACATTCCACACTACTTCAAATAAAAGATTAGGAAGGAAACCACATCAATAATGGACAGAGTGATAACAGCTACTGGACTAGACAAACCTATTTTCCTGAAAAATTATTTTAAGAGAAAGATTTTATAAATTTCAACCAATAATTGTACAAGCTGCTCTGTCAATGATTGCCAGATATTTCCTTATAAGGAAATGGCTCTTATTACCATTATTCATAATTCTGAATTCTGAAATAAAAGATGGGTTCAAGACAAGGATGTGTTTTCTCACTGGACTTATACAACCTAAACAGTGTGGCAATTCGGAAAGAAAGTCCTACCAGGATTTATTATTGGCAGCCACAATCTTAACAACATAAGACATGCAGATGACACAGTGTTGATAGCAGACATTAAAAGGAAACTACAAGAACTACTACAGAAGGTTGTGAAGGAAAGCCAGAAGAAATGATTAAAACATCAATTACAAGAAGACAGTATAATTGTTTGCAAAAGGAACAGCTCAACAGGCAAATTATAAATTAGAGAAAACAAAATCAAACAATAAGAACAATTTAAATATCTGGAAAGTGTTTTAATGCAGGATGGAAAGTGTGACACTGAAATCCAAAGCCACATTGAGATAGCAAAAGATGTCTTCCAAAAGCTAAGCAAAGTATTAAGAAAAAGGAAAATTTTGTTAGAGTACTAAACAGTTACGTAATACCCGTATTCTTATATGGCTCTGAATGCTGGACAAGCTCCTTGCAGATACTTGAGGCAACAGAAATGTGGTCCTACAGATGGATGCTAAGAATACCATGGACACCAAATATGGGAGCAATGTCAAAGTTTTAGAGAAAATAGAAACAAAAAGTACACTAATACTTACAATCAGAAAGAGGCAGTTGAAATTGCTAGGGTACATAATGAGAGATGAGGACTTGGAAAATGAGATACTCACAGGACTGATTGAAAACCAGAAGAAAACTTACCTAGTAAGCTTGAGTAAATAGATGCCAGAGCAAGGTTTAGGAGAGATAACAAAAAGACAAAATATATTAAGAGTTACTAAGGAGAGGAAATTATGGAGAGCCATGATGGCCAACACCCTGAAGGAACATAGCACATAGAAATATCCAAAAGATAAGGTTTTATTTTTCTGTTTTCTACTTTCTAAAAAACATTAGAGTTTTAATTTGGTTATATTTTATGTCTCCCTAAACCATTGTCTCAAGAAGTTTTTTAAATAACATATTTTCTTTCCTCTACCTAGATCTGTAGTATCAAGAAGATAAAATTGTGCAAAAGAAAGGATTTGATGTCACAAAAGACAGAATTCTTTTGAGAAACATTTTCACTCTGGATTGACAGAAATTATATTAAAAATATGGAAGTAAAAGGAGAAATGAGAAAGTAAAACTTCACCATTTCTAGACAAAATATTTTCTCTTTCAGTCCTCCAATTTTCTTTTTGTAAAGTCAGTAAGAATTTATGAAAAAAAAATGTGAGCAGATCTCACCTTCTGCTGAAGAAAATTATGTAAGTTCAGATAAAGTGCAGCGTGATATAACATGTTGGCCTCCACTCAATCCCTAATGATGATGGTGCTATGATTGCTTCAATGTCAGCAGTTTACAGAAACAATATTTTATGAGAAGGAGATGATTATTATGTAAAAATGAGTTGCCAACAGAAACTGTTCTGATTATTGATACTTAAGACATGCTTTTGATTATGGGTTATGTTATTTAAAATGATATGAAGATACAAATACCATATATGTATATATGGATTATACATGATAAACCAAAAGTTTAGGCCACCCTCTCGATTTTGAAAAATCACTTAAAAATTAAAGGTTCTGTGCCTTTTTCAAAACTAATCTAATTTACTAGCTCACTTCGGGCCAGACGGACTTTCTCTCCTTGAAGGTTTTTATCATATATTCAATAATAATGATATCAACTCATTACTACATAAAGTTTCTTTAAATTTTAGCTCTTTCTGCCTAATCTACATTGTTGGCTAATAGTCCTCTAAGGCTGGAGGATTTCCAATTTTTGGCATCTTCCTCGCAAAAAAAACAAAAACGGATGCCATGCACTAATGGATTAAATAGTTTTAGCATCCTAACTTAGTAGGAGTAAATTAAACGAAAGAACCTATATAATGGGTGTAACAACAAAATTGGCCAAATCGTGTTACAGCATAATTGTCCATCCCACAAAATGTTTAATATCTAAAAAAACACTAAACTAAATGAGTTTCTTTTTACCAAGTTTTTAGATAAGCTGTTTAGCCATCTTGGCACCATTTATCATAAGAATCACTGAAAAAAACTCTGAGCTGTTCAGCTAGAAAGAGAAATTAAAAATTGTTAAAATTGTTTTCTGTAGCAGTGGTGAGAGGGAAAAGATCATTCAGGCCTACAGTAATGGTGCCAGCATTCATACTCTGGTTTCCATCTTCAAGTCTATTCAAGAACCACCAAGAGAACGGTGAATAAGTTTAAAAAAGAGGGAATAGTAGAGAGGAAAACTGGATGAGGAGGTCACAACAGCAAAGGGGAGAGCTAAAGAGATCAATTACAAAAAATATCCAACTCAATCCATAAGACATTTGGTATGTGAGAGAGGAGTTTCAACTATGATAGTCCAAAGAACAGTGAAAAAAGACTTGAAAATGAAATTGTACATGAAATGTGTGAGGCACTTTGTTACTCCAGGACAGAAATTTAGAAAGTTAGAGAGGGCAAAGACCATCTTGAATAAGAATGATCCTGAAAAAATGCATATATATATATTTGAACTTAATTTCAATCCTTCATGAGCTTCCAATCCTTAGCTATGATTAATTAATGATGAACATGTCATTTCCATTTATGATCGATTTCATCACCATTCTTCTGTTAAGCTTGAAGAATAATTATACATTCTTATTGCTCAATGTAGAGTCTAATAGTGTTATAAAAACCTTGAAGAATTCCAGTAAAATATCTTTAATCATTTCTAAGATACAACGATTCAAAGCTTAAACAAACAATTGGACTATTTTGCTTTTACACGATTTGGACAATTTTGCTGTTACACCCGGAATATATATATATATATATACATATATATATCATTTCACCTCAAGGCAACAATGTCACTAAAATGCAAGGGGTTGCTAGAAGTAAAAGAAAATGAAATGTTAGTGTCAAGACATGACATTAAAGGAATAGGATTTGAGAGAGAGAGTCACAAAGCACTGCCTGGGGCCGCCAATAAGACTTGCTCTCCTCCTAGTTGGGTGGGGGTGTTGGGATAGTATAATATATATAACTGTGGTATAAAGACTGTGAATGAGTCATAGATTAGTATTTTCTGCTTGTCACTAGTAAACTTGACACTTTTACATCATATTTTGTATGTGAGAGGGTGTCATGTGTATGAATGCAAGTCTTACTAGAGTTAACTGCCTAAACATACCTGGGCCACACCTTCTATTACACACAGACACACACACACAAATAATAATACAGATCAATAATGCCTAACTAAACACATAAACACATAGCCCAGTAAATTACTGGAGTTTAACACATTTAAAGTTAAACAGATTTTTGTAAACAAAGTACTCAACATTAAGAAATAGAGTAACAATGGTCAATAGATCTTATTTTATATATATATATATATATATATAATATATATATATATATATATATAATGATGAAAGCAAAGTCCTTAGAAATCCATTGGTAATAATTTATTTCACAGGATCAAATTATTACCAATGGATTTCTAAGGACTCTGCTTTCATCATTATTATTATATTTGCTATGTTTTTACATGAGCTCTCTTCAGATTTATATCCTTTTTGGAATGATTCCTATTAATTATTAAATAATATTATATATATATATATATATATATATATATATATATATATATAGGTATGGTATATTTTGGGAGCAAGTATTCATTCAAATATTTTTTATTAAATTCAACTGACATCGTCTGTCTTTAATTTTCTACTGTATTTTTCTAATTTTCAAATATGATGTATATTAGGATCAAAATTGTGAACAATCTGTTTGAAGTCAATCCTTATTCTTTTATTTTTTGTTCAAGTTCTTTCAACCATCTCACACATTTTCAAGAACCAAGAAAAAAACGTATAATATTTGTTCCCTTCTTTCTGGTGCAGCCTCCCCCTATTTAGCTGTTGCATATAATGTCACTTTGGAATGATTCAGGTTTCAGCTCCCCGCAAATAATTTGTTGCTATTAATTTAAACAATTCTCCTTAATCCAGATTAGAAAATCACTTCTTATTTTTTACAGATTTTCAGAAAATAATGAGTTATATATTAACATCTATATTTCTTTCACATTTTCATTTTTGACCATTTAATCTATCTATCCACGTCATTTCATTTTTTTTTCTTTCAGTTCAAATTCTCTCTTAATCTATCTCCCTTTTTTTGCATTTCAAATCTACTTAATTCTAGCTTTCCATTTTATCTCACTTTTTCTTTTTTTTCTTTTCTCTCTATTTTCTCTATTTCAATTTCAGTTTTTGGCTTTCATCTCTTCATTTCACTGATCTCTTTATACAACTTCTCCAATTTCCTCATTACTCTTGACTGTTTGCTCTTTCGATTTTACTCCAAATCCAGCACAGCTTTTTCTTCTCATTGTTCCTTTTTTTCCTTTCTTCTTGCTTATGACTTTTATTTACTTTTATTTCTTAATCTTTTGATCGTATACCATTATTCTTCTGGCACTATTTTCTCATTTTTTTCTTTTTTCTATTCCCATCATTTTGTATTCTTCTTTCCTAGCTTTTAATAGACTGTCATTTTCCATCATATTTTTTTCCTTTCCTATTTTCCACTAAATATTTTTCTTCTTCATTTTCATTCTGATTCCCAGTCTGCCTTTTTGATCATCTGTTTTCCCAAACAGTCAATCTTCACTGTCAAATTAAATGTTCAACCCATTCTTTACCCTATCTGTTCTGGGACTGAGCTGACAGAATGACCACGTCCAGGTGGCAGTGTCTTGAGGACAACTTGGCAAGCCTGAAAGGTATACCAACACTGGTTGGAGGATAGCAGTAATGGTTCTTTGGTTGGCTGACCATTTCTTGGGCATCTTGCAGAGAAAGCACTGCTGCTGTGGGACGATTTTGATTTACTTCAATCTATGAATTCTTGGATAGAATTGGAAAGCCACCTGCCTGTTTGTCTGGTATTGATTGCCTGTCGACTTTGATGTAAGAGGTGTCCCCTGGAATGGATTGGATGATTGGTAAGTAAAGTGATAAAAGGAGTGAATAAGAAAGACAGTGAAAGCTGTAAAAGAAGGATTGATATGAAAAAGAAAAAAATGGTCAGAAGAAGACAAAAAAGAGAATAAATAATAATAACTGATGGAAAAGGGAAAAAGAATGGTTAAGGAAGGTTGGAAAGAATGAACAAAAAAGAAAAAAGAAGAAAGCAAAGAATGAAGAGAAGAATTAAAAGAAGGGAAAAAAGGAAAAGCTGAAAAAAAGAAAAAATCTAAAAGAAAAAGAATAAAGAAAATGGGGAAATATTTTAGAAGAAAAATATGCAAAGTATAAACTGAATGAAGAGAAAGATGGTCAAGGAGAAGAAAAAAGAAAATGTAAAATATTAAAAAGAATGAGAAGAAATATTTAAAAAAATATGTAAAAGAAAAATATATTGATTCATTCATTTTCTTTACAGCTTATCAACCCTTTGCAGGTTATTTAAAGCTAGAAAATATTTTCACATTGTAAGAATTTATTTCTTCAAGTTATTAATAATTTACTGATACAAATCTTATTAATTAACTCATCAGTGAGGGGAGAAGTAGTTGATTTATGCTTTTCCCAAGGCTATTTTTGCATGTAAGTGAATGGAACTACCTCAACTGGAATTCAAACTCTGTTCTATGGTTTCTTATTCCAAGCTCTTATCCATTACACCACCCACACATCCAAGCTTACAGCACCTGGTATTCCCAAGCAGTCACCCATCTAGGTTCAATTTTGCTTGACTTTGGTGATTTTATGGGAACCCATGCCTTAACATGATATGGCCATAAGCCAAAAAAAAAAAATGTAGGTGAACTATAAAAACTGAATAAAAGAGTATACTGAACAGGAAAAAGAAAATGGAAGTTACAGAGAAAAAAGTGAAAAATAAAATAAATGTAGTTGCATCAAAGGAAAATAGGCGCAAGACAAAGAAAAAAAAATGGAGTTTTCAAAAATAAGAACAAAGCAAGAATAAAGTTATATGAAGGAAAAAAGAAAGAAAAAAAATCAAGTAACAAAAGGAAATCAAGACAAAAACATTTTTTCCGATGATGAAGCATGCCAACATCTCAAATTATTCATTTGTAATGAAATTATAAGCAATTTTTAATCAGATTCAGGATTCTACTCTCCTTTCCTTACATCTCCATATCTTATTGATACCAGCATCAGAAACTCATTCAGTAATTGTTTGGTAGATAGTGTAAGTATTTACCTGGCAGGGGCTATATATCAATTAGATGGTTTTATTAATGCATACCTATCAACATGGAGATTTTTATACATATTTTTGGTGGAAATATTGCAACATGTTTCTTTTCCAATTCCAATATTCACACAGAATACTGAATATTAGTTTCTATTCTTGGCTAGTCATATTTGATGGGGGTGCTGAAAAGATCTCAGCCTGACTAAGAAGTCCTTCCAAAAATTCCCTTCACACTATAATTGCTGAAGAGAATGTAGAGGCTTTTCTTTATTCCTTTTTTTATTGAAAAGTGTTTATCCCAAAGCATACTGTTATTTATAAATATGAGTTATGACAAGTTAATTCCCAGAATGACCAGTGTCTCATTTCAATAATGAAGCTGGCAAATATCTGTACTCAAGCACATTGGGACATGTTTCAACTTCAACTTTCTTGAGATGCAACTCAAATGAGTTATTTGTTGTCAAGTAATAAAGGAAGTTGTCCAAGTTTGTGTTATACTGTTGGCAAAAGATGTGGGAAAGGAACCAGGAGCAGCAGATCAACATCAAGTTTTATGGGAAGATTAGCAAAAGCAAAATGCTAGCACTATGAAAAATAAGGTAGTCAATAAGAAAATTCAAACAGTTGTTGACTATCAAAGTAACTTTTGTCAACTAGCATCATCAACAAGGCATCAATATTTGGAGCCTAAATCTCATATAATTCTCACCCATTATTCTATTTATGAGTTTTGTAATTAATGAGTTGGAGAAAATTTTCTCCTTGTGCCAGGTTTATTATTTTATCTCAAGTTTTCTTAAACTTCTGTGCCTGTCGGCCATTTGTAATACTAACAGATTTTTGCCAATAACTTGTAAAATTCTATGATTTATATTCACCAAAGAAATAAAGTCTTCAAATATTATGGGTGAAAAACTTTATCTCCTAAAAAAAGAAGAGAGACAAAATGAACATTAATAAACTTAGCATTATCTGGCACAAGGCCATAGTTTAGTAAGGCACACAGTAAGGATTGAACTTACCATACTTTGATACCATTTTTTTAACTTTCCTAAATAGTCATGTATGTGATTTAACATTTCCTGGATTTACTTGCTTCACTTTTTTTGAGATGCAGACCAAGTAAGTCATTCATTGCCAATAGCAATCTAAGTTGTACATGTTCATGTTATACTGTTGGCAAAAAATATGGGAAGGAATCCTGAGAAACAGATTAACATCAAGTTTTATATGATGACTGGTGAAAGTACTGCTCCAAATGTTAATCCTATTAAAATGGGTTTATAGGGAACAAGAAGAAATCAAGTGTTTCTAAGTGGCACGATGATGCAAGAAGTGGGCAGCCCAAAATATGGAAATGCTCAAAGGTTATGAGAATCTGTTCTGACAAGGAAAAAAAGACAAACCTAAACTGTGGTTTTATAAGTGTTTTCTAACCACTGACCATGTTTTTGTTGCATTAGGAGTTTGCAAGTTTCTAAAATGAAATCCATTACAAAAATGGGAAATCTACCTCTTTCATCAAATTTAGACCCCAGTGTTTTTCCAAAATTGAAAAAGTCCTGAGAGGACAAAGATTTGATGATATTCCTGACAACCAACAACATTACTGAAAACTGTTCTGTAAATGAGTTCCAATAATACTTTCAACAATGATACCATTGTCTCCTGAAGTACATAACTTCACAAAGGGAGTTTTTTTTAAGATAACAGCAGCCAATTGTGACCAGGTAAGCAAGCTTTGCATTCACAGAACTATTTGAGGAATTAAACAATCACACCTCATTTCTATAGATGCAGACATCTGAAATATTATAGATATTTATGAAACTCAGCTCAGTCTGGTACAGGTTCACAATAAATGAGTACTTTTGTGCATGTAATTTGGACACCTACTTTAAAATGATGAGCAAATTTATCTTACCTATGGCTATATATATATATGTATATGTATATTTGGGCAGCAACCCTTCTTTCAAATTTTGTGTTGGCCTCTGTCGGTCAGAGTTGACCATAGATAGCATCCAAGTTGTCTGCTTGGATGAAGCAGCAATGTCTGTGACTGTAGAGGCCAATGCAAGTGTAACAATCTCTGTTGCAGAGGTTGCATGTATGTTCTGTCTCTGGTCTGTTGGAGCTGTCATTTTGCTTTCTGCAGGCCTGCCTTTCCATGGCGACTCGTGTCAGCTCTTCCTCCCCTGACTTGAGGTGTTTGGTCAAGGTTCCTCTCAATTCGGATTGTATGGCTGTCAGGCTATCCCAGGACTTTGTGTTGATGTCCACAGCTTTCATGTTGCATCTCACTACATTGCAGTACTGCAGCTGTGGCAGGTCTCCTTCCAGTATCCAGCTCTCTATAGAAGAGGTCTTTGGGGATGTGGCTGTTTGGCATGTGATGGAATTGGCCCAAACAAATATCTTTCATTAAATACAGCAGGTATTTGGCAGGAGCTGCCCAGACCTTAATTTTCACTCTAGATAGAGTTTAAAAGTGTCTCAAAGTCCATGTGAGAGAAGAATTATTTTCCACACTCCAACCTCTCTCTCACAGGTGAGATGTGGTGAGTCTCCCACTGATCTATCATTACTACCTTGAAAAGTGCTCAAACTGTATTTCCTGGTTCCACCAGGCCACACCTTCATGGCTAGGACCTGCCATGTCAATTACATAGTAGCAAACCACCCATCCATCAGTGAGCAGTAAGTTCCACTCACACAGCTTCTTCCCATGAACCATTGTTCTGTGGAACAGAATCCAAAGCGGATGTTTCCCAATCACTACAATGTTAACCTGCTCATGTCTAGAGTGACCCATTATCTTCCCCTCCTATCCACATAAACTACCTGTCATCATAACCCTCTACCTTGAGTAGCCCCTGGGCCTTATACAGGGTGAACCTTAATGTAAATAAAAAAGTCAAAATTCTTAATTATTTTTATAATAATTTTTTTCTTAATTATTTTTATAATAATTTTTTTCTTAATTATTTTTATAATAATTTTTTTCTTAATTATTTTTATAATAATTTTTTTCTTAATTATTTTTATAATATATTATAATTTTATTTGTATACTTTTGTATCATCTGATGTCATTTTTTTTATTATTTGACCCCATGAAAGTCAGTAAAGCTACTAAAATAAAAGAAAGAATAATAAAAAAGAGAAACATTATTAAGGAGTGAGAACAATAGAGGAGTAATTAAGGAGCACCCTTGCCTGTCTTTCCCCTTAAAACTGAGTCTCTGTTGAGTGAAGGAATTTTATGTGTAAATTCATTTTAAAATTTTATTAGAAAGAGATTCACGTTTTTCAGAAGAAAACCGAGGACCTTGCAATTATAACTTCACAGTGAATGAATTACATAGTAAAAGAAGACAAGAAAAGTATTTTTTAGAATTTAAAGAATATTCAGGATGAATATGTCTCCTTCAGTAGATGTATTTGTTCTAATTTATCAAATAAAAATTTGACAAAATTACTTGTCAGTAGATTTTCATAATACAGAGAAGATTTTAAACAAAGACATTCTATATAAGTTACAGGTAATAAAGGAAAATTACCATATCTGGCACTGAATCCACTTCCCTGCTCCACATCCTTTCACCTTTCATTTCTATCTGCTCTCACTCCAAATCTTCTGTAACCCCCTTGCCTTGATCGATCCACTATCTTTCTCCACATCCTCTCCTTTACCACTCCTATCTGCTCTTCCTCCAAACCTTCTGTAACCCCTTGCATGCTAGTGGCTTCCAGCCTTGCTTGGGGTGATAAGCTTAAAAAAAAAAAAAAAAAATCAATCCCATGATTTTAGCTCTTAATTCAGGTTTAAATCTAAAGACTTTTTTTTACATATAAATTTATCATAGTTTTATATTTATTCTACAATTCTAATTAAAAATAATTTAAGAGAATTGAAGAATACGGTAAATTTCTCTTGAGAGAACAATGGTCTGAAAGACTTTCATAAAGTTTTAATGATCTCTCTGAAACAAAACAGATGACCATTTAGCCAAAGTGATAAGCAATCAACAATGTGTTGATTAAGTAAGTGAGAGTCCTGTGCCTGTTTGAAATAGAAATATCAATAAATAAATATGTCTCATCTTACATAGATGAAGTACAAAACAAATGCAGCTTTTCGCTGCTTACATGCATTATAGAAAGGACCACAAAATTAGATTGTTTCATCAAAAATGTCTTAATAATAAATATGTGCCAAGCTAAACTGTATTTATTTTCATCTTTAAGGTTTGCAATTTTTTTTAGTCTGAGAAAAATTCTAATTTTTAATTTCTATGCAATTAGCAGCATATAAAACATATATGAGGCTGGCTGAGTTTACCAATAATTTTCTAATGAAAATTGGACAATAATTTCTCTATACTTTTTTTTTAGCTGACCATATCAGGCATATGTGTATATGTAGGGATATATTTCTGTACATTGGTAATTATGTACACACACACACATATGTACACATACATGCACACAAACTCAGGTAAAAACTGATCTGCCTAAAAAGATATGAAACTGTTATTTAAAACATTTATCAGTGGTAAAATTGTGGGCTGCCATGATTGATTCTACAAAGGATAGGAAGTTGTGGAGAGTTATGACCACCATGACATTGCACATAGAAGATCAGTGGTAAGGAAACAGAGTGCATAAAAAAGGAAGATCATAATGAGAATAAAAATTATAAAACTAAAGATATAAAAAAAAGGAAATTTAAACAGGCTTTAAGGTAAATGACCTTAAAGGTAAATGACCTTATGTTAAGGTAAATGACCTTATTTTAACAGAGGATGGAAAATATGACCCCAAATATCCAAACATGCATTGGAATAACAAATAATGCCTTCCAAAAACTAAACAAGGTATTAAGAAATACAAAGATTTCATTAGAAACAAAGAAAAGAGTGCTGAACTGCTATAAAATATCAGTCCTATATGCCAGTAAATGTTGAACAGTTTCCTCATATATGAAGAGGAGATTTGAGGCAAAAGAGATGTGGTTCTACAGAAGGATACTGAGAATATCATGGACAGAACATGTTAGTAACAAGGAAGCTTTAAGGAAAATGGAAACAAAAATGACACATACTCAGAATTAGAAACAGACAGCTGAAATTTCTTAAATGCATAATGAGGAAAGGTTTGGGGAATTTGACACTCACAGAACATCAAAAAGTGGTATGCAATGGGTCACCTATCTGATGAGCCTGTGTAAATGGATGATGGAACAGGGTGTGCAAGTGATAGTAAAAATAGCTACAAAGAACAGGAGGTTGTGGAGAACCATGATCATCCATCTCCCAAATTGATATGGCATATAGAAGAAGGATATCATCTGTTTAGTTTTAGAGAGGCCATTCAAACTTCAAGAATGTCTCTCATAACCTTTGTTCTTTCAAAACAAATTTACCTCATATTTTTCAATTCTATTTGGGTTTAAGAAAATTTACTTTTTAGGACAATTGTACAATTGTAGAATACATATAAACCTATAAGACATTTTTTTCAATTTACAGTGATTTCATATAAAATAACTTTAAATATTACTTAGCAAATTAATTTTTGTTAAATGCTAAATCCCTTCAGGTGATAGGTGATCTTGTTGCTTCATAAATACCTTTTCTTTATTGTCTGTTAATTGCCATGCCTTCTTGTGGAAAAGAGTGGTTTGCTGTTGCTGTCTACAATTTGAATGCACAGTACTGGCTGCCATTAAAGACTAGAGAGACAGGCTTACTCTGATATTTAACCCATAGCTGGTTAGTTGGGCATAGAAAAACAGATTCATGTTTTTCCCTAGTGCATTAGTGGGAAAGTGAATAAAACAGTCTAGGATAGAAATTGAATATAAAATATAAATTCAAACTTGATTACTGACGTCAGTAACATAACGGATATAAGTCACTAAACTCACACATTTTTAAATGAACATTGATTTTAAAAATTTAATTTTAATTTTTAAAAGAATGAATAAGTGTAATTCTAACAGATTCTATGAATTTAAATTGGCAGATGATCTAAAAAATGACCTCCAATGTGTTGTTAACTGGAGAAAGAAATGGTTTGTTAATTTTAACACTACCTAAACTAAGCTGATATCTTTTAATCATCTTAGAAAATCTTTTTTGCCTACTATCAGCATGGTTGATACTATCATCCAGGAGAGTAACTTATTATGCCTTCATGGTTTTATGTTTTTCACTGATATGAATTGGAGATATTGTTAAGTTTGCAGATAGGGAATATTGTTAAGTTTGAAGATGCAAAATATTGTTAAGTTTGAAGATGCAAAATATTGTTAAGTTTGAAGATAAAAATCTAATCAGCAGCAAATGTATGCAAATAAATGCCAGTAATGGCTGCCATGCCGTAACATGAATGAGTCCAAACTTCTATTGCCAATAACTCCAAAATGGTAGATTTTATCAAAATTTCTTTGTTATTTTTTAATTAAGCATGTAAACTTACACCTAAATATAACTATTCGGCAAATTTTTATTCCATATTTAGCACGGGTCTTAAAAAGCAAATTACCCAAATAGACCATGTGAATTTAAGCTTATGTTATTTATTTTAATATTTGCAATAACTTATTTAATGTTGT
>OZ038480.1:24424489-24456989 GCA_964036315.1 Acanthosepion esculentum
CCAAAAGATATTGGTCATAGAAACATAATTGTGTGGTATATATTATTTTATTATTTTTTTTCATGCTAATGTGGACTATTTAACATTTGACAATTTTCTTTAGTCTGTCATTATTTGGTTTTGTTAACCTTTCTATTCTTTCAACTTTAACATGACCTTGCAACAGTTATAATTGAAAATTGCTTTACATTTAAATATACATCTCTCTTAAGGGAGAAGGCACGGTGGAGTAATGAATAGCAGCTCGGATTGAGGAATCGGAGAGCCAAGTTCAAATTCCAGTTAAATCCATTACATTCACTTACGTGCTAATACCCTTGGCAAAGGTATGAATCCTCTTCTCCCCCAAGCTATGGGTAAATAGCAGAACAGACTGGGTTATATAGCCTTGGATGGCAACTGGTCTATTGCAGAAAGAAATGGCAACCTACTGCAGGAAAAAATCTGCCTCGTCAGTCACGTATTAAAAGATACATGATCGCCTAAGCATGTATCATGCATGGCACATAACTGAATAACTCTCTTAAGGAGGGGACATAAGTTTTCTATCAGAGTAATACCTGAGAGACTTGGAACCATTTTATTAATCCGGTGTTTTTAGAACTTTTAGGGGCAATGTGGGCAATAGTCAGCTTTGGAGAATGTGCAATAATATTATCTTTCCTGAATATACTCTTTAAGTTAGAGTTTCTTGATTGTGATAAGTAAAACACAAAAATATTTTTCCCAAGAAATTACAATAACTCTTTGCATTTATCTTAATATTATCATTAAATAGGAAGGGACTTATCATTTTTACAGTCAACAATAATTGACCAAAGTCTTGCTGTTGTCTTCTATATCATGCTGGTCATTGATTTTCATGAATGACCAAAACTCTAGCCAATCTAATGTAGTTCCATATTCATTATTTAAAATTTCTGTTGAGAAATCAGTTGCAATGTACTTCACCTAACTTACATTTTTCTTTGTGAAGATAACTGATTTCATGTCTTGAATCAAAGACATGAAATATTATTAGGTTGTTCAGAAAATAATGTCCAATATCAGAATCAACATTCATTCCTGAATTAATGTATTTGAACAGTGTTTAAATCAGTCAAAACAAGAACCCTGAACATTTATACATTTCTGCTATTAAATTACAAGGTTAGTTTTGCCTTTATGATAAAACTCTAAAGGTTTGGATACCAAGAAACTCTTTGCAATGGAATGTAGTAGTCAATGGTCAAGAGATCAGAAGAATATGGTGAATGTGGCAATGTCTCATTTCCCAATTGGTAATTTTCTACAGTGTAGATGAATATGAAGTAGAATTGGACCAATTAATTAACTAGTGTCAGCCACATTTTGCTTAACTTAATGTGCATTTCATTCAGTTGTTGGCAGTAAACATTGTCAGCAATGTTCTGGTTAGATCTCAGAAAGCTGTAATGGATAATGCCAATGACAATACCAGCAATCATCACGTTGATGTAATTTTTCTTTTGGAAAGTTATTTGTGTCCATCATCATTATCAAGTCATTGATCTGATCATTTATGATTGTCATAAAGGATTCATTTCTCATCACATGTCATTATTCGATCAAGAAATGGGTCATTCAAATTTCAAAAATGCAGCAGAAAATAAACTTCAAAATGTCAAACTCTTTGACTTTCACTGAATTCAGTTTTTTCACCTTTTCACCAATTGTCTTGAGATGTTCTACTATTGTTGAACTGCTGACACCCAGTATCTGAAACATTTCTCTGACACTTTGATATGACTTTGTTTGACTAGTGTTTTCAGATGTTGTCAGTTTCAGATGGATGTACCACCTTGATCTCCAAGACTCAAATCCTTACTGCCATATTGTACAAGCATAAGTGGATCCTTCACCCCATGCTCTGTTAATGTTGGCAGGGGTTTGCGAAGCATTATAACCAAGCTTGAATTCATGTAAAAGAAGTAAATACATCTCTTCTTTTTTCATGTTCAAGATAAGGGGTATATAATATTTTAAATTACATTCTGAAAGAGATTGATATAATATTAACAAAGCGGACACTTTAGTTATTAGGAATGAGTAATATATTTTTGTGCAAGTATTATAATAATATATTACAACAGGTTTATTCTAAAATTGGACATTATTTTCCAAAAAAAACTAATAAAAAGGCTTATCTTTTCACTTTTTTATTTTTGCAACACAAATTTCTTCAAATATTTTCTTGATCAATGAATGCCAAATGGTGATATGGTAATTATGATTAAGCATACAAATCAAGAAAGACTCCCTTATATTTAAAAAAAAATTAACAGTAATAGTAACAGAAATCTAAGTGTAATAGTAATTGCAGTACTTTCCATATAAACAGAAAGAAGATAAAAAAAGAGATTAAGAAAAAAATGTAACAAGTTAGAGAAAGTTACAAGTAGTTAATTCTGTAATGGAAAAAAGTATTTATGAATATTTGAGTCGAAAAGATACCTCTCTCATTTTACACCAAAGTTCTGAATAAAAAAATAACAAACAAAAATGAGTTAGGAAAAGAAAAAGAGAGAGAGAGAGAAAGGACGAAAGAAATAAACTGACAAAAAAGAAAAAAATATAGAAATGGAACTGAGAGAGAAGAAAGGGAAAGCAATGCACATCTCTCTTTGTTTTTTATGTTCTCCAACTAGAGAGGAACATAAAAAAGAAAGAGAGAACCAAAGAAATTGAGCCAGAAATATTGAATCAAAAGAGTTCAGGAGATGAGTAGTAATAATACTTGAAAAATAAGTGGAGAGTAAAAGAAAAGGGAAAGAGAGAAAAAAAGTCATGTAAATGTAGAGAAACTAATCAAGATGCAGACCAACTCACAGTAAAAAGTGGGAATACAAATCATGAAAGGGAACAAAAACAGAGGGAGAAGAAACGAAGAAGAGGGAGAGAGAGAAAAAAGAAAGATTAAAAGGAAAATATAAGAATGGGAGTGGAATTAAAAAAATGACCAGAATGGGCTCTTATATGCACACACACACACACACACACACACACACACACACACACACACACACACACACACATATATATACCTAAATAGGTAAACTTTAAAAAAAATCAGAAAAATGTTGAATATATTTTGTATAGTTCTTGGGAATTTGGACTTCCAAGTCATAGTAGAATTTCATTTTTGCTGTTCATGTTTATGGTTGAATTTGGTAAACAAGTGGACAAGAAAAAGGCTGGACTGAAGAAGAAGAAGAAAAAAAAAGAAACTGAAGTGGTGATTGATTGTGGCTATAAAGAAAGTAAATGTGAAAGTAAAGTCTGGAGGGTGTTCAGTTATGAAGCATTGTATAAAGATATTTCTTTAAATTTCATTCATTCCACAGCCGATTAGCCGTGGGTAAGGCTAACAATATTTCTAATTTTAACAACTAATGAATGAGCAACAACGAAGAGAGTTTATCAGGTGGATGGATGAGTAATGTACACCCATGACTCAACATGCCTGGACGTTGATTGAATATATAAAGAGCATATATAGATATGTTTGTGTATATATTTTAAATGTGATTTGTATTATTATATATATAAATATATGTATATATATATATATATATATATATATATATATATATACATGCATTAACATGCATGCATACACACACACATTAATATGCATACACCTGCATGTGCACACACACACACACACACATTATATATATATATATATATATATATATATATATATATATATATATATATATATATATATATAGTGATGCATGCTTGCTAACCATTACACCCCGGAACATTATATATATATATATATATATATATATATATATATAAAATACTCACATGCAACAAAACTAGACATAACCACACTCAAATATGGTAAAAATTATATATACTTACATGATATAAAAAATATCAAAATGCTATCTTATATAATATTTATGTAAATAAATTTACAGATAGAGACAGTGAAGCCCGTTCAGTTACTACACTCAAAGTATATATCTGTACATTTATATATACATATACTCACACACAGAGATACATATAAACATACACTTGAATACATATTGGAATAACATTCAAATGTATACCAATATAATTATAAATAAATATGAAGATAAGTTAACATATACATAAATATATAATGACAACTTCCCTTTTATATGCTCAAGTAAATACCAATTAGTTAAGCATTGAAATTCACATATACATGTGACCATATGAAACAAATATATGAATGCATGTATTTAATATAGACAATACAAACACATCATTATGAGCATATTTATATATTTGTGCACACAAGTAATATCAGAGTTGAACTGCATTGCACAATTATAATCCACTCTGCTTCAAATTTGTACATTGTGCTAACATAATAAAGATACTAGAATGCACATAACTGTACACACATGTTATTTGTATTAATGATCAAATATTCAGAGAAGGCAAATATATAAATGCATGATTGTATAGGTTTTGACATCTAAAGATATAAAAGAAACACTAAAGCTGTAATGAATGCCAGTTTACTGATGCAGTGTGTTCAGTCTGTCTAGGGTGATTCTTTACAGTAGCCTTGTACCAGACAAATTGTTTACAAGAAAAATAAAAAACAAATTACAGAGATTAATACTGAAATAAACTTGAAGAAAATTTAGAACTATGCATATTAATCTCAAGTGACATATCTATCTCAGTTCATATCCATCTCAGTATCATATCTATCTATCCATCTCAGTTTCATATATATCTATCCATCTCAGTTATGTATCTATCCATCTCAGTTTCATATCTATATATCCATCTCAGTATCATATCTATATATCCATCTCAGTTTCATATCTATCTATCCATCTCAGTATCATATCTATCTATCCATCTCAGTATCATATCTATCTATCCATCTCAGTTTGATATATATATATATCCATCTCAGTATCATATCTATCTATCCATCTCAGTATCTTATCTATCTATCCATCTCAGTTTCATATCTATCTATCCATCTCATTTACATATCTATCTATCCATCTAAGTTACTTATCTAACTATCCATCTCAGTTACATATCTATCTATCTCCGTTACGTATCTATCTATCTCAGTTACATACATATGTATCTATCCATCTCAATTTCATATCTATCTATCAATCTCCGTCACGTAGATATCTATCTCAGTTACATATGTATCTATCCATCTCAGTTTCATATCTATCTATCCATCTCAGTTTCATATCTATCTATCAATCTCCATTATGTATCTATCCATCTCAGTTACGTATCTAACTATCCATCTCAGTTACGTATCTATCAATCTTCGTTACGTATCTATCTATCTCAGTTACCTATCTATCTATCAATCTCCGTTACATATCTATCTATCTATCTCCGTTACATATCTATCTATCTATCTCAGTTACAGATCTCTCTCTCTCATTTACATATCTATCTCTCTATCTCTCTACCTCTGTTACATAACTATCTCTCTCAGTTACATATCTATCGCAGTTACATATCTATCTGTCTCAGTTACATTTTTTTTTGTCGGTATCACTCCAAGCAAGACAGTGCAGCCCCTGGCATGCAAGGGGTTACAGGGTGTGGAGGAATTAGGAACAGAAACATTCGTAATGAGCAGAAAAAGAAAAGAGCAATCAGGAGGACTGTAAATAGTTATTGACATTGCATTTAATTTTTTGCAGATTAAAGTTGGCTGGAAAGCATGGAGGTGGAAGGGAGTTCCATAAGTGAGAATTGTGAGAAAAACTGTCAGCATAAAAGTTACATCTAGATCCACTGTAAATTGATGAGATCTCACCACCAGTCTTGTATTGAGCTTAAACTCATACAGTCTAGGTACCATAGTGAAAAGTACATCTGAACAGTTACCATGAAAGTATTTATAGAATAGGCACAGAGAGGCAATTTTATGGTGATGGGCAAATGACTGAAGCTGAGTCACCAGATCAAGACCAATAATATTGCTGATTCTTCTTTTGATCTTATCAAGGAGCTCCAGGTAAATAGCAAAGACATCAGACCATATATGGCAACAATATTCTACACATGGATGAATGGTAGACTTATAAATATATAAGATAGATTCCAGAGAGAAAAATTATCTTGCCCAACACAATGAACCAACTTTATTAGCAGCTGATTTAGCAATGAATTCAATATAGTCTTTCATGTCAGCTGAGAATATTAACCCAAGGAGGTCTAAGGAATCACTTTCCTGGAGGATAGCATCAGCCATCCTGATGGAAGACCGAGGGGTCTCTCAGGTGATTAATGGCGAGAAGTTTAGTTTTGGGGGCATTAAAATTGACAAGCCACTTTTTGCACCAGTTAATAATGGTCTTGATCGTTTGTCCATCAGATGCCATTTTAACCTTCTTGGACTAATCAACCTTACTGTCAAGACAGGAATAAATGGTGGTGCCATCAGCGTAGATGCCAAGTTGAGAGCTGATGTCATCAAAAAGGTCATTAAAAACAGTATATGACCATGCATGTAGCCCTGGTAGACACACTTTTTGTATGAAAGGATGTAGATAAGTGGCCGTTCAGGACAACTTTCATTTCTGATTTGATAGGATTGACAGCATCAGCTCAAAAATGTGCCCATAGCTACTGTAACTTTTCAGCTTGTGGTGAAGACTGAATGTCAGACCCTGTCAAAGGCTTTCAAGATGTACAATGCTACAGCCCTGACTTCACTGTTTTTATCTAGAGCATGATAGACTCTTTCCACAATTATCGTCAGGCCATTATCAGTTCACCTGGAGGAACGAAAGCCGTATTGCTTGTCTGAGAAAAGACCCTGTGATGAGAGATGATGAACCAATTCAGCATTGATTAGGGCCTCTAGGTGTTTCCCAAAAAGAGATAGAAAGCCAATAGTTGGATGTGTCAGACCATTCACCAGAGTTCTTAAAAACTTGAACAACGGATGACATCTTCCAACAGGTAGAAAAGAAGGGGGTAGCAAGATATTTGTTATACAGTTTTAGAGAGAACAGGAGTCAGTTTAGGAGCACAATTCTCAATGACTATTACAGAGATGCTATCGGCTCCACATGATTTGTAGGAATCAATGTTAGAGATGATAGCAGAAACCATGGAAGGGGTTATATGCATATCACTCAACAGAGACTAAGTTCTAAGTGGGAAGCTAGGCAGGGATACTCCAGGTGAGTGAAGAGAAGAGTTTGAGGAGAATTTATGGGCAAAGCATTCAGCCTTATCAGCAGAAAATGATAACACCTCATATTGGGTGGGGAAATAAAGAACTTTCATTTATTTAGTACCTTATTACAGAGACGCCAGTAGTCATGAGAGTCAAAGTTTTTAGAGGCTATGAGGTGCCTCATTCTCTCAGCAAACAGGGAATACATTTATTACAAGCAGTAGCAAATAGACACCTGTTATGATGAGAATTGTCATGCTGGTATAGCTGAAAATAGTTGTTCCTGTGTGCTATGGCAGCTGAGCGTGCTGGCATGAACCTTGGAGAGGATTACAGTTTCACCTGGTATTTCCAAGATACCATGCTGGCTTTGACCCAAGAAGAAACCTCAGTTGTGCAATTTTCAATTGAGAGATGTCGGTCCAAGGGGAGTCATGAAGGAAATCCCAGAATGAGTCCCAGCCAGTATACTGGTAACAGAAAGAGGTCATACGAATGGGTGTTCCTGTTTAATGGATTGATAAAAAGAGATATCAATAACTACCGCAGAGGGGTCAGAGTTACCAAGAGAGCAGTATTGTGTAGCACAGCAAGAGCGAGGAGAGAAGGTAAGAAATAGATCCAGTAGAAAAGCTTGTTGCTCAGTTTGGCTAGGTAAACAAGTAGGGCTATCCATCTATCTCTCTCAGTTTATATCTATTTACATTTGTTTATATCTATCTATGAACATACTTATGAAAGAAGTCATTGTGAATATTTCCTTACAGCATGAAAAAATGTTTAAATCCTGATAAGTTTTATGAATTTGAATGCTATGAGATAAACTCACCTCAGTTAAAAACTTGTTGCCGTAATTATATACTAGTAAAACTTGAAATAATCATATTTTCGTTTATCTATCTAACCATATATATATATATATATACTGTTTATATGTTATTTTTATGGATACAAATTAAAAATATTTATCAGATTTAATCCATTTCATATATATATATATATATATATATATATATATATATATATAAAAATATAATTTTAAGTCATGCCATATTTATAGGTAAAAGTGGTCAATATCAGGGATAGAGCATATGTAAATATAAAAGTGGATGTCAAGGTCGGCACCAAGCAGCAACAGTGTTTTACACCTGAGCACAATCTTTGGTTTGAAGATTGTGCTCAAGCATCAAATATATATATATATATATATATATATATATATAATTAATTAGAACTGATTGACTAGTTTCAAATTCAGATGACTGCTTTCTGATCCTAACAGCATTTGAAATTATCTATATTCTGTCCTTACATCAGTCATCTTGATTGCATTTCTTTTTGGGTAAGAAAAAAAAAGGAGATAAAATTTTTGTCTGTTTTCTTATCATTTAATTCTATATTTAAAATGAGAAATTAATGTCAACTATATATATATATACATATATATATATATATATATATATATATATGTATATACAGTAGTGTATGTGAGAATGTATGGCTATTTATGCATTAGATATCTTTATACATAATTTTAGTGATGTACACATGTACTTGCATCTATACAGACATAAATGTAAGCATATAGACATGTGTCTGTCTTGTAGCAGACAATTTATGCAAGTATATCTGCTTGTCTTGATTTCAATATACACAATTCTTAGCTATAATTACATAGAGATAGTGGTTGTCTATACAGATCCCACTGAGACAAGACTAATAAGGTTGTTTTCCTCAAACAACATGTATGATAAGCAATAAGGGTGCAAAAAAATCAAAGTAAGCTACAATTACATGTCCAACCTATAGATCAATAAAATCAATCAGTCAACATAGTTCTGTATCTATGAAGTCTGGAATCTGCAGTGCAGGGATACAAATTCTGTTGAAATTTGGTACTAATATTTGGAATTAAATGCTGCCAACTGACACTAAAAATTCACAAAAATTCTTGGAAGTCAGGTAAACAATTTACCTGTGAAACCTACTTAATTTTAGTGTTTATATTTTAATTCTCAGATGCCCTAGTGGAAAAAGCAGTTTTTTTTTTGCTCGATCACATATGCTAACTCTGTTTCCTCTCAGTTTGAAACTTTCAAGACTGTCTATTCTAGTGTGTCTGGCATTATTAATTTATTCATTGTTGAGAACCAAGGAATGTACTAATGATGGGAAGATGTTTTTCAGAAAATAAGTCATTTGACAGTCATTTTTAGCAATAAATGTCTCAGTGCTTTTACCTGATCATCAGAGAGTTCTTTTCATGTAATAAAACTGCAATTACTACTGCTACTGAATTTCTTGTACTAGTTATGATTATATTTTTTTTCTTGGATAATATTATATAGATAAGAATTGTTAAAGATAATAAAAGAGTTGTATAGTAATAATAAGAATTCTTAACATTGAAAACTATAATTATCTTCACCTTGTTTATTCTCTAGTTCTTTACAACTTTTCTATATCAAAGTTGTTACAGGTGCAAGTACTTCCTCTCATGATAGCTAAAATATCATTCTTCATCTTTTATATGCCAAATACTTTTAGAACATAGATTATCATGGCTCGCCACAACATCCTGTCATTTGCTAATTTTTTTATCTTTTAATATTCCCCTTTATTCTGACATTCAGTCACACAAACTTGTAAAATCAGTTACTTATTGTTTACCTACTTCTCTTGCTTTCTATATGTCCTGTGAATGTCAAATTCTCTCAGCCTTCTTTTCTTATGTGTTTAAAATTTAATCTTTTTCTTTCTGATTTTAAGTATACATTTTTATGTTCTTATTTTTCTTAAAACTCCCTTGTTGGTCAAATGTTCTGTCCATGGTATAGCATTGACCATAGTACCACATCTATCAATGCAAGTCTGTTCTTCATCTGTGAGGCAATTGTCAAGTCTTCATTATTATAAAGGAGATATTACGTAGCTATTCATCATTCTTTTCTTTGCTACTATTAATATTTTCCTGTCTTAATAATTTTTAGCATCTTTTGCTAGTATTATGTTCAACAAAAATGTACTGACAGAGGCTAAACGAATTTGATTTGTAAATGTGTTGACATTTTAAGTATATTTCAATTGAAGTGGTACAAACTGATTAATACAAATAATGTGTCAATATATGAACATCTGTGAGTGACTATAAACATTCAAAATCATTTCCTTTATGAAGAAAATTTTCCCCTGACAAAAGGACAATATTAATTTAGCAGGATAGAAAATGATGATAGGATTGTAAACAAGGCCGTCATTAACAAAACTGATTATAAACAGACACATTATTTTTCCATAGATTAATGAAGACAAAAATAGTTTGTTAAATGAAGATCCAGTGGTACTGGCTTTTTCAGTGCTAATTGAACGAGAAATTTGAACCTTGACCTGTTCTTGATAAAAGAGATTGCTATGACTTAAAAGAGGCTATTTTCTTTTTTGAATAAATACAGGTACCAACTTTCTGATACAATTGGTTTCAAAATATTCATACACAATGTCAACATAAGAATTTTATATGCAGTAGGAGGGTTATTCATCATATGGTAAATTTATTTTTGTGTTGTCTGAATTTCATTGGCTAAGCATGTATTTGTGTTGCAAGTATTACCTCTTTGGGTTTAACCTGTATAGATGATTTATAGCATGTATTTTGGAGGACCTGGAACATTTATCCTGCAACATATATATATATATATATATATATATATATATATATATATATATATATATATATATATATATATATATGTATGTATGTATATACATATATATATATTTATAATGTACTAGCAGTAAAGACCAGCATTGCTCAGGGTTTTACGTAGTTAAATTGCTTTGGGGTTTGAATTATTGAACTTACGCATGTATCCGCAGTTGTTGAGGTCACTGATAGGCTGGGAATCTCACTGGTAACAAAATCAATGAGATCAAGGGCAACCGGTGGCAATAGGTGGCTGCTGTGTTGCTGCTCCGCGCTTACCCAAAGACTGCCACCTGTTCATAATTGGTCAAGATTTTTAATTCTGGCAATGTAAAATAATTCATGACTTTTTATTCTCTTTAGCAGTGATTCTAGAAAACCTAAAGATTTATAATATAATATTCATTTATGTAGCATGTCCCTTCAGTACATGGATTTCCTCAACTTAACGCAGACACATTTAAATGCATCAAGATTTTCAATGTAAATCAAGTATAAAACAAACTGAAATTGACGTAGTATCTTGGATTCAGTCACATTCCCACCATTGTCATATAGCTTCACTGTACCTTTCCTATAAATATTTTTATGGTAATTGTTCTAATAATCTTTCCTCTTTGATACCTTAACTTCACTAATTTAAGTAAATTGCTAGAGTGACAGCTACGTGTCATATTTTCACTGTTGAAATGGCTAGTTTTTACCATAAGTTCTATACTAATAATTTTTTCTGGTACATTTCTTCTTTGTGGAACTCTTCCAGTTTCCTTCTTTACTCTTGACTACCATTTCCAAAAATCTAAATACAATGTCACCGTCATCTTTTGTCGCCTTGAATCCTGGTCTTGTATTGTCCTATATTTCTTCCACTCTCAGTAACCCCCTGCATCATAGTGGCTTGTATTACCTTCCTTCAGGTGAAATGATTAAAAAAAAAAAAGAAGAAAAAAGTCAAATTGTTGCCATGGATTTTTATCCCAGATATTTCCAAAGTAACTCTTCATTTATCATTTTTAATTTATCAATTAGGAAAATGTAACTGCTTCATTAAAATTTATTTTTCCTTTGTTCTTGCAGTTGCAAGAAGCAAAACAGTGAATGTAATTAAATTATTAGCAGTCATTACAGACAAATCTTTTTTATGTATTCTCAGATTTCATTGAAAATTGGAAATTCTGTATATTTCTCCAAATTTCTGATTTCCTCATTAAGTTATACATATATATCTTTACTGGGATATTATAGGTTTCACTTATTGCCCTGACACTTTCAAAAATATCCTAATTGCTCAGTTCAACCAGTTTCTCTTGGAGATAAAATTCTCCACTTGACTTATTTTTCCCTTAGTTTTTTTTTAAGTAAAATCTAAAGAAAAAGTAAGTAGAAAAACCTTGAGAATTTTAACAAATAAAAATATATCTTCATTTGGAATTCTTTGACATTAACTCCCACAAATATGCACATCAGGTTAAAGGTTTTCTATATGAAATTAAGTTCTATAATAAAAGTGACTTCCAAAGAATTTGCAGGTAGTGTAAAAGATATCAGCGTAGAAAGTGGAATTTTCTAGCCAATTTCAAATTCTTGCTTTGCTGCGTTCTCCTTTGCAAAACGGCTTGAATCTGTCAAAAAGAAAAAAAATCTGAGAAAAACTTGAATCTGTCTCCTCTCCTGCTAACTATGTTAAATAACAGAGTAGATAAGGCTTTTTCAATTTAGGTACCAACCAATCTAAGAGAAGGAAAACTCAATTTCAAATCATGGAGAAGGCACTGAGAAACAATTTCACTATCATTCCCAAGAATACATGGCAATTTGTTGATAAAAATAAAACTGAAGAATTACGAATGCCTATGTCCTGAATGAACAAGGCATAAAAAAATATTCCAAAAAGCAGATCAGTTAAGTGTTTAGAATTCTGTAGTGAATTAATAAAATATAAACATGTGGGCTTGAGAGACATGAGTGCTGAAAAGTTATCAGCCAAACCAAGAACTTTGTCCCATATTAATATATATATCTAGATATACCTGTATATCCATGTAAATATACACAGAATTGCCAAAAGGTAGGCAGACTTATGTACCCATGAATTTTTTTTTTTTTTTTTAAGCTTATCACCCCAAGCAAGGCTGAAAGCCACTAGTACACAAGGGGTTACAGAAGGTTTGGAGGAAGAGCAGATAGGAGTGGTAAAGGAGAGGATGTGGAGAAAGATAGTGGATTGATCAAGGCAAGGGGGTTACAGAAGATTTGGAGCGAGAGCAGATAGGAATGAAAGGGGAAAGGATGTGGAGAAGGGAAGTGGATAGATCAAGGCAACTGGAGATGTCGATTGACGTTACACTTAAATAGTTGGAGATTGTATTTGTCAGGGAAACAGGAATAAGGAAGGGAGTTCCACAGGCGAGATGTGCGAGACATGAAGCTATTGGAGTAGAAGAGACGTCTACATCTAACAGTTTCAACGGTGAAGGGGTGGGAACGGAATGCCAGCCTTGTAGGACGTTTAAATTCATGAGGCCTAGGAACCAGCGAAAGCAGCTCCTCGGAGAAATTACCGATTTGAATTTAAATTAATAGAATATTCACAGACATTTTGGAAATTAATACAAAATATATGTATATGAGAATAGAAACTGATGTTCAAGCAAAGATCTCTGGGAAGCAATAAAAACTGCAGTTGAAAAGTTAACAAAATCATAGAAAGACTGATGAAAGTTATATATTATAACGAATTCCACATTAACATGCAATTTATTCATGTATATAAGATACTTTGTACATCAAATATAGCGTTAGAGATTATATCTTTTAGATTTATTTATAAATAAAAATTTAAATCTGCCTATATTTCTGAGATGACATATTGTAACTATTTACACTATTTGCATTGTTCAGACTTTTGTCCTCATCTTTAATTTCATATTTACAATGTTTCAGACATTGTATGAAATAAAGGGTCCACTTCGAAATTCCAGCAAATATCACCTGAAGAAGACTGTAGCATACTGAAACGTTGTGAATATGACAAAGATGAGGACAACAGCCTGAACAATGTAAATAGGGTAACTAGATAAAAATTTATGTTGTACTTTATTTATTTAGAATCAGCTGACACATCCGAAACAAGTTGTTATCAATATTTTTCAAGATATGGGAGTCACAGCTCATCACAACTTCCTGTCCCTTGCAGCTCAAAGTGGCATTTAACTTTTTACCATCCTTCTTGTCCCCGCTCTTCTATCCAATCATAGTAATTCACTAGGTAAGCAGCTTGCTGTTTTCATCTACCTTTACTTTTCTCATTATGTCCTGTGAGCATTAAATTTTCCAAACCATCTTTCCTCATAATATGTCCCAGGAATTTCAACACTTTCTGATTTTAAATATGAGTGTCTTTCTAGTCCCCATTTTCTTTTCTGCTGAAAGTCTCTGCGGAAAAAATTAATATAAAAAAAAAAATGACATGGAGTCTGTGTGATAACAATACTGGATTTTATTTTGTAATGTTGCTATAAACTTGACCAAGTCTGAGTTTTACTCCACATACAAGCATTCACACATCTTGTTTGTTGTCACATTTTGGTAGCTGTACAATCTGACTTTAAATACATGGAAATTTTCAATTAAACACTTTATTCAATTTACATGGGTAAATTATTCCCATTCCATTCTTTATGTACCCATGGATATCTCATACTACTTAATTCTTCCCAATCCATTCTTATGATGCACTTTCTGCTCTTTCCACTGGGACAGAATATATGAATTTTCCTACTTGACACAAGTTTTTTATTTTATTTTAATCATTTCACCCCAAGCAAGGTAATAAAGCCATTTAGATGCAAGAGATTATGAAGTGTGAGGGAATATAAGAAAAAGAAAACATTATTAAGGAGAGGGAACAATAAAAAAAATATAAATTAAGAGGCAAAAAGATAAGGATTGATACTGTTTTTAATTTTCTGAAGATCAAAGTTCACTCACTTTTCCCTCACGCATGATCAGTCATAAATGATTTCAGTCTCCCTATTACTTTTAGAGGGAACTAGTCTCACCTTTATCTTCCCTGCCACAGCTGCATAGAATGCTATAGGCTAGGTCAAGCAGTGAAAGTTAAAATCTAGTCCAGGGGAACGAAAAAAATTGAATACAGAAAGGCAAATTAATTAAGAAGAATTAACCACTATAAGATATCCTCCAGTATGACAATGAAATGAGGATTATCATATATTTAATAAAGAGAACAGTTTGAAATTTCCAAAAGAAGAAGAGACTTGAAGCAAAAGAAATGTGTTTCAACAGAAGGATGCTGAGGATACAGTGGACTGAGTAACAACAAAATTTTGGAGAAAATGGAAAGAAAAAGGAAACTGATATTTAACATCAGGAAGAGACAGTTGAGGTTTCTGGGGCACATAATAAGGAAGGAGAGCTTAGAAAATCTGATCCTCACAGGACAGACAGAGGGCAAGTGGGACAGAGGAAAGCAACGTATAACATCCTTAATGAGCTTGAGTAAAAGGATGATGGATCAGGACAGGAGAAATAAAAGAAAGACAAAGTTTATTAAGAGCTACAAGGGACAGGAAGTTGTGGAAAGCCATGATCACCTATGTCCTGAGGGTACACAGCACATAATGTACATTTCATGAAAATCTCATAAAAAGTGTATCCTGAAATTTTTGAACACATAAATTTTTAAAAGGGAATGTCCTGCTGCACATCCCCAAATACAAAAATAAGAGAAAAAAATTTGTCATTCCCCAACCGAAATGAAATTGCATTAAAATCAATGGTTGTAGAGGTGAAGAAAAAAAACTAAAAGATAAAAGGACAAATGAAGAATTGTTCTTGCTGCTGCTACTGATGATAGCAGAGATGATAAATAACAAAGTGCTGATAATTATGACTTGGATGATAACCATTACAGGTAAGATAATGAGTACTAATAAGCTTATTTTCTAGCTTTTCCACAGGCATTGTATTTTGTAAATCACTAAGTTTTTCCTCAGCTGTTAGCTTGTTGATTGTCATCTGTGGCTACCAGACCCAAGTTTAAAAGACATTATATCAGCAATATTCTTATAAATTACAGCAGAAAACAATCTTGTGATCTATCAGCCAGAAGGAATTGTTAATATAATTAGCAGGGCTGCACAAAATTGTCCAGGTTAAAGTACCTTTCAAGATCACCAAATTTTGTCAGGTAATTTTATTTTGACTTAAAAACATTCTGTGTAATACCTAATTAAACACAGAAAAGAATAGCAAGAATTAATTGACTAAAAATCTGGAAGTTGCTTGAGCTTGTTATCCCAAAACTGCGCATCAAAATTATTTTCTGTGTTAAAAGCTTGTTGATGTCTTTTTATGCTTCTCTGAAGAAGAAAAGAATAGTAGGAAAGGAAGCAATATTATTCAAATTTTGCCCGAATTATCAGGTCTAACTTTCAGAAGCTGCAAACTGAAATTTGGATAAATTCATTATTAAATGTCCTGTTAATAATTACACAAGTGCACTAGTAAAAATCCAAGTTCTTTTATCAAATGTTGAATTGCTTTACTTTTACATCATTTGTTTTTCTAATAAAGACCATATTCTTCTAATTATTTACATGATTTTCTGGATTACATATGTATGACAACTTTGCTAATGCCTACCTTTGTTTTGACCTTACAGTAAATATCAAGAAAACCAGGATCCTTGCATATCCAGCTCCAAATACCATCTTACCAAATTTTGATATTACCATCTGTGATGCACGTCTTGAACAAGTAGAGCATTTTCTGTATCTAGGCAGCCTCATATCAAAGAAGTGTACCTCTCAGAAAAGGGTGGGGAACACAGAATTAGAGCTGCATATGGGGCACTTGAAGAATTAATCAAATGAATCTTCAACAATAAATATCTGAACATAACAAAAATTAGGGTCTATAATGCTGTTGCCTTTTCAACTTTGCTATATGTTTGTAAAATCTGCACTCTATATAGTTGCAATAAACAAAAATTAAAACCTTTTCACCAGCAAAAGTTTTGTTCAATCTTGAATCATCAAATTGAATTTTACTATTTAACACCAAAGTCCTGGAAAGAGTCAACAGTCAAAGCATTGAATTGCTGATAATTAAGCATTGTCTTCAATTGGAAGAGAAAAGGTTTCCACATTGTCTTATTCAGAAAGCTCACTTCAAGGAAAATACCATAGGACTGCCTTCTTTGAAGATACAAGGACTAACTCAAAACGACACTTAAAGCCACTGGACTTGAGACTAAATCATTTGAAACATATACACAAGACCGTACAAACTGGCGATGTTCCATCACCATCGGAACTAAAAACTTTGAAGCCACCAGATGAGAAAAAGAAGAAGTAAAATGATAAGAGAGAAAGGCCTGAAAAAAACAAAAAAAAAAACAAAAAAAAACGACCTCATCCTCCAGCAACATTATGATGCAGTCAATGCCATTGACTCTTCCATGCAAGAATTGGTTTGCTTAGTCATTAACATCATCATGATAAAGGAAGCAGTCAAAGAAGAAATTAAATTCTTGGATAAAGATGACAATGAATAATTGAAGATGTAGTGTATCTGTGGTAATTTAGCAGTGGCAGACATGGGATGTAGTCAGGATAAAATAAGGTTTGACTATGAAGTGATTGCTGAAACAAGAAAGATGGAACATTTTATCTTCAAGGTGCCAAATGCTGTAAGCTTTTCTCAGGTAATAAAAGCAAGGTTATACTTAGAATGTGTGCATTCTAGTAGACATTTGAAAATATTTGAAAACTGTGTGTACCAAGATATGATAGAAGAATAGGACTGACAATGACTGAAAAGGAAATTAACTACACAATGAAGAGGATCATCCTTATCATCAATTCCATGACAGGGTGTGGTCAAAGAGGTGCTGCACAGCTGTACACCTGTTCAGCTTATTCCATATGTCTTGGTTACATGACAAGGCCCGAGTCTGTGAAAATGATCCTCCAAGCAATTCAGTGATGTCATCTCAGCTCATTCTAATCCCCATCTCCCTTATTTATGGATATCTGGCCTAAAAAAAAAAAAAAATTGCCCAATCCCTGCAACCACTATCACACATCAGTATCTACTAACCCTCTCTCTTTAAGTACAATGAAAGAGGTGCTGCCATAGGGTTGAAATCCTTGGGACTAGGCTTTTTTCAGTGAACTGTCCAAAGACAAAAACATAGCATAGAAATGAAGAACAAATACTACACTCTGATCCCAGGCAGAGTACTGGAGATTGATCCTCTCATGCTAGGCAGAATGGATATATACTCTGATCTTCAGTATAAGTGTTTATCTGTATATAAAGAATCCTGCCCTTTTTGATAAGTACTATGTTAATAATAACAATATCTAATAAAAATCTTTCCCCACTCAGAAAAAGATTGCCCATAAATGGGCTTGAACTTAATACAGCTTCATTCAAGTGTTTTATATCTACTAACAGACTTTATGCAATCACAAATGATTCTTTAACCATTATCACAAAGTTTTCATTTATTTCAGAAGAAACATGCACTTCCCCATACATGTCTTCTTTCTGTTCTACTCAAACGTGCCTAATTTTATCACCAAATTTTCCACAGTGCCAGACACTGAGCCACACCTACCTCTCATTATCCATCTACCTTGATTCTTAGCTTTCATTTGCTTTTTTTCTCAATCTATATTTTTACTTTCTTCGTTTAAACATTGTCTTTCTCATTATCTATCTTGACCTCTCATCTATTTTACTTCTTTTACTTGTCCATCCTTCTTTTAACTTGCCTTTCATTATCAACCTTCTTTGTCAGCCTCCCACATTTCTTTGCAATCATTTTTTGACACTCAGTATTTTCCCCTATCTCTCATTAATAATTTACTCAATATCTGTTTTAGTTTTCTTATTGTAGTCTCTCTTTCTCAATTATCTTTCGGTCTTAGCATCTCAGTTTTTGCTTTCCTTAATCTTTCTTTTTAGATGATAATATTCTTCATTATTGTCTACTATCCAACCATTATTTATCTATCTAGTCTTTCTGCTTTCTTTTCCTTTTAACTATACATTTTTTCTTTTTTTTTTTTTTTAAATTTCCCTTTCACATCATATCTTTGATTTTATGCTATGGATACCGTTCGTTGCTCTTTTTCTTATTCCATTTGTTATTTAAATCTTCCCACCAACCTCTTATAATACTTCCTTTCTCTTCCTCATTATGTATATCTAAATAATAGATAGTTTTTCTTACCTCTTTATCTATACAATCTCTCTCATTTGCTCTTTTCTCTTCATTATGCATCCATTTTTAGATTCTCGCCTTAGTTTAGCTTTTCATTTTGATCTTGTCATTGACTTTTTATTATCCAACAATCTATCCTGTTGTTTTCTCTCAAACTGTTCACCCATTGCTAAACTCTTCAAATCTTTGTCATCCGTGTTCTCTCTTTCTTTTAGAATCAATTCAAGCAAATTCCTCATTATCTATCTTTATTTCTAACTTTTCTTTCTTTTTCATTTATTCGATTTCTTTTTGTTCTTACTTTTCTTCGTCCTCATCACTTTGATGCCATTCCTTTTTATTTGGTAAAACTTTCTCATCATAAATCTTTCGTTTAATGTCTTTCATTTCTGTTCTTTGTATAATATTTATAAACTCTTAACATCAAATAAATTGTGTTCCATTTCCCTTTTAATCCCTGTAGTTTTCATTTCCGTGTCTTCTTTTCTATTCTTCCAGCTTCTTTACGAATCTTACTTTTACTTACCCCTTGTACCTGTCTAGTTTTCACTCCTTGGCAGCTTTTAATGACTTTCTTGCTCTCACTCTCTCTTCACTTTTCTCTTAGATTCCTTTTCTCACTCTTGGCTCCTCTGTTTGTTTGTTTTTTCTGCTAATTGCTCTTTATATTCACTCTCAGTTTTATTTCTTTTCACTTTTCTTCACTTATACTTATCCTGTTTCTCTTTCTTTTCCTCCCCACTCTCTCACTCACTATCTGCTTTTTTTTTCTTACATTCATGTTCTCAGTTTTGGTTCCTCTGTCTTTTTTCCTCTCATAATTTCCCTCACCTTTATTTGTTTTTACTTTTCTCTACTAATTCCTATCTTCCTCCTCCTCTTTGTTTTCTTTCAGCCTCTCAGTCCTTCCACCTCTCTCTTATTTTTATCTCTTTTTATGTTCTTTCCCAACTTCACTCAAGCATAAAGTGCTGAATGTCACCTCCCACCTCACTTCACTTGACTGAAATTCTGAATCAGTGTTGAAACAGTAAAGACAACATGCATATTGTAGTGGGAGATGAAGAAAAAAATAGAAGACACATGTAACCCCGTCATCTCCATCACTGTCCACACCCTAACCAGCACAATGAAGAGATGTTTGCCATTTCTAAAATGTTCACTTCCAAAGTTCCTAATGACCCAACTTTACGTTTCTTGGGACGGCAAATTAAGAAATGATCAGTGTCAGTTGGCCGGGGCATTTTGTTTAGAGACAGAAAGACAGAGAAGCGATGCTATCTTTACCCCCTTGCTTTTTAATGCGGCCTTGCCAAGTTCAAACAAATGACAACAATGAAGAGAAAGTACGAATTGCATGACATCCCCACACCCCCCTACATCAATCCTTACACTTTCTGAACAACCTCCTTCCCTAATACGCATACAACTCCCAACACACCTACCCCTAATGTATCTTTTCATCTACCACACTTCTTACTAATCGCTTGCCAGTCATTTAAGAAACTCTCAGGGTGTCTAATTTGCAATAATCCAAATAAAAGATGGTAAAATCCAAGAAAATATCTTCTCTCTCACTCAATCATTTTTTTTTATTGTTTGTTTTTACTTTATTTTTTTTAATCTTTACCTTTTGTTTTTTTTTTGTTTTTTTGTTGCTGTTTTTTTTTTTACTTTTCCTGTCTTTTTTTAGCTTTTTATTAGCCTCTAAATGTGATGGTGCACAAACCATCATTTTCTAGTTTTCATTAACACATTCAAAATATCAAGTTTGGCCTTTAATGCTGTTTTCTAACATTCTTTTGTTCTGTTAATGATGCTGTATAGAAAAGGGAAGGCGACAAAGGTACGTTCCCCATGAAGGTCTGTCAAATTTCCTGGTTTTATGCAGCCGCAAAAGTTCTAATTGTAATTCTTCCATGCTAAACTTTGAAGCATATGATTTTTCCCCTTTTCTGTCTCATTCCATTTTGCATTCTTTTGTTATAATCTTTTGTCCTACAAACATTTTGTTTGCATGTTATTTTATTTTACTACTTTCTCATTTTACTTCTTTATCAGTATGTGATGTGGGGAGTGTCTCCAATTCTCTTGTTCTCACACATACACACACACACAGATCTATAAAGGTGTATGTCTATGTGATAATTTACAACTTGTTTACCTTGTATTGTATTAGGAGGTGCTTACAATCAGGCTGTAACATGCTTGAGCAAACGCTCCAAGATTGGATATTCTAACTTGCCAATGGGTGAGAAGATTGAGGCAGGCAAGTGGGTGGTAAGTGATCGGGTATCTTTTTCGGATGTTTTCCCTATCCACCAGTTCCCCTTAGCATTTGCAGAAACATTTTACAGACCAATCACAGACTTGCATGCCGTATGCTTTCTACTTTGCCCAAAACGGCCTAACAAAATCAGTTCTCTTGCAAACGAGATGAGTACGCTTTTGTGAACTAATTACAACTTATTTTTGTCCAACACTGAATTGGGCACAACAACACTGCAACTATGCTAACTTTGCCACCAATGGTTGGTTACTGACCCAGGCCTCAGAGCATGACATGTGTTCCAGGTAAGTTCACAATCACATAGGAGAAATTTTACCCAGTGGCTTAGAAATGTCTTCAAAAAAAGATAAGAAAGTGTTTGCATCATTCAAACTCAACTTATATTGTCAGAATCATTTAGTCAACACCAAAAAATATTTTTGAAACTAACTTTTGTGATCTGTCTATATTTCTGAGATGAGGTATTATGTACACTATTTACATTATTCGGACTATTGTCCTCATCTTTGTTGCCATATTTATCACAAATATGACAAATATGGCAACAAAGATGAGGACAATAGTCTGAATAATGTAAATAGTGTAATATTTGTGAACATTTTCCTCTTTTCATGACTTCTTTTACTTTTTATTGTACTAATTATTTCATTTTATATATTTTAATCCCTTTGATTGAGAACATTTTTGGAATGTTTTACTTACTTGAAACAGTATTATCCTTTTTTCTTTCACTTATGCATGTCTATAATCATAAAATAAATGAACTGACAGGGACATAAATTCTAATTGCAACACTATAATCTACTGAATAAATGTTGCTCATGGATATATGGAATGGGGTGATAGAAAAAAGAGAATTATTTATGGAAGAAAATAAAAGATTATTAAACATAATTATTAGTTGTATGTTGAAGACAAAGAAAAATGGTTTGTAAATAAAATTATCCCAAATCTTTTGTCAGATTTGAAATGAAAATCTCAAAAACAAGCCTATGCTTGCTGGCAGTCATAGAATAAATCTTTACAAGAGCAATTAAAACTTCACAGATATCTTCAGAATGCTAAAAATTCTCTTTTTTTTATCATTCTGTTTCTTATTAAAGAAACAGAATGATAAAAAAAAAGAAAATTTTTCATTGTGTTCTAAAAGTTTTCTTATAAATCTTACAGGTCTTTTAATTGCAATTAGAAAAAAATAGAAATTAATTTAAAAGTAACTATGGAGGTCAATCAGATTGATTAAAAAATACTTTTAATAGATAAAAGTATAAGTAACAAAAGTAATCTTTACCAAGTGTTTAGTCATTTGATTTTTTTTTTGGTTTGGTTTGTTTTATGGCATATCAAGCTCAATGGGTTATTTAATGCCGACAAGATTTTTATTGCTGGTAATATTTTTTCAAAAAGTATTTCTGGTAATATTTTTTCATAAAATGTATTGCTGTCAATAATTTCCTCTTCAAAAACTCATTGCTGGCAATAATTTTTACAAAAATGTATTGCTGGTATTAAAACCTATTTTTACATGTTTTGCCCCCAGTTTTGGAGTTAACCACCTGCCCACAGTTGGAACCGCAACAGGTGCTGCCACATCAGGCCAGGGCAGACCTGGGAACACCAGCAGCTAAGAGGTGGTTCTATGCTCCTCAAAACATCCTGACCATGGATGCAGTTTATCGTCTTATGCAGTACGTGGATGTAGTTTATCATCATACCCAGGACGAGTTTAGTCATTTGAAGATGAGCACTAATTTATTAATGTATGAATTATTTATGCATATGTGTATACGTATACATGCAGGTGTCTGCATGTTCTTTTGTAAGTGTGTGTTTTTTGTTTTGAATAACCAGAGTTAATTTCAGACTAACAACATATTTTTCACTTATTGCACACAAAGTTTTAAACATAACATCATTCAGACATTCAGAATTTTTTTAAAAATAAAATCTTTTACATTTTGGACAAAACTGATTAAAGAAACATGCCTTTCCAATCTGAACATAAACTGTCTGCTTATCAAATCATGACAATAATGAATGACTATTTCTGAGATGAGGTATTATGTACACAATTTACATTATTTGGACTATTGTCCTCATCTTTGTTACCATATTTATTACAAGGTTTCATCCATTGTATGCTCCGGCCTTCTTCAGGTGGTTGGAATGTCGAACTGAACCTTTTATTTCACTCACTGGAGTAGACTGTTCTAGTTCCATGTGTCATGTCTAATGGATGTCAGTTATCCGTTATCTTCTGTTAATTCCCCTCTCCAAGTTCTCCACCACCATAACCAGGTATTGAACTCTCACTCTTTGGGTCCGTTCACTGAATCTAACTAATGCCTTTATCCACTGTGCCAAGTGTCCTTGAGGACACATGGAACAGTGTATAAAGGTGTTGGAGAGGTGAATTAACATGAGATAACTGATAACTGATATTCATTAGACATGGCACGTGGAACTAGAACAGTCTACCCAGTGAGTGAAATAAAGGGTTCAGTTCGACATTCCAACCACCTGAAGAAGGCCGGAGTGTACAACAGCCGAAAAGTTGTAATAAATATGGCGACAAAGATGAGCACAATAGTCCAAATAATGTAAATAGCATAAATAATGAATGAGTGTCTCCCTATTATAGCCTTGTGTCAGACTAGAATCAACTCATTAAATATCCTGAAACTGGCCTTTTGAAGTTTAATGAGTGATAAATGAACGATACTATCCTTGATCATAAATAAAAGCCAAAATGATTAATCTTGACTTGCATTCTACAATTTTCCTTTATATTACATGAAACAGACTTCTTTTGTTTTAAATGTGTATATTTTAAGTGTCTTTGGATTAGGTATTTGAGGCGCAAGACTATAATCACAAAGTATCCCTAATCAGTGAATTATCAAACCAGTACACTTACCAGTGAAATTGTAATTTACTATATATCCATAGCTCATTTGGTATAAATCAGGCTTAAAATTAACAGCTTCTGAGAGCAACTATGGCTACAAAATAACCGCACTCTTTTCAGGTTTGTTTTGGAATAGGTATATTTAATTTAGATCAAACAAAACAGAATTACCAAAAATAATACAAAGTTTAATGATGATCATGGAAGTTATCTTAATCAAGGACACAGATGGATAACACTATGCACAATACTATAATCTACAGAGAACTGATTTTCCACTAAAGAAATGTTATTGAATAATAAAACTTTCAAAGAAAACTAACCAACCAATGAATATTGTTCTTAAAAACAATAATAACAAAATGCTAACATAATATTTGGATATCATGTTTTATGGCATAGTATCATAAACTCCTTGGGGGTTAATAAACCAGATGTTGGGAATGGGAGGTCTCAAGGCGTCACCCAACAAATGTCATGCTTATTAGAGTAAATGGTTTAGTAATATTCTCAGATTACTCTAATGCTCTTTTCTTTATCAAACCCACAACATGCACTTCTGTAGTTTTGCTTAATGTTTAGCATTTCTCTTGTGCTTTCTTAATTACATTTTATATAGCAGATTATATTCCATTACTTTATCTAACTCTGAATTTTGTGTTCATTCACTCTTTATAATTGCCCTATTCTTTTTATTTATTTATTTTTTTGCCATGTATCATATTAGAGATACATCTTGTTTAATGTTTTTAAGATCCTTAAACACAAGGTCATGTTACAACCTCTTGGAAACATCCATTCTTACTTGTTCACTGAACCCAGGAAAAATTAATCCTATTTCACATTTGCATGAATAATTATTTTAGTACCTAAGGTGTATTGCAATATCTAATATTTTTCCTTAAAACTTCAGTTTGAAATATGTTTAAAACACTTCAATGCAAATGCTTACCATCTGTAATTCAGAAAATGGTAGTCACTGAAATATTAAAAAAGGGTAGAAATTGTAAAGGTCTGATCATTATGAAAGAGTAAGTGTTCACAAGGTGCTATGACTGCCAGCAAAAATGTGCTTATTTTTGAAACTTTCATTTTATAAGTGACAAGACAATTTTATTTGCAAACTGTTTTCCATCACAATATGTAACAGACATATTTTATGAAATTTACTTGCCTTTAAAATAATCTTTTTATCATTTTTAAGTGTAAAGGTCTTCAAATAATGCTATTTACATTTTTCACACCTGGAGTTCTTATTTGATATCCTATTCTTTATTTAATAAACCCTTTGTTTTTTGATCTTGGTGATACTATAAAAATTGCTATTTGTAGTAACAGACTAAAGTCAGAAGAATTTTTCTGGACTTATTTTGAAAGTGTGAAGATCTTTCAAATAATTCTGTTTGAACACTTGGTCTAACCAGCAATGCCATCATTTGTCTGTTCAAAGTAGTAACTGAATTGAATTGTTTTTATATCCCTAAAATTTTCTTTGAAATTTACCTTTTTATGTTTTTAGGCATCTAAACTAAAAGTGTGATAATTTACCCAATAGATGATGCTGTAAATATTGCAATACAATCAGAGCAAAAACTTCAAAAAACTAATGAAACAATTCAACCTCATTAAATTTTTTATCAGAAAATATATCCCAAAAGCTTTTTTTTTTGTATTTTACAGACCTTTTATGTTTTAAGCATCTACTCTAAAAGTGTAATAATTTACTCAGTAGAGGATGCTGTAAATATTGCAGTACAACCAGACAAAGTGCAAAACTAAAAGACTAATGAAACAATTCGACCTGCTAAAGTTTTTCATCTAAGGGTAGCTCCAGAAGAAAGAAGTAATGCTGGGGTTGGTCAGTTGATCATGAAGAAAAGTTTATGTTGGTTTGAAAATCAACTGCAATAAACAACTCACAAGTAGAAAATGTCTTCTTGGAAAGGTGATGCATATATTTAGAGAGAGAAAGAGAGAGAGACAACTTATCCACAGAGAAATCCATATTGACATCTGACAAAGCCGCACACTTGAAACTTTGCTCAGTTACAGCACCGGAAAGACTGACCTCTCCAAAATGTCATAAAGAACTGTAAGATTTTCTTCATGTATGCAGATGCCATGTCTCAAGACAGAGTGGCTCCTCTAGTGAAATCAATGAGGTGCTAACAAGGTGGAATTTGTAAGTAGGTCACTGAGTCAATGTTGAGCTGTCACCTGGCTGGACCCTGGCTCAAATCACTTGCACAGGGGCCAATGCTACAAATGTCAGTATCAAGCAAAGTCAGTATCAAATTACTTACAACTGATGAGCCAATGATGTTATGAATATGCTGCTGTGTATGGTGCATTCAAAAGAAAGAAAACACAATGACAGACTAAATTAAGTAGCAAAGTTGTTACACATATACACAAGATAGTGAGCATTAATATTTGCTAGGCTTATATTCTTTTAGAGAAGTAGTATTTAATTGACCTCCCCACTAAGGCAGAGTGTGACACAAGGTCATTTTTAAGGTGTGGTGTCCATAGACATGCATATAGGCCAAGGAGAAAAAAAAAACATAAAAGATTGATAACTTGGGAAAATTACACAATAAAAATAATAATCTTGAATGTATTTACCATCCTGGGTATGATGATAAACTACGTCCAACAGCAAGGCCTCTGATCAGGAAGCTTTGAGGAGTGTGGAACCACCTCCTAATTGCTGGTGTTCCCAGGTCCACCCTGACTCGGGGTGGTAGCACCTGTTAGGGTCCCAGCTATGGGCAAATAGTTAACCTTGAAACTGAGGTAAAAAGCATTATAAAAGTGTAAAAATAGGTTTTAATACCAGAAATGCTTTGTAAAAAATTATTACCAGAAATAAATTTTTGAAAAAAAAAAACTATTACCAGCAATACATTTTTGAAAAAAATATTACCAGCAATACATTTTTGAGGAAAAAAATATTAACAGAAATAGATTTTTGACAAAACAAAAATATTACCAGAAAAAAAAATGACCCATTAAATGACCCATTGAGGTTGATATGCTGTAAAACAAAACAAACCAAACTTGAATGTATTTAAAAATATATTACATAATATCAAATTTTATATAAATCAATGTTTTCACAATAAAATTGTCATTAACTAAATAATGTTTGTAGAATTTTCAAAATAGTTACATTAATATAATTTTTCTCTCAAGAATCTATCTTACATATCTATAAGTCTACCATTCACCCATGCTTAGAATATTGTTGCCACATACAGTCTGGTGACCCTGCTATTTATCTCGAGCTCCTTGATAAAATCCAAAGAAGAATCAGCAATATTATTGGTCCAGATCTGGCTGCTCAGTTTCAGACACTTTCCCATTGCCATAAGGTTGCCCCAGTGTTTTTCCTATAAACATTTTCATGGTAATTGTTCGGATGAGCTCTTCGTTATGGTACCTAGACATTTTAAATTTAAGCACGGTACTAGACTGGCGTTGAGGTCTCATCAATTTACAGTTCAGCTGGATAAATGCAAACAGATTCTTTTCTTGTGCTACAAATATCAGTATCCCACCAAAATAACCGTCAGAATGAACTACCCACAAAGCACTATCTACTGTCCATCTGATTACTCTTTTCTCTTCCCACTCATTATTAATGCTTCTGTTCCTAATTCTTTCACACCCCTTGAGCCTTAGTGGCTTTACTGCCTTGCATGAGGTGATACTGATTAAAAAATATTCCATGTTAATTTAAGTTTATAATATTTTTTTTTAGAAATGCAATAACTTATTTGGTGGTGTGAGTTTTTCTGATACAAGGTTCATTATCTAAATAAATAAATGTCATTATCTTCTGTTTTCTTAATTGTTCTTTTATTGTTTTCTCTCTTCAATAGTGTTTATTTTTCATTTATTCTCTCACACTCAGTAACTCTGTGTATATTAGTGGCTTTATTGCCTTGCTTGGGGAAAAATGATTATATATATATATATATATATATATATATGTAAAAATGAACATTGAAATTAACACTCAGAGGTGACAATCTGTTTCATGCTAGATGTAATTGTCAGGCCACATGTGTTGTTTTTTTTTCTTGACTATTTATATATACAGGTCAGTCGTGCATTGTGGGTAGTCCATTCTGACAGTTATTTTGGCAGGAATGCTTTGTTTCTTTATTTATTTGGGTTAATTTATTTTACTTGTTTTTTATTATTTATTTTTATTTTATATATTTATTTATTCTTTTTGTTTTTTGATGTTTTAGTAATGTAGTAAATAAAACTTTAAATTAGTTCAGATCATTTATTTAATAGTGTGTTTTTGGTCAAGAAAGGTAATTAAAGCTATTTTTTCATCCAATTTTTGGATTGATTGCTGTAGTCTATTCTAACTTATTTTGGCAGGGGTGGGCAGTTTTTAATTTGTTTATTATTTTATTTATTTATTTGGATTGATTATTTTTACTTGATTTTGCTTATTTATTTTTATTTTTATTTATTCTAATGGTTATTTTAGCGGGAGCAGTTTGTTAATTTGTTTGGATTAATATACCCACAATGCACCATTGACCCGTATGTATAAATAGTAAAGAAAAAAACCAACACACATAGCCTGATGATTGCATCTAGCATGAAACAGCCTGTTGCCTCTGAGTGTTGACTTCAAAGTTCACTTTTATATTTACATACACTCTATCTCTGATATGAAGAACTTTATCCCATAAATATAGCACACCTTAAAACTATATTTCTTCATATATATATATATATATATATATATATATATATATATATGCAGAAATATAGTCTTAAAGTGTGCTATATTTATGGGGTAAAGTGCTCAATATCAGAGATAGAGCGTGTGTAAATATAAAAGTGGACATGGAAGTCAGCACTTAGAGGCGACAGTCTGTTTCATGCTAGTGCAATATTTATTCTAATGGTTATTTTAGCGGGAGCAGTTTGTTAATTTGTTTGGATTAATATACCCACAATGCACCATTGACCCGTATGTATAAATAGTAAAGAAAAAAACCAACACACATAGCCTGATGATTGCATCTAGCATGAAACAGCCTGTTGCCTCTGAGTGTTGACTTCAAAGTTCACTTTTATATTTACATACACTCTATCTCTGATATGAAGAACTTTATCCCATAAATATAGCACACCTTAAAACTATATTTCTTCATATATATATATATATATATATATATATATATATATATATATATATGCAGAAATATAGTCTTAAAGTGTGCTATATTTATGGGGTAAAGTGCTCAATATCAGAGATAGAGCGTGTGTAAATATAAAAGTGGACATGGAAGTCAGCACTTAGAGGCGACAGTCTGTTTCATGCTAGTGCAATTGTCAGGCGACTCGCCTGACGATTGCACTAGCATGAAACAGACTGTCGCCTCTAAGTGCTGACTTCCATGTCCACTTTTATATATATATATATATATATATATGTTAACAGAATGGCATGAAACTTCTACAAGAATTAATACAATAGAAATATTGTGCTCTATCATTAAAAGAAATGTATATGAGAATGATGAGAATGAGAATGAAAAACTGCTGAAAGTATTTGAAACAGTAGAAAAATTAAAATTGGTTAATAAAAGACTGTAGAAGGTTATAGTTTTAATGAGCCTGTATTAACACAAGGCTATTTATTGTTGGTTAGATACTAAAATTTATGTCTGCACATATCTATGCAAAGTTTAAGATAAAATTTAGATATTCCTTTAGTTTTAAAGATTAATCCACTTTAATTAAAGATTAAGAAAATTAATTTTCACAGGACTATGTGAAAACTAACAATTCTCTCACTTTTGAAGAATTTGCCTATTTAAATACTTCTGTTCTATTCTCATTACTGGTGATTATGTTTCTTGCAGAAAAATTTATCAAGACAGTAGCAAGTGAATTGATTTGAAGAAGTTCATTGCAAAGTTATCACTGTAAATCGAAAGACAAAATATGGGAACTATATTTGATTAGTTGAAACAAGATGAGATATTTATCAATTACAAAATATTGATATGTTTTTGTGACAATCGATTATTCATTCTAAAAAAAAGTTTAAGGGAAAACCATTTCTTCCTTTCAAGAAGCATTATCTTGTCTATCCCCAAAAGCTTGAAACTATAATCTGACAATCCAACCACTTATTAGAAATAATAACAGCTGTGAAAAATAATGATAGATATTGCAGCACCAACCAACAAAAACCTAAGTACATAGAATAACCTCAAGATAGAAGTCAAGAGAATGTGGTGTCTCAAATGAACACCTTTATTGTTCTGTTTTTATTGGGACTCTGGGAAGAATATCAAAAAGAGTAAATACTTAGTCACTCTAAAATACCGGGTTTAACAGCATGATTTGGACAATGGAATAATTGTCCAACCCACAAAATGTTCAGTATCTAAAAAATTACTAAACTAATTGAGTTTCTTTTTTCCAGATTTTCAGATATGTCAATTAGCCATCTTGACACCATTTTTCATAAGAATCCCTTAAAAACCCTTTGATTTGTGCAGCTAAAAAGACAGTAGGTTAAAATTGTTTTGTGTCTTCCCAAATGGTGAGAAGAAAAAGATAATTAAGACCTTCAGTAATGGTACCAACATTCATACTCTAGCTTCCAAAGTCTAGTCAAGAACCATCAAGAGAACAGTGAATAAGTTTAAAAAAAGAGGGAACAGTAGAGAGGAAAACTGGATCAGGAGGTCACAATAGAAAGAGGGATAATCATTTCAACTTAGAGCTAAAAAGATAAATTAGAAAAAATCCAACTCAAATCATAAGATGTTTGGCATGTGAGAGAGAAGTTTCAGCTATGACAGTCCAAAGAGCAGTGATAAAAGGCTTGAAAAATGAAATCATACATGAAATTTGTGAGGCACCATGTTACTCCAGGACAGAAAGTTAGATTAGAGATAGCAAAGAACATCTTGAATAAGTTGGAAAATGATCCTGGAATAATATATATATATATATATTTGAACGTTATTTCAATACTTCATGAACTTCATATCCTTAGCTATGATTAATTCATGATGAACATGTCATTTTCATTTATGATCAATTTCATGACAATTCTTCTGGTAAGCTTGGAAAGTAATTATAAATTCTTATTGCTCAAAGTAGAGTTCAGTGGTGTTATAAAAACCTTGGCAAATTCCAGTAAGATATCTTTAATCATTTCTAAGATACAATGGTTCAAAGTTTAATCTAACAAATGGATAATTTTGCTGTTATACAATTTGGACAATTTTGATGTTACACCCACTATATGAATTGCAAAAATCATACCCATGGGTACTTCACACATTGCATAGGTTTTTCATTTAGGACTTTTCAATCTAGGCCAGTTGTTATTATTTTACAGTTTAATGGAATAAAAAACGTGGATAGAAAATCAAAGATATGTGCCCTTTAAAAATAATGCCTATAACAATAAGAAATGGATTTCTCTCCATGCAATGACCACAATTTTTACACTTTTTTATTGTATGGCACCTCATCTATTTGCATATCCTGATACAAAAAAATTGTTGTCTGTTGAAATCTCTGGTTGAAACTTAGGGGCAACTCATACTAAAAACACAAAAGGCACAATAATAACAACATGAACTGTAATTGTACAAAGTAATGTTATTGAAAGCAAGACGTCAGAAATTCAATAGTACTACTTTGCATATTAGGAGTGGACCATCAAGTATTTTGTCTAACATATAGTGGCACAGACTGGATCATAAGCAGAATAAAACCTCAAATCAACTGCATGGGATACATTTACCTAAGAAGAGTTGGTACCAGATATCAATGGGTGAAAACCAACAACCAGGCTTAGCTAAATTATAGAAATATTTAAGTTGATGTTTTCTATGAATGAAAGTTATCAGATAGAATACTTAAAGTTTTACTGTTAATGAATTTATGGGCGGCAAAATAACTTGGGACAATAGAACCAGTATATTTTGGAGGGGCATAGAAGCAATTATACATACCATATGAGGTGCCAAGAGAAAATATATACATATATATATATATATATATATATGTGTGTGTGTGTCAAAGTTTTCAGATATAGCTACAGTATATCTGTAAAAGGACAACATGAATAAAAAAAACTTTCTTATTTACTT
>OZ038480.1:24461989-24464489 GCA_964036315.1 Acanthosepion esculentum
TCAATTCACCCTAAGCAAAGCAATAAAGTTACTAAGTGAAAAGGGTTACTGTGTATTACAGAATATGAGAAAAAACACCATATAGAGGAGAGAACAATAAAAGAACAGAAAATAAGACAGAAGATAACGACTGATATTGCATTTAACTTTTTGAAGATCAAGATCAAGCTTCCAGCTTCTTGGCAGGAAAGCAAGAAGCTGGAAGTTCGATAGAAGAATCTGTCACCATAGAACTTACAGTTACATCAAGCCACTTCAACTGTAAAATGATAAGAGTCTCAGTAACTCTTTGTATCTTAGTAGCTTTATTGTCTTGCTTGAAATGATTAAAAAATATAAAACTTGTTTGGTGTTCTTATTTTTGTTATGTATACATTTTCTTATATGATGAAGTAAAATATTTCTAATAAATTCTCACTTATATGTTCATGTAGTGATTTTCAAGGTCATTTAATTCTTCTATTTTCAGTTTTTATCTTTTTTTATCTTCTGTATGATGCTACTGTTGTAACAAATCATAATAGGTGCCAAATTTGGTTATTTCTTTTTTATTCTAATAAAATTCATTGGATTTAAATTGAGATTTATTAGTCAGTATTCCAGTAATAGGAAGTTTTGAAGAAAATAGGAACTAAAAGAAAACTTAAAATCAAAAAGAGACAGTTGAAATTTCTATAAGGAAAAAGGGTTTGGAAAATTTAACACTCACAGAATATTGAAAGAAAGTGGTAATGGAAAACATTGAGGAAACTACATAATGAATTAATATGAATGGATGGCAGATTAAGGATAAAAATGTATGGTAAAGAATCAAGTATTGCTTACTGTTGAGTCTTGACTCAATGTTGAATCTCGCCTATTGCATGGAATAATAATGCAACACAAAATGTACTTAGAACAAGAATGTATTATAACAAGAAAGTGTACACAATAAGTACATATAGTATTTCTGTATATTTCTGGGAAGACGTTCCTGGAGAATGTGTTGACTAGTCGCAGTCGATCAGAGTCTCTAGTTGGATCTCGTGATTCCACTTCTCTTCCCTCTCTCTCGTCTTCCGGTATCAACCATTATTTATATAGTTGATAGTCACCTGTGCAGATTAGGTGGTTTCCACCACAACACTTACAGTTATCAGAGACAGGGAATTGTGGAGAGCTATAAATGCTTACATTCTCAAGTGACATGATTTTTTTTTTTTTTTTTTTAAGCTTATCACCCCAAGCAAGGCTGGAAGCTACTAGCATGCAAGGGGTTACAGAAGGTTTGGAGGAAGAGCAGATAGGAGTGGTAAAGGAGAGGATGTGGAGAAAGATAGTGGATCGATCAAGGCGAGGGGGTTACAGAAGATTTGGAGCGAGAGCAGATAGGAATGAAAGGTGAAAGGATGTGGAGAAGGGAAGTGGATAGATCAAGGCAACTGGAGATGTCGATTGACTTTACACTTAAATAGTTGGAGATTATATTTGTCAGGGAAACAGGAATAAGGAAGGGAATTCCACAGGTGAGATGTGCGAGACATGAAGCTATTGGTGTAGAAGAGACGTCTACATCTAACAGTTTCAACGGTGAAGGGGTGGGAACGGGATGCCAGCCTCGTAGGACGTTTAAATTCATGAGGCCTAGGAACCAGCGAAAACAGCTCCTCGGAGCAATTACCGTGAAAGTATTTGTAAAAAAGACAGAGCGAGGCAAGGTCGCATCTGTGAGAGAGCGACTGCAGACGAGATGATAGATCAGAAGATTCAATTAATTATTTATACTAGTATTTTCATCGCAACATTTTGGCTGATGCACTTCTTTGTGCTACTGCTGGTGTATAATCACATTTTATCAAGCAAATTTCAGATTTTTCCTGATCAGCATAAGTTTTTCCTGCTTATATCAGTGAACTGTTCCAAATGGGGAGGTGGCAAGATTAAAAAAAGAAACAGCATTTTTTACTGTTTAATTGGATACAAGATTTACTAACATTATTTACATTATTCGGACTATTGTCCTCATCTTTGTGGCCATATTTATTACAACATTTCGGCTGTTGTATGCTTTGACCTTCTTCAGATGGTTGGAATGTCGAACTGAACCCTTTCTTTTCACTCACTGGGGTAGACTGTTCTAGTTCCACATGCTATGTTTAATGGATGTCAGTTATCAGTTATATCCTGTTAATTTCCCTCTGAAAGTTCTCCACTGCCTTAGCCGAGTATTGAACTCACACTCTGGGTCCTGTCACTGAATCTAACTGACACCTTTATCCACTGTGCCATGTGTCCGTCTGAAGAAGGCTGGAGCATATAACGGCTGAAATGTTGTAATAAATATAGCGACAAAGATGAGGACAATAGTCTGAATAATGTAAATAATGTACATAATACCTCATCTCAGAAACATAGACAGATACTGAAGATTTACTGAATAGTGTAAACATGTGGGGAAATTCAGACAACATATTGAAGAGCATGTTGTAACAGAAATAACAAAAATGAGGCTACAAGTTCA
>OZ038480.1:24469489-24476989 GCA_964036315.1 Acanthosepion esculentum
AATAACTGATACAACAAAAGTAAATGAAAATAAACATGCTACCACCCCTTGTCTGGATGAGTGGATTTCTCTGTATCCTTGGAAACAGTGAATTATGAATTTTTGACGTGCCTTTAAAACTCAGTAAATTTAAAAATAAGTTACTCCAAAATTCGCTTGAGGATGAAATGGAACTAATGTTTTTAATTTAATTACAAAATTAAATTTGAAGCTTTAGCTTCCATTTTTGAGACATGGTTATTACTGTGTAGCGAAAAAACATATTTTAAATCAGTTAATATATATATATATATATATATATATATATATATATATATATATATATATATATATATATATATATATATTATATATATATATATATATATATATATATATATATATATATATATATATATAATTTATTATGCCATCTATTATTTTATTTGCTGGAACTGAAGGTTTTCACTTCAAAGATGATAATCACTATTTAACATTGATGAACCACCACTAGTGATATCTAAAAAGTTATTTATATATTCAGAAAAAATGTACTTGGTAAAACACGCAAAAAATTACACACTATTAGTATTTATTTAATTTCTTCTTTTGTATTCGTATCTTAAATATTCAATACTTTTTAAAAATTGTTTTTGACAATAATAATTATTGGAGTGTTTTAAAGTGCCAACAAACCAACAGTGATAAGCAAAATGAATGCACGGCATTGCCTATAACATCAAATGTATTTCTAATCCTTTTTATATATCAGTTTTCTTAGTATGACTTTTCAGAACTGATAATTAATGTAAAATATTTTATTAAGTCTAAAATGGTAATGCTAATATTATCCATTTCCCTACAAGGAAACATTCAACATTCATTGACCAAGCATTCAGTAATGCTTTCAGTTGAAATTTACAAAATTTTTCTCTTAAAACAATTTTTTAGGAAAATAGGTTTCTCAAGTTTTGTTTTTTTTCACATCGTGTGGAATGTCAGCATCTTGATTATGTCATTATTTTCTCTTTGAGTTATATGTGATATCTATTTTAGTTGTTGCTATTGACCTTTTCAAGCTTGAAATGTAAATATATAAAATGTAATGAAATATATACATACAACTAGGTGATCTTTATTACATTATTATTTTCTAAATGAATTACATAAGATATCCATTTTAGTTGTTGCTGTTGTTAAAAGTCCTCAAGTGATATCATTTCTGTTATATCTGTTACAGTTCTTTTTAGTGATTCTGTAGCATCAGTCTACAAAGTTCAAAGAAATGTGGGTCTTTGCCAAAACCCTCATTCCTCACTAGCTCAAAGCCATTTTTAAGCATTGATCTGAGTAAAAGGTTGTATACACCTGATAGTTTAGATATTTCTGAACAGATTTGGCATTATGCATGCCATCCATGTGAATCTCGAACTGACTAGGCTGTTTAATAATGTGACTCAAGTTTCATGTTAATAGTTTGGTTTTGTAGCAATTTGTAGCATTGGGTGAAACTATCCCTAACACAGCCTATTCTATATTCAATTTAATTATCTTCTATGTTAAATTTATTATAACTGATCCATATGCCAAGGTATCTGAAGTGTATAATATTTACTAATTACACATTCTGGATTTTTATAATGGCTTCTGTATAGTTGCCGTCACTGCTTTCATTCCAATTATAGACTACTGCAAGTAGCATAAACACTGTGATCATTTCAGTTTTTCTTTCTGCAAAATAAACATTTTTAGGAAAATGAAAATTATCAAAATGTTAAATATCTGTCTATATCTTTGAGATGAGGTATTATGATTACTTGCATTATTTGGACTGTTATCCTCATCTTCATTGCCATATTCACAACATTTCAGCTGTTGTATGCTCCAGCCTTCTTCAGGTGATTGGAATTTCAAACTGAACCCTTTATTTTGTCCACTTGTTCTAGTTCCACGTGTCATGCCTCTTCCGGATGTTTCATTTATTTCCCTTTAACTCAACTCTCCAAGTTTTGGTTCACCACTGCTGTGTCCTGGTATTAAACTGACAAATCTTTGGGTCTAGTCGCTGGATCTAACGAACGTCGTTAGACACTCGATCATGTGTCCTTGAGGAGTTGAGATAAAGGAAAATAACTGAGACATCTGGAAGGGGCATTGCACGTGGAACTAGAACAATCTACCCTAGTGGACGAAATAAAGGGTTTGGTTCGAAATTCCAATCACCTGAAGAAGACTGGAGCGTACAACTGCCGAAACATTATGAATATGGCACTGAAGATGAGGATAACAGTCCGAATAATGTAAATAATGCAAGTAATCAAAATGTTAATTTTATTGTATTTTGTCACTGTGCATTATACGGAGAAGCAACTGAGCATTTGTATGTAAGATTCATTTTGTTGGCCGATTGCTTTGTCTACTCATTTTATTACATATTGGATGAAAGAAAAAAAAATTCAGAGCAAAGAGAAAAAAATGTAAAAAAAATGAAAAAATACATAGTGTCTTTTGACATGCAAGAAATGAAAGCAAGAAAATTGGTGGCAAGAGTAAAAAAATTACATGTAGTGCAAGAAACAGTAACTAAAGAAATAGTGTTGAACGATGACAGAACTAACCATGCATCATTAACAAGGCTAGCTAATGAGTCTTGAAAAATGAGGTCCTTTATTTTATCTTTTTGTTGATTGGGTCAGCTTTTTGCATGCACGAGAACAGAATGGTTCTAATCCAGCACCCAATTCAAAATGTGACAAGTCTTCCTTTCTGAACATGGTTATTCATTCACAATATGCATATAATCACACAAATAGTCATGCCCACACATATACCACATATATAGAAACATATACATTATATATACACACATTTTAATGCATGCATATATTTGAATGCATATGCAGTAATAGATATTCTGCAGATCATACAGTCCTTTGATATCTATAGTTTTTATTCATCAGTTTGGATAAAATATAAATAATTATATTCTAGATAATAACAAACTTGCTTAATAAACAAACCACATTGATCCCAAATTTTCTTTCTTTTACTCATTCTTTGTACTGATTCTGCAAATCTGAGAATAAAGCAGATTATTTAAATTCAGATCTCTGTGAAAGCATGCAAATATTTGTTGTGCTCCAAAATTACTATGATCTTTTTTTTAATCATTTCACCCTAAGTAACACAACAGAGGAGAAGAAACACCAAGTGAGAACAATAAAGGAACAGGAATTAAGAAGACAGAAGATAACAACTGACACTGCATTTAGATTTTTGAAGATTAAAGTTGACAGAGAACCAAGAAGCAGGGAGAAAGTCCCACAAAGAAGAAGTGCAAGAAAATAAGCTGTTAGCTGTTACATCTTGCCATTTCAACTGTTAAATAATGAGACCATGCAACCATTCTAGTACTGTACTTAAATTCATAAAATCTACATACCATAGAGAAAAGCTCATCAGAACAATTACCATGAAAGTATTTATAGAAAAGGCAGAGAGAAGCTACATTATGGTGGTGAGAAAGTGACTGAAGCTGAGATGCCAAGTCAGGACCAATAACATAGCAGATTCTTCTTCGATTTACAGTATTAGCATGTTCATCATAGGAAGCATTTTATATGAAAGCAGTTATGCCTTTTTAATAGAATTTATAATCAACATTCATCAACAGAAAATTACATTGGTAATACACATAGAATTAATAGATTTTGAAATTAACGAATATTCAAAAATGTAATTTTCTACAAAATAGAACCATTTGCTGTTTAATGTGTGCAGGTTCTTCTAAGAGGTCATCAAGAATCGGTAAAAAACATGAAAATATCAAATGGTAATATTCAGTAGTAGGAAATTAAAGCAAGAATCTTTCAGGCTCCTCAAAAGTTAAGTATAATTCATGTACAACAATAATAACTAAAATACAACACCGGATTAAAGCCAAAATATAGTTTAAACTAGAGATAATTATTGCATTAGTTAGGTCTGTCATTTTCAATCTATCAATGCAAAGGAAATCTAAATATAAAACAATTTTTTGCAACACGCTGACGTATGTTGAAATGCTCACAGTACTTCATATTGTTGAAGTTATTGCTAACGTTTTTTGTTGAGATTTACAAAACTTTATGTTTCATTCAATTTTTGCAAACCAATCGATGAAATTTGAATAAGCTGATTTGTTTGGAAAAAATACTTTGAAAAAAAAAAGGAAAAAACTTTCATGCACCCTAGTAAAACCAACTGTATTTTGTACCCCCTTACCTGTTCGCTCTTCTCCCCAAAAGTTGGTTTTGATCAGTCAGTGGATGGCTATTTTAGAGGGCGTGATGGACGGACTAGCGGAAATCACAGAATTTTATATATAGAAAATTTTAGTATATTCAGGAATTTTTATCAGTGTTCGTTTTAGATACATTTAATAAAATGTGTCATTAATCTTGTTATTTTTCTGAAAGAGGACTGCTCAATTTGCAAAATAAACTAGCATTAGTCTTATACAAAAATTACTACTATTTTTATATTAAAAATCCGAACGTCTGAATTCTAAGAATAAAAATAAAAATAAAGAAAACATGGGTATGTCTATTAAATAAATCATTTGTATTCACAAACATAGATACATGAATTCAAAAGAGTTAAAAAGTATTAAAATAGACTTTTGTTGAGTTAAAGTCTTTGGGTTCATAAGAAGAGCTGTCGTTTAAAAAAATGCTTTTAAAAGCAATGATTGAGAAAAGACTTATCATTAGCAAAGATTCACTGACCGCCTTTGTTTTTATTGGAGATGATTTGTTTGAAGTCGCCGACTGGCCGTACATGCTGTTGTTGGAGGGATTTGTCTGAAGTCACTGGCATGTTTCTTTCAGCACGCACTGTGGAGAGACAGCCGCAACACACTGCAGCTTAGAACAGTCGGATCTCTGTTCTTTGAAAGTCGAAATCGGTAGGTTTTTATTTATAGACCGGGTTCTCTAGTCTTGGATGGCAACTGGTCTACCGCAGAAAGAAATGGCAACCTACTGCTGGAAAAAATCTGCCTCGTCAGAAAGATACATGATCGCCTAAGCGTGTATAGATAAATATGTATAGATAAATATATACCTACATTGATATTTACCTTCATTAGTATGTGCGTATGTCCCTATGTATACGTTAATGTTTGTCTACAAAAAAACCGTAGTGGCACGATTTAAATGTTCACTCAAACGTTTGCATATTTGCAAATATATGGGCACATGTTTTTAGTTATGCAAAAGTGTCGATAATAATACACAAACACGCAAACTCACACACATATAAACAAGACCATTTATATGTATACATTTTTGTTGATACATGTTAGCACATAATTTTGAACATGCAGATAAGCTCATATATACACACACAAGTAAGTCAATACTTATATCTAGACAGATATCTACACATGTAGATATGTTCCAACATGCGTATAATGGCAATTTTCAAGAATGTTATGTCATTTTCCTTTGACCCCCCCCTCAAACCTACTTATTTTTTAAAAATTTCTTCTCTTCTTAATTTCAGTTCCTTCATCAAGTGCCTCCCTGTCATTTCTCAAACTCTTTTTGATGCTCGTAAAATGAAACTTAAGAATATTATATATAGGCTTCATCTTGCCGCTTGTTACAGGGACAGGGACGGAAGTTAACTTAATTCTTGTACTTGCCATCTATCGTTGTCTTATTATCATGATGGAATCAACGCTTAAATACTTCAGTCTTTCGAACGATATGCCTGAAACAGAGAGAGGATGGTTTACTACTGACAAAGATCACTGCGTAGGAAAGATTAAGAAAAATAAAACAAAAAAAAAGTTGCGTATGCTTGCTCATATGTTCTGTGTTGTCATGCAAATATTGTTCGTATATTTTGCTTAGTTTATTGCATTTATGCATGTCAAATTACATTTTCAGTCATGAAGTATTTCTTTACTTTCTCAAAATTTTACTTGAAATCACTCTCTCACTTGAAGACATACATCTTTATCATGCAGAAAATCTGTCATACTTCATTGTAAAATAATAACTCTATGACAATTCGTGGCCACTCTTCACTAAGTCCTAAATTATACAGGGTTCTCATAGGTAAATTGTCGCCATTTTATATTTTTAATTTCGCGCATGCGTGTTGCTTTTTATTCTGTCGACTGCACAGTATAGTAGGGTCAGTTGGCCACCATCATTCAGAAAATGAGTACCATGACGCAATTCACACCGTCAGAAATTTTGAATCCGCATGATGTACTGCTTGGCATTCATGCCGGAATATCCAATACGAACATTTCAGACTGTTTGGGTGTCAATCAATGACAGTGCAGGGGATTCGGAAAGAGTTGGATTGGGTTAATGGTGATTACGTAGGTATTTAGAGTGATCACTAGTGATGACGACGTTATGTCTACATTCATCTTTTCACAAGGCTTCAGACTCAATATGGAGGCCTACATCAAATGCCATAAGGTGGCAGTGCTGCCCTGGGTCAAGAGGGTGGCTTCGGAAAGATCCTATGTCTGGCAATAGGACTACGCACCATGCCAGACAAGTAGTAGATCCCAGTCATGGCTGTCGGACAATTTCTGCAACCACATCACTCCTTACATCTGGCCACCTACCTCCCTAGACTTCAACCCCCTTGATTATTATGTGTGGGGTGCAGTTGAGCAAGAGACCAGCAAAACTCTTTGTAATACCAAAGATGAACTGAAGGCAAGGATTATGGCAGCATTCACCAACTGAAGTCATTTGGGGGCAATGGTTGAAGCCAAAGGCGATTTTACTGAATAAATTTACTCTTTAGTATTTCAAGATATTTTTGAGTAATTTTAGTAAATATATCTGTTAAAATGAGTATGTCAGTATTATTTTCATTTTTACGTAATTTAGTCAATTTTGCGTAATTTAGTCAATTTATTCATCGCACTCTGTATATATCATATATTATGATTACAATCACCGATAATAAATCCCGATATAGTTTCCATCACCTCTAGGATAGCCTCACTTTATAGTTTGAATAAATCTGGTGAGAAGATGCACCCTTGTCTCATCTAAGTCCTAAGTTAGACCAGTCATCTATAAAGCTGCCAGTTTGGTTAGCTAGACAAAATTAGAAAAGGACGTGAGATATCAGTGGGTGCAATCATAATATATGATACGCAGATAATACTGTGTTGATGGCTGACACAGAAAGAAAACCACGAGACCTCATAGACAAGGTAATAAAAGAAAGCGAGAAGAAAGGACTAACAATCAACTGCATGAAGATAGAAAGTATTGTTATTAACAAGAGAAAATTCTCAAGATGCGAGTTATAAATTGAAGATGACAATATCGAGTAAGTACGAAGGATTAAATCTAGGAACTATTTTAACAAAGGATGGAGAATGCGACACGAAAATCCGAACACGCAATGGATTAACGAAAGAAGCATTCTGAAAGATAATCAAAGGGTTGAGAAACAGAAAAATGTGATTAGAAACAAATAAGAGTACTGGATTGCTAC
>OZ038480.1:24481989-24484489 GCA_964036315.1 Acanthosepion esculentum
TCTCTTCATGCTCTAGCACGTAGCATTTTTTGAGTTGGTTTTGGTGCCTCTTATGAGTATTCTTCGGCCCTTTTATTATGTAACTCAGGTCACCGATTCTCTTATCCACTATGCCTCGCTCCCAGAACTCAATGTTGTTTCTATAGCACTTGAAAAAGACCTTCTCTCCGGGGGTGTATCTTTTTTTAGCTGTATACATAGTGTTCTTTATTCTATTTCTTCCTGGCAAAAGCTTGTCAAACACTGACTTAACTTTCCTAGCGAACATTAGTTCAGCTGGTGCCATGTTTGATGGTGTTCTCTGGTTAGGCGTGATTCTGTATACTTGTAGGAATTGCTGAAGCGCCTTTTCCGTTGGAACTCCTGAGGCTTTCTTCAGAGCGCGCTTTAACGTATCTACAAACCTTTCTGCGAGTCCATTGGATCTCGGATGATACGGCGGCGTCGTTATGTGGTTAATTTGATATAACTCACAAAATTCCTTAAATTCGTCAGAAGTGAATTGTGTACCATTGTCACTCCCAATACACTCTGGCACACCGAACCGTGCAAATAGTTCATGCAAAAAAGTTGTTGTGGTATTGGACGTAGGCTTTTTGCAGCGTAGTACTTCCGGCCATTTTGTAAAGCTATCTACCACTATTAAGTAGTAATAATCTTCTACTGGACCAGCGAAATCAATGTGTCATCTTTCCCACGGATGATCCGTCTTTGGCCATGGTTTGTGTACTATAGGTGGTGCCTTAGCTGCTAACGCACACCCTTTACATCGATGAGCCATGTTTTCGATATCCACATCCATTCCTTTCCAATATACAAAGCTTCGCATTAAGCTTTTTGTTCTATTAATCCCCGGGTGACCCATATGAAAGTCCCGTAGGATTGTTTTCTGCAACTTTTTTGGTACTACTATTTTCTCTACACTTGCGAAAGGCACGTTACCTTTCTTTTTACATATAGGCATAGTATTTTCTTTTAATTCAAATTTAGCTTCAAATTTGTTACATCTTCCAAGACCAGGTGTAAAGGTTTCCGGAAACTTTTCCTTTAATTCCTCTTTAATGTCCTGTCTTGTTTGCGTATTACTTTCTATTTTTCTGCAGAAAGAGTTTAACGGTTTATCCCACAATTCGAATGTTTCAATAAAATCTGTACCCAACAAGTTTTCTCCATTTCTCAGAATGAAAACTTTTATTTTTTTAACGATCCCATTCAATTTCATTGGAAGTACAACCTCGCCTTCGAAGTTAATTTGCTTTCCAGTTACCGTTCGAGCGAGTTTCGTTGACTTCATTATTGTAGGCCTTTTTACAATTTTCCATGTTTTATCGTTCATTATTGTTAAATCTGACCCTGAATCGAGTTGAAATTTGATATTCTTTTTGAATATTTCAGTCGTCACATATTTCCTCAAATCTCTATCTGATTTGATATTCGAATTTGTTTGTCTAATTCGGTTCTTGCATTTTTTCGTTTTACAACAAGATCCTTTGTGACCATTCTTTTGGCACACGAAACATTTCTTATTTCTATATGGGCAATTTACCTCCCAATGTCTTTCGTTACAACGTCTGCAATTATATGGTGGGACTTTTTTATTTTCGTTCTTTTTATTTTCTTGTCTATTATTAAAATACGCTGAATTTTTTCTCCAATTTTTCTCTACTGGGTACTTTGACTGCTTTTTTATTTTTTTAATATAAGCAATACCAGCTTCTTCGATTTTTTGCGACTCTTTCTTTAAACTTACAGCCCGTTGACACTCCTCTGCTAACTTTTGCAGGGTAAGGCCTTGTTCAGATTCGAGTTTAGACAAAACTCTACGTCTTATTTCGGCACTCTTACTGGATACCAGTCCTTGAGCAAAAATTAAACACTTGAATTCTTCAACCGTAATCTCTGCCAATCTGAAATTGTCACAATGTCTATTCACTATAGCTGCATATGTTAAGTAATCCTGATCGTCGGATTTAGAGACATTCATACATAACCATCGCTTATGCCAAAGCGACATATTTGCTCCAAACAGCTCTTTTAGCAATTTCCTGTTTCCGAGAATTCCAATTCAGTTGTTTTTCTCGGTAGAATAAAATCTACAAATTTGCTATGTTCTGCTGTACCTAGCTTTCTTAGTAATAGACTGACTTTTCTTGAATTCGACCAGTTTTCACAGTCTGTGTAGAAAATATCTTCATATCGTTTAAAGTACGCTTCAAACGTTTTTTCTTCGTCTGGCACATAGTTGAAAGTTTCCAGCGAATTAAATATGGTGTTATTAGAATATGAAGAATTTCCCTCATTTGCCTGAAAGTTGTTTAATTTCTCCAGTGTTAACTTTTGAATTTCCAAAAGTCTTTCATCTTGTTTTTCTTGATATTTTTGTTGTCTTTCATCTTGTTTAACTTGATATTTTTGCAGAGCTATCTGTTGTTCCCTTATTAATAAGGCAAACTGTTCCTGCTGTGCTATCTGTTGTTCTTGATGACGTTGTTGACTCAAC
>OZ038480.1:24489489-24511989 GCA_964036315.1 Acanthosepion esculentum
AAACGAGCGTGCGTGTGTTCATGTATTATGGAAAAAGAAATAGTAATGTGCGCATGTAAGTGTGAAGTGTGTGTGAAGCATGAGCGTGAAGCGTGTATGTGTGTGTGCGTGTGTCAGTGTGTGCGTGTATGTATGAAAAAGGAAATATTAATGTGCGCATGTAAGTGTGTAATTATGCTTTTTTTGTGAGAGTGTAAAGTAGAATCTGTGGGAATAATTGAAATAAGTGATTTTGGAGCGAAAAAAAAAAAGCAACAGTAAAAAAAAAAATTGTATTGTACAATCATTCCGAATAAGGAGGTCTTGTTTACCTTGAAAATCATCTTTCGAAATCCTGGCTTTTACCTGAGTAAGAACATTGTCTCTTATTACTAATGAGAAATACACAAGTACGTCACTTATCAAACAAAACTTTTAGATATTTATTAAGCAAAAGACAAAATGTAGGTAGGAAGACTATTATTGTTCATCTTCCAAATCGAGAAGGTTTGCTTGCTTTGAAAATCAGCATTAAAAATTATGGCCTATTTGGGTTCGGCATCAACCACTATTTTTTATTTAGAGTTGACAAGAAACTGTGTGGGTAGGTTTCTCAATACGAAATCTAATATATATGTATGCATGTGTAGGGGGATATACGAATAGGTGTGTGTAGATGTGTACGGATGTCTGCATGTCTGAGCGCGTGTGTGTGTAGGAGTGCACTTATGTAGATGTAAGATATAAACTGAACTGCCAAAAAATACAGACAACGACTAAATAACGTGCAACTACTTAGCGAGTACAAAATTCTTCAGTTAAAAATCAAAGAGTTTGACCACAAAGATATTAAATATTTTGAACGCATATAACTTCAAACGTTATTATTAGAGGATACTCGTATTTGAAATAGCTGCCCCAATTGTTATTTTAAACATTTATTACATTTTTCCGACTACTTTACCTCTCAGTAACGACGTGTGTCACAGTAAAACACGCTGGATCAAACGGTGGTTTCCCCTACAAAGACTTGGCACAAGTTCGATCCCTACCGGAGATCATATTTTCTTGAAGATTTCTCGAATATGCAAGCCGATAGACGTAATAAATGTTTAAAATAAAATAGACGCATCTATTTCAAATACAAGTATCCACTATATTAACGTTTGAAGACATAAAAATGCCGGATTAAAAATCCATTCATTCACCCACACACACACACACACACACATATATATATATATATATATATATATATATATATATATATATATATATATTAATACATGTTTCATTAAATAATATAGATAAGTGTTGTCTATATATTTTATGTAAGTTTTTTTCATATAGTCTGATAAGCTTAATAACATTATCATTAAACAATGAAAGAAAATCACAATATTGATACATATTTTTTTAATCCAATCTAAGCTTTCGGCTTACATAAGCCATTATCAAAGATGACAATTACACAATATATTTAAGCAATACACGAACAAGAAATTGATGATAGTCTTATTTGTTTACATGGATGATTTCCAAGCAACGATAAACACGTGCATATAAAACGCTGAAAGCGAAAATCGCACAACAGCTCATGACGTCACACATGACCACGCGAGAGTGAATCCGATGAGTATTGAGTATGGAAAGCCTTTGGTATGAACCAATGACTTCTGTTACTAATTATAGGCATTTAAGGATATTTTTGGAGATTTCATAGTTTATTTTGTTCAGGTTAGGTTTCAACTGTTTTATGTATATAGCTTCAAGAATTTTTAGTTTTTGTTTATTGTTTTCATGTTTAAGTATAGTTGTGTTTTCGACGAGGATTTTCCGGAATTGTGTATGCGGCTAGGCATGTTGTTTTAAATGCCTAAAAATGTTAGAGTTATCATTCAAATGATACCCGGTTAGCGATTTGAAAAAAAACAACATAGTTTACAAATTCAGATGCCCTTCGGGAGATTGTATCTCCAACGAACTAAATAATATCTATGTTGGTCACACCACAAACTCGCTTTCACGACGCTTGACACTACATTTATCATTATATTTAATGAAACATGTATTAATGAAAAAATGCTGCCTAAATACACACACAATATATATATATATATATATATATATATATATATATATATATATATATATATATATATCGTACATTGAGTGCTAGAGCTAATAAAACTGCTCGTATGTATAATAACAGAGCTAAAATTTATATTACTAAAAAGTATACATTTTTTTCATCAGAACTCTGAATTTCATGCACGATGCAATCGTCAGGCGGTGATCGAAGATTAACCGTTGCATAGTTTAAATATTAATATTTAAATTATGCAACAGTCAATTTTCAATCAGAACATGATGATGAGGATTTTTGTTTTCGGAGCGAGAAAAGGAACAGATTTAATCTCATATTGGTGTGGAGGGGTACATGAGGTAAAAGGCAATTAACACAAACAAAAAATCATGTCAAAAGAAGATTGTTAAATAAAGTGAAATTTTAAGAAAAAAGACTTGTTTTGGTCAACTACATAATAACAAAATGTCAAAGAAAGAGAAAATTGCCCAGGAGAAGCGAACTTGTTATTTGTAACAGATGTAAATAGAATTTCCAACCGTCCCATAAAATGTAGGATTTTCCTGCATTTCGAGAATTGATGATTTTTTTTAAAGTACTTTTTAAAGATGTATTTTTGAAACGCGAACGGATGGAACACATGCGAAGTCTTTCCTATCTGCCTCGCGTATGAGAAACTTGTGTAAGTGGACATTGGGGTCAACATCGAGTGGCGACCTCAGTATCAACTTTTCACGCTCTATCCCTGGTAATGAGCATTTTTATCCATAAATAAACACCTTAAAACAATATGCATGGGGTCCTCGACATGTCGAGGATCCGTTCCTACGGCACGATGTGACCTGATTTTCGACGTACTTTATTTCGAATTTATTTTGCTTTTTTCCTAATGATCTCTCTCTCTCTCTCTCTCTCTCTCTCTCTCTCTCTCTCTCTCTCTCTCTCTCTCTCACTATATATATATATATATATATATATATATATATATATATATATATGCACAGAGGGAGTCCTCAACTTATATAAGCCCCCACGAGTCTGCTTGGGAGGCATAATGAAGGGAAAAAATTCATCCCAAAAGCAACACAAACGCGAGATAACGAATGTAGTACAATCCAGTATGGCGTATTGCTGGTGAACGGAACAGCGCCGTCTTCCTCATATAGCGCCACGTGACGACATATTATGGATGATGGTGTCGTAACCACGAAACGTCGTACGTCGGTTCCGATGTAACCCGAGGACTTTCTGTATATGTAAATAAGGTATTTCGCCAGCAAGAATTCTCTCAAACATGTTTTCTTAAATAATATCGACAATTATTATCTATCAATTTTCTTAAATATCTAAAATTTCCGAATAAGCAGTTTTGTTTTATCGGTGAATTTACCAATATTCTTTTTTTTTAATCGGTTTCACCCCATACAGGGTAGTAAAGTCACTAAAATACAAGGGGTTACTGGACGTGGAAGAATTAGGAAGAGAAACATTAATAAGCATGAAGAGAAAAGAGTATCAGGAGGACAGTAGATAGTGATTAACATTGCATTTAAATTTTTGAAGATTAAAGTTGGCTGGAAAGTATGGAGCCGGAAGGGAGTTCCACAAGCGAGAAGTGTGAGAAAAACTGTCAACATAGAAGTTACGTCTACATCTAGCTAGCTCCACTGTAAACTGATGAGATCTCACCGCCAGTCTAGTACTGAGCTTAAACTCATACAGTCTAAGGTACCATGGTGAAGAGTACAAAACTAAGAGTAATAAACGAAGAGTAATAAACTGTTAGCATAGATTTTATGGCTACATCTAGCCAGCTCAACTATAAATTGGCGAGAACTCGACGTCAGTCGAGTACTGCGCTTAAATTTCAAAACTCTTGGATTTTATCAATGAGCTCAAGGTAAATAGCAAGGGCTTCGGACCATATGTGGCAGCAATATTTTAACCATGGATGAATGGTAGACTTATAGATTCTGCAGAAAAAAAATGTCTCACCCGACATAGTGAACCGAATTTCTTAGCAACTGACCGCGCGGTGAATTCAGTATAGTCTTTCCACTTCGTGTCAGCTGAGAACGTTAGCCTGAGAACGCGCAACGAGTCACTTTACTGGAGGTTAGCATCAGCCTTACTGATGGAAGAGTTAATTCATATTAACTTTTATTTTACATTGTTTTTTTCTTCTCAAGTACTTTCGAATAATACTCCATTCGTTTTCAAGGATTGTTCTGTGTGTAGTTAAGCAACTGGCTTTTAATTCCGGTGTTCTCACGTTTGATGGAATCAATTTCAGTATATATAATTGGCAACTTTTATCACCAGCAGAAGCTGTGAATGTATTGTTTTCAACGGTTATCTCTTGTAACACAATGTCACTGCATTTAAATAGACGTGAAAGTCTCAGGTTGTTAAGCGAGAAAAAAGTAATTACCATTTGAGACTAGACTGTATCTGAATGCTTGTTCACCAACTCTTGTCAAAATAATTTGGAACAGTTTTACAAGAGTTTCAAAGACGTAACAGAATGCTTACAACCATTTATTTGCGTAATACTACAGTGGTTGTTTCTTTTAGTTGCGTTCTTCTTCTGAGGTACATTATTTTATTCATCAGGTACTACAAGATTTTTTTTAAATCAAGAGAACGTTATCTTTTACGAACACAACAGCACTGAAAGGTACGCTCTCTCCACCTTCAGACATTTTTTTGTTTATATTCCTTATTCTATTTTCTTTCTTTTTTTTCTGTGTCAAGTCGTTTCATGAGGTAGGTGATCATGGCTTTCCACGTCTCGTTTTTTTTTTTCGGCTAAGTATTTTTACCCTTTATCAACCTTTGTTCCTCTTTTACCAACCATTCAAACAAACTCTTTATGCAGCTGATAGCCTCACCGAGCCCTGTTCAGCACAGGTCAACATCCCTGCTCGTCTGTGCGGCTCACCTTTTATTTAGGTTTTTGACCACGCATGCAAATTAGCGATAGTTTTAAAAGCACTAGAACTAGATATAATTTCTCCTTTCCCACTTCCTTAGCGAGAGAGCCTCGTGATTTTGTCCAATACAGAATACAGAGGCCTCTCCCCTTTGAGGGTTGGATGGGCCCTACTAACATCAGTTATGTTTAGTTTAATTTGTGTTGATATTTAGTTTGATTATTGGGTTCATCCCCCTCCCCTCCCCTCTCATATTCAATCCATAAATTTTTATATATGTATTTTATTATCATGAAATTTTTTATATCATGGGGTGCGTTTTTGTAGGTAACCCCACCACACCCCGAGAAGATGTGGTATTATGGTGTCTGGAGGATTGATTGGTGACGGACGAGTTTTTGTGGTGAATGTGCAAATTGTAATGAGTGAATGGGCCGTGAATCGGATTAGCTAGGTATAAGATAGTTAGTGAAGACCAGCCTCAACTCCTCCCCCTTTTTAGGCCTTGTGCCAAAATTGTATTTTTTATACAATAAATATAGGTAGGTTAGAATTCCTTGGTCCTTTTTCACTACACGTTACTCGCTGTTTACCTGTCTTCTCTTGCTTTCAATATAAGTGTTAAATACTTTGTCCGCTTTTCTCATTATATGTTCCAGAGATTTCAGCTACTTCTTTTTTATTCTATAAATTCAAATTTATCTGAACAAATTAGAGATGCCTCTTGAAGGCCAGTGTATGCTTAACACGAGAAAGCATGTTATTATTTTCACTATTTTATTTATTTCAGCTTATTTTAATCATCATATACCAAAAATATGTAAAAAAAAATTCAGTCCGGTTAATCTTTAGACTGTTCAATAATGCGCAATGAAGATTTGTTACCGAGAATCCTTCAGGCAAGGCAGTTTAATGTATAGCGACTAGGAATACGAAGTCGTATGGCCGAGTTCGAATTTCAGTTGTATTCACTTACGCGTAAATACCCTTGAGAAACGTGTGAATCTCCCCAATCTATGGGTTAAATAGTAAGACTTGTACCTAAAATAGTATCATTGTTAATCTAAAAATATATTGTTAACGCAATATAAGCACGTAAAAAAATTATTATTTTTACAATCCAAAATGTTTCAGCTTTAAATACCCCAACAAAGAGTCGATATGTTGTAAAAAATTAAAAATAAATAAGTCAATTAATAGATTCTTAGAACGATCTGAGATTCATAGATACACAATATACAAGTGGCTTTGGTGGTTTTTCGATACCACTATCACCTTACTATCTATTTAACTAAACTTTTTCATTACTGTTGCTTCAAATTAAGTGTCAAGTGTGTGGAAGAGAGTGTTGCACCATATTTTCTCATTCATGTTTCTGCAAAAGGATCACATCCCAAGAAAATGTATAATGATTTTTTTTTATTTTGCAAAATTTACGGAAAATTGAAACATCAAAAATTGTGAAGGAAAGTATTGATTTTTCACAATTACGTCATAAACTAATCTAGCTACATTTACTAATCAATCGTTCTTAATTTTACCTTTTTCATAACAATACACTAATCACTAAAAGACTACAATTGCTCTCTAAAAATTCCTAGCTAATCCCATATTTACTATTTTATGTTTATGATTGGTAATATTTTTATATTTAGCAAAAATTCCTTAATGATAATGAAATATATTTATAAAATATATACCTCTCCGCAAGAATCTAATAAAACAAGGTCGTGCAAGGAAGCACTGAAAAGTTCTCCGCTCGACCAAGAAAGGATTCACCGCAAAAGTTTCAGTACTCACTTATTACCGGTTAAAAAAATAACGCGGGAAAAATTAATCGGTCAAAAAATAACGCGGGAAAAATTAATCGGTCAAAAAATTACGCGGGAAAATAAAGAGTAAAGAGAAAAAATATCGAAATTATTCTTTTACCATCAAAGAATTTTTCTTTTCTGTCATTTCACGAGTGTAGGAGTGGTGAGTTAAACAGAAATATGCGGGTGGATGGTGGGAGCTATAATAATATAAAATCAGTTAGCAAACATTTTTTCACCTGTTAAATCGTTTTAACAAAAAAAGAAAACCAACATATTTTGGGCCTTAATTTTCGAGAGAAAGAATTATCATTATTATACACTTATTTATCTAGCTTTTTTGTTTACATAATTTCATCCACTTTGTTGTTTACTGTGGATAAATTGACTATTCAGGCGGGGGAAGGAGTAATGTACTTACCTGGGTTCTTGTTAAATAAAAGCTGTTACCTTTATGCTTTTTTTTTTTTTTAGCGCTACAGGGTTTCGTGACTTTGTTACCACGTGATCCCTGAGGTGGTTATAAGGAAAGTGTTTTTTTATTTACTTCCTTTTTTTTTTTCCTCTTTCTTTTTAAACTCAATGCAAATTAACAGACGATCAAGCTACCTCGCGGAAGAGAATATTTTTTCCCAACTTAAGGTAAGTGCATTGCTTTTTTACTCGGCCTGAACCGTCGCTGGACATTTTTTTTTTAATTTTCTCAACATTACATAATTTTATTCACATATTTATCCGACGAGCTCTGTCGGTCCCGATTCAATATCTGGGCTGTGTTGTGCAAAAAGTATTATAATCTTGTCCAGTGGAAACCACATCACAAAGAAGACTAATTAACTAGTAATATTAATTGATAGGCTGCAGGACATAAACAATCTACCCGAAGGAATGAAATTTAAGGGTTCGATTAGAAATTTTCGGAGATTTACCAGCTACGAAAGACACCGGAAAAAGCAAGCATGGTACAACGGCTAAGAAGAAAACATTAGTTCTACCTGAATTTGAGCTTTTGGCTGACGGATCATTTCCAGAAGCACAAAATCAGTTATTTATTACTTCAGTTAGATCCTCCCATACTATATAATCGTGTAACAGTCACCTACCTTTTCCCAAATTCCGACGAGGGCAGCTTATTTCTCACCACTCTGATTTTAACCCTAGGCTTAAAGGCGGTCAGATGTTAGAGAGATCAGAGGTCACTCTCGTGAAATCCTTTTTGTCACATCCACACCACAATTCAGCTGACACCAAGTAATCACGAAGGCTAAGAGTATTTCTTAAATAGTGGAACGACATTGCAGAATTGGTTTTCAAGTCGAAGAAAAAGTATCATGGAAGCATGCAAAATATATATTGTTTAGTAAGTTTGCATAACGGACGTATGACTGTGCGCAGTGGGGGAAGACGTTTCGATGTCACCGCAATAAATGCTTTCTGGCGAATCAGCTTTTTGCCAGAAACGTTAGGAAAAAATAACGCTAGGAATCACCAGCCAACTGAAGAACAACACATAATTTTTCAGGCATTTAACCCCTATAAAATCCGATTACCCCATTTTGCAAGGTCATACTCCTTATCAAATTATTTCGACCGTTTCTAGTTTCAATAGTATTTAATTTAATGCCTTTCTCAACAACAATCGTTTTTTTTAATCATTTTACCCAAAATAAGGCGATAATGCCACTAAGACGCACTAAAGAGAATGAGAAGACTTTAGTAAGAAGTGAGGAAAAGAAACAGAATTTATGAAGATATAAGATGGTGACTAACGTCGCATTTAAAATTTTGAAGATTGAAGTGGCAGGGAAGCAAGACATTAGAAGAGCGTTCCACAGGCGAGAAGTGCGAGAAAAGAAACTATTAAACTAGAACTGACGGTTGCATATAGCTAGTTCAACAGTTAAACAGTGATGCCAGTATAATAGCATAATGCTTAAATTCATGCAATCGCGGTACTGGGGAGAACAGATCATCAGAACAATTGTCACTAAAATATCTGTAAACAAAATCATTGCACATTCAAATATTAATTTTTTATTTAAAAAAAAAAAGAATAAAAGTGGCCCATCATGTAGACCTAAGTAAAAGCCACGTCACGGTGAGAAAGTAACTGATGTCGAGATGCCAGTTCAGGATCTATTATATATGCGATGGATATTCTCGTCGTTTATACGCTTTTTTATTGATGTTAGACGTCGGAGATGGGCACCGGGAGCCTAGGACAATCCGTCGGGGTCCTCACTCCCACAGATTTCCGCCCAGTCTGTGACTAGGGTCTTTGTTTTATTTTTCAGCTTTAAAAAATGTCTATCAAGGTAGCCTGGCTGAATGCGAATGCTTGAGGGATCGGGGTAAGGCTGTCCGCCTGCTTCGTGACCTCTTGTCGTTCAGAGTGGATGTCGCTGCGATCGAGGAGACGCACTTTGTTTGCGAGTTTGATGCCCGTGTCTTGTTTAGCGACTTTGTTGTCTATTCAGCATATGGGGACCGATTGGCCAGAGGTATTTCCCTGCTTGTTAAGTGTACCCTGGATGCGAGTGTGTATCCCTGTTCATATCGATGCGGGGGTGGGGGTTGATCGTGGCCGATATTTCTGTGAAAAGTAATTCGTTTCAGATCGTTGTGGAGCGTATCTCTTCAGTTAGGGTTGTTCCTGGTGGATTCGTCGCGCTTAGTCTTAATGAGACACTGGAATGCCATCCTGGATCCCAAGATAGAAAGGGGGCGAGGAGCTAGCAGGAGGTCGAGCGATCGCAGCTTGGTTGATCTGATCAGCGAGTTTGGTCTTGTCGATAGATACCGGCTAATAAAGTGAAGGCTCTCAAGGATAGTCTTTCCCATGCGGTGACTGGGGGGGGGGGCGGTGCTAGTGATAAGCTGAGGTAAGGAGGGTCAGGGTCAGTTAATTAGGCAAGACGTCTACCGAAGCTGTAAACATGGTTGCAGAATTGCGCAAGGAAGAGTTCTGTCGAGGTTCCGATCAATAAATTCGGGTGGTCGATACCCCGGAGGGGCGTACCCTGAGGTCGGCTGACGACATGTGAGGTTTTCGGCGGCATTTCGAAAACAGGTTTAACGTGTGTGTGGTATTGTGGTATATGTAGGATTGAATTATGACGAATTAGTTTTGTGGTGAATGTGTAAATTGAAATGAATGAATGGATTATGAATCTGATTAACTAGGCATAAGATAGTGTCCATTCCCCCTTCTAGGCCTTGTGCCACAATTGTTGTATTTATACACAATAAATATTAACTATTTTTACGTTGGTGAGATATATATATATATATATATATATATATATATATATATATATATATATATATATATATATATATGTGTGTGTGTATTTATGTGTGAGAGAGAGTGAGAGAAAATTCGAGAACGGTGTCTTGTGAAGGCGCATTTAGTGTTGTACGAGCAGCGTCAGAGGAATAGAACCTCATTTAACTACAGTTAACTACACTGATCAAACAAAATAGAAGTCAACAGACAGCTTGATTCTCTTGTAGAGGACCGGGGTGTTTACGTGTTGTAGAATTAGGAACACGTGCTGTTTATTCTTGCTAGAAGGTCCAACTACAAGAACATGGCGGACTCAAGTTGAGCCCAACCAAAGAGGTAAAGAAAACAAACAAGACCAATATATATATGTTAACAAATATATGTATTAAACAACAAATTTACAAGTGACAGGCATCAACATTTGTGTTTGTGTGTGAACGTAGAGAGTTTGTATTTTGGTGAATGTTCGTACGTACGTGTATGTGTGTTTCATAGCGTTTTCCCACAAGTGAGCAACACGCGGATCACTGCGAGAGATCACATTTTTAAATGTGTCCGCTGAAATGCAAAGTGAAAAAGAATATTTATTTCTGTAAAATACAGAAAATGTGGCACAAGGCCTAAAAAGGTGGGGGGAAGAACGGTCATCATCTGTCTTAATTTTTAAACTTAGCTAGCCACAACCACTGACCCAATCAAACAATACAATATTCCTACCACCAAAACAACACATTCATACTTACCTTTCTTACTACATCCGTCTACCTCATTGTCTCAATGAAAATCCTAAATAGTCCCCATATGTACAAATCGTTGTCTGTGGGGGGAGGGGAATAAAAACAACAAGTTAAAAAATCCCCAATGATTATATACAATATGGTTATAAATTATTTACATACAACTAAACAAAAAGTGAAAAAGACAACGAGGCGAGAAGTCGCCAAGTATTTATAGTGTAAGTAGAGTGTGTCCTAGTGACAATTAGGAAATTAAGGAGGAGCTAACTCCGACACTCTCAGTCTCTAAAAAAGACAGCATTACTGTTCAAATCCGTCAGTGAAAGTGTAATGTGGCTATGTACGAGTTGGTTTCTCACTTTAATCTCCTCTTTGTGCCACATATCGTTCGAGTGGACGCACGAATAAATACCATTAATGGTAATGTTGGAGATAACATGGAAGTAAAATCCGACTTCTCAGTTCCCATGTTAATCACCAAGAGAAAATACTGAACACATTTTGTATCTCACCAAAATTCTTCTGATTCAAACTTTTTTCTGAAATGCAAGAAATATTCAGAATACGATTTATCTTTTTGAATGCCAATCCATTTTTGAACTTAAACCAACAGTACTTTCATTCAAGGCTGGCTTATCATTTTTCTTCCTTCACGAACTTAGATATACATATGATTATATTAATCCCAATCTCCCATTGTTACATATTACTAAGATGATAGAAATCTTCATTATTCCGTCAGTAGCAAGCTACCTAACTGCCAGTAAAAAAACAATTAACACTTGCAAATAAGTCAGCAGAAAATCTTACAATTGTTCTTTTACCGAATATTTTACAAAAGGTGAACCATACACCATCACGCCCTTTACAAGAGTATCAGTTTTTTTCCCAGATTTCTATAAAAAAATTTAAAAAATTTTAATATATGTGGTAACTGTTTTTCTTTAATATGAAATCAAAACTCTTCCTTTCCGGTAAACAAAAATGGAAATATTGTTACAAACAAATACTCTAAGAAGATATTTTTTCTCAAACATCTAATTAAGTGACTGTAGTGTAGACACTACAAATGTTACTGTATGACTCCCTCAAATAAATAAAATCAGTTACCATTACGCAGGTACCAATAATAAAAGCGATATCTAAGTTTAAAATGAATTTTTAAAAATGAGACACCTTGAAGCTTTAACTTTAGTTTTAATTCCAAGCTAATACATTAAATTTAATATTCCAAATTTGTAAAATACTTTGTATTTCAAACTAGTTGGAAACATTTTTCTTCGTATTGAAAAATTCATCTATATTGACAGACCTGTCAAGATAATTCTTTTCAAAAAAATCTTTCAAAAATAAATTTTACTTTTTTGAAACGTTATTTGAAGAGAATTAGCAGAGTTAAAGTCTAATCTGAATTGAAACAAATGTTACTTTTACTTTAAAATATTGGAGAAAGCATCTTTTTAAGAAGTGTTGTGTGATTTTTTGGTAGCATAATTTGAGAAATTAAAATGTTATTATTGCTTTTCTCTGGCAATCTTTATTACTGGTTCTCATATTGTATTCATTTCTATGCTTGGTTGGCTCAGGAGATATTTGTGGCCTAACATATGTGCTGATTCCTTAAGTTTACGAATTTTCCAATGATGATCTTTGTCTACGATTTCAACCTGATCCCACAGAGGGCGGTGATCTCCCTTTTCTCTCCATGTGGCCAGCCACGCCTGATTTTTCCAATTCCCCTCGTGTTACAGCCTTTTGGTGTTCTTGAAGCCTTACCTTAAGTGGGCAGCCTGTCTCACCTTTATATTTCTTTCCGCAGCTGCACAGGATGGCTTACACAGTCTTTAGTCATGTTCTCCTCTATCTTACTCACAATAATATGTAAATAGTGTACATAATACCTCATCTCAGAAATATAGACAGAGATAATATATATATAAACCTCAAATTATATATATATATATATATATATAAAATTAGAGGTTAATTATATATATATATATATATATATATATATATATATATATATAAAATTAGAGGTTAATTATATATATATATATATATATATATATAAAATTAGAGGTTAATTATATATATATATATATATATATATATATATATATAAAATTAGAGGTTAATTATATATATATATATATATATATATATATAAAATTAGAGGTTAATTATATATATATATATATAAAATTAGAGGTTAATTATATATATATATATATAAAATTAGAGGTTAATTATATATATATATATAAAATTAGAGGTTAATTATATATATATATATAAAATTAGAGGTTAATTATATATATATATATAAAATTAGAGGTTAATTATATATATATATATATATATATATAAAATTAGAGGTTAATTATATATATATATATATATATATATATAAAATTAGAGGTTAATTATATATATATATATATATATATATATAAAATTAGAGGTTAATTATATATATATATATAAAATTAGAGGTTAATTATATATATATATATAAAATTAGAGGTTAATTATATATATATATATATATATATATATATATATATATATATAATTAACCTCTAATTTTATATATATATATTAGGTCATCCCATAAGTTCTGTCCGAATTTTAACTTTTTGTTAAAATGAACGAAATTTAAAGAGTATTTTATAATGTCTAATAGAGCTGAACATTTTTTTTATGTTTAGATGCATTTAAACTGATCAAATATTATTTCAGAGAACAATAAAATTAAATTTTGTTTGATTAAAATCCTGCTAACATGGAAGTACCCAAGAGTCATTTGAGGCACATAATGCTTTATGAGTTCAAGAAATGAAACTCAGCAGTCGAAGCGACTAGAAACATTCACTCAGTTTATGGAGAGGAATGTGTGAATGAAAGAACTTGCAGAAGATGGTTTGCAAAATTCAGAGGTGGAGATTTCACCCTTGAAGATGAAGATCGAACCAGATGTCCAGTTGAGTTTGATGAAAAGTTTCTTGAAGCAGCCCTTGAAGAAAATCCTGCTTTATCAGTTGAGGAATTGGCAGTGGTTCTCAGTTTAAACCATACAACTGTTCATCATCATCTTCAACAACTTGGAAAAGTTCCTAAACTTGGAAAATGGATGCCTCATGAATTGTCTGAAAACAACCTCAAATCCCGAGTTGACATCTTCTCTTCTCTCCATTCTCGCCAACTTATTTCAACTTTTTTGGATAGACCTGTGACTGGCGACGAAAAATGGATCTTTTATCGAAATGTTAAGCGTTGTAGACAGTGGCTTGGTAAAGGGAAAGGGCCACAGCCGAGAAAGGAACTTCATGGTCAAAAGGTTCTTCTTTCAATCTGGTGGGATTGCCAAAGAATAATCCACTTTGAATTCTTACCACCTAATGCAACAATTAATGCTCAAATATACTGTCAGCAATTAGAGCGTTTGAACCAAGCTTTGAGGAAAAAAGACCTGCTCTAGTGAATCGAAAACGGGTGATGTTTCATCAGGACAATGCGCGACCACACACAGAAAGAATCACGTCACAAAAGATCGAAGAACTTGGTTAGGAGAAAATTCCTCATCCACCTTATTCTCCCGACCTTGCTCCTTCAGACTACCATTTGTTTCATAGCTTACAGAATCATTTGGAAGAAACAGCTTTTGTAACACAGGAAGAGGTTAAAACTGACATTTGTGAGTTCTTCGAATCAAAGCCAAAAGGATTTTACAGTAATGGAATTAGTAAGCTTGTTAATAGATGGAAGGAAGTCATAGATAATCAGGGAAAATACATTGTTGATTGAATCTGTAATTAAATGTAACATTTGGTGACTTGTTTCAAAATTCAAAATTCGGACAGAACTCATGGGATGACCATATATATATATATATATATAATTAACTTGTAATCTTAATTTAAATATTTTAAGCATTCTAATATTTTATTGAATTTTAGGTACTTTGGTATTGTAGCCTTACTTATGAAAGCGTTTGTTAAGGAAATAGAAAATTATCAATAAATTTTAAATTTATTATAGGTATCTCTTATTTTTCTGTTAATGCCGTGTATGTACAGGCTAGAGAGGGGAATAATAACAGATTGTGCGATCTCTACTGTCCTCTTTGCCATGGCAATAAATACGTTGGTAAAAGCGGCAAAAGTAGAATGTCGGGGTCCCTCGTCAACGTTAGGCACACGCCAACCACCGATAACGGCCTATATGGAGGACTTTAACAGTGACAATGCCATCAGGCACAGGTGGGAAATAGTTTTTTTTTAAGAATATTCGAAGTTATGACTTGAGCCAAAATGTAACTTAAGCCAGAGAAATCAAGGTGATCAGATATAAAAAAAAGGTCAATTCGTTGAAAAATTCCGGTTTTACGATCTTCTAAATAACAATCCAAACATTAAAAGAGAAGCCTGCGAAAAGCTTCGAAAAAACTTTCAATAGCAGCATGAAAGACAACAAACCATCTATAAACTAGTGGAAAAAAATCGACAAATCTGGTTTATCATGTCAATTCAAGGCATGGATATATCAACACGCAATACTACCCAGAGTTTTGTGGCCTTTACTGCAGTATGAAGTTTCCCTTGTAGAAAAAGCTCAAAAAGCTAAGATAGTTTTGATTACTAAAAAGACTGAGTAGCGTCATATGGGCGACCAATGCATGAAAAGTCCCTTTCAACGGCCTGAGAAAAGAATTTGTTGTAACTCGGACAAAACGATATAGAAACTGAAAAGTAAAAGCAAGCCAAATACAAAGTCTGTCTTGAAGAAAATGGGGTGATCCCAGATAACTAAAGGTAGCGGAAGAAAGACAAAAAGGCACTAGTGGGTACAATAGCAAAGGAAAGTCGCCAGCTCATTCAGGAGCAAACCCGAGCGGTAAAAATGACTTAACGGTGCTGTAGTAAAATGGTAAGACTAAGAAGCAAGCATGGGCAAGGTGGGAAGAAACAAAAGAGCAAAAAATCAAGTGTTTGAATTTGTGGCTAGCTTTATTATCTTGCCAGCGAGTGAAATGATTTTTTTTTTTAAAAGTAAACAAGAGAATTTAGAATAAATTAATGTCTCATTGAAAACAAAGGCTAACGAGATTAGATTTATAATGTATATATTTACTTTCTTTCTTCCTATGGTCTTCGAAAATAATAACGATATACGGGTGAATATATTATCTTCAAATATAAAGTAACACCTCGGGTATAAAATTAGGGAAAGAAAATGGGACGGAGAAAGAAGATGCTAATTAACAACTTACCACATTAAAAAAGGCGAATTACTCCATAACCTCTCAAGAAATCAGAAGAAATAAAACCCTGCAGTAGTATACTTGCATGGAAGGATTTCATTGTCTGATGGTAGAACGGTGGAAACATACGCAAAATACCCGCCAAAACAAGCATATTCGAAGAATATGTAGCGCACACACATAACATCTGTTATATTGTTAGTTTGTGTGCGTTTTCTTATATTTAGTTTGTTTTTAATTTTAGGTTTCATCCCTCCCCCCTCATTTCAGACCATCACTATATTTTTTGCATGGACATTTGTATATAAGAAATTTTTATGTCATCGTTTTCTGTAGGTTCTCTGTGAATTTGTGAAGAAGTCCTGAAAATTTCATTAAAATCAGACAATTATTTGATTTTAAAAGAATTTACAAATCGATGTTTTCAACGGAAAAAGCGCAAAATTCAATGTAATTATTACGCCATGACGTAAACAAAACAAGATTTCTTTCACCAAAATTTTGAACTTGTTAGAAAGGATTAAAAAATTTTAAAAATAATCAAAAAATACTTTGGTCTTTCATCTTAATTATAACAAACATTTTGACGATAAGACTTTATTTTTATTAAGTTTGTGGCCTTTTTCATTACGCTATCTGTTTTCCCGCGAAAAAGCGGAGGTACCTAAATGGGGTATTGTGGTATTTAGGAGTGACCGGTGAAGATGACTTCTTCTTGTGGTGAGTGAATAAATTGTAATATATGGATGGATCGTGAATCTAATTAGCTAGGTATAGGATAGTTAATGTTGACCAGCCTCATCTCCATTTCGTTCTTTTGGCATTGTGCCACAGTTATTGTATTTTTGCAACAATATATAAAGAATATGTAGCTCATGACCACTGTTCAACGCAAGCGTGTCGGAAAGATTTTGATGTTGAAAACATCACTGACGACTCATCTCGGAGCATTCGAAGAATAACATGACTCTACAAATGAATACAAAACTTTTAAAGATAAGTTTGTAAATTTATTCTAATTAAAATTTACAAAAAATAAAAATAATTCTTGTAAAAATTGATTATTCATCGAATTTTTTCTTAATATTGTCCATATTTTATCCAAAGCAATTAAAAGCTTTTCTAATTAAATAATGTCTTGGTTTTATTTTTTTTTAAATTTAACGATTCAGAGTAAATTTTCTGCAATTGAGGTCTTGTTTGACCAAAAAATAATCTTATTCCTGAACAAATAAACATTTAAGCGATACAAAAAAGAACTTGAAATTAAATGAGTGGGTAAAATAAATATATTTTTACTAAGATTTTCTAAAACAATCGTTTCAAAAATAATTTCTGAATAAGTCCTGAAATTTTCATTAAAATATAAACAATTATCTGATTTTTGCAGTTAAAGAAGAAAGCAACAAGTCTTCACTCTTCTTGTTGGTGTTTTCTGTTATTTATTTCATTCTGTATACCATAAATGCGGTTTTCTATGGTATTTTTCATGGACTTTGTCTACTGATGCATTTATAAATTCTTTAACGGTTTAGAACAACTTGGTAAACGCGAGAGATTTATATAAATGTTAATTGTTCTTGTCGTAGAAGTGTAAGTAAAAGATATTTAGAAAGCTCATCCACGTCTTGCCTTAGGATCGATTGCTTGATTTGTCGAGAAGGCGAGTTCGTTAACCTCTGTTCTAGGGCAGAAGCCGTTCAGCAAGTCAGTTTTGCTAAACATAATGTAAGGTCAATCCCTACTGAAACCAGATACTAAATTTGGAAGACTTTTAGTTTTGCTTTTACATTTTTTTAATATTTTTATTTTTCATACCTTCTATACAAAAATGTTGTTAAACACATTTTGTTTTTATTTTGTTAAATACACAGTTTTTCTTTTTGATTGTACTTATTTTCTGGAATCTGCATATAAGACTTGTAAAAGTTTCAGAAGCTAATGTTTCGGAGGAAAAACGGTAAAAGAAGTTTCCTGATTTACATTGAAATGAAAATGAATGGCTGTGTAAGTGTGTAAGTGATGAATTTAGTTAGAAAAATGAAGTTACGCTCAATAGCATTATCATTAATATATTATTGAAGTCAAATTTTGTTTTCTGTTTAGTTCGGGGGCGGTGGGGTGAAAACTCTCCTTACCTCATCCATTCATTGGTCATCCCAGTATCTCTATATTTCCGAAACGTTGTGATGAACATGGCGACAAAGATGAGGACAATAGTCCGAATAAATGTAAATATTGGGCATCCCACTCTGTGATTTTGACTTAATTATTCGTTTCCAATTAATAAAAAAATGTGTATTATTACTATTTTTATTTTGATTGAGATCGTAAAATTAAAAAGTGAGTGTTGGTTGACTAATTACGTAGAAAAAAAATCACTAATTCTTTTTTTTACGAAATGAATATTTCATAGATCACTTCAGTATAGAATGTGTAAATAAGCAAAATGTAATTCAAAATTATTATTTGAATTTTGGTAAAGTTTTCAAATGGTAACGATATTCAGACAACTTAAAACGATTACTTAGTGCAACATTTTACTTACAATTATTGAATTGCCACGTGACGCAAACAATAGTGCATAATTTAAACAAAAGTGCTTTTTTTATATCTATCAATGGCACATATAGTATTAATTAATAACTAAAATTATTTTTACATTTACATATGTAGCAAAGTAATCGTTGTAAGTAACGCGCTTTATCAAAATAAGTGTTGCATAAAAAATGTGTTGCTTTTTTCAAATTTGTTTGTAATATTTCGTATTTGTCTTCTTTCCTTCAGACTAGTTGCCATCCAAGTCTATAGAACCCGGTCTGTCCTGCTATTTACCCATAGCTTGCCGGGGTGGGGGAGAAAGAAAAGGATTCATACCTTTCCCAAGGGTAGAACGTAAGTGAATGTAATGGATTCAAGTGGAATTCGAACTCGGCTCTCCGATTCCTCAATCTGAGAGTGTTGCATAAAAATTGTTGCTTTTGCAAATTCGTTTGTAATATTTCGTATTTGTCTCCTCTCTTTTTATTTATTTTTTTGGAAATGTGCATTCAGATTTGGTTAAGTCTTAGTGATATCTTGCACCAGTTCCTTTTTTTATTATGGAAATTACTCGTTTAAAAAATATTACTGACTTGCCAATAACTTCAATTTACATTTTACAATCATGAACGAAGCTGATAGACAAGTCAGCAAAACATTGCTACTGCTTTGTGACCATACTCAACGAGAGTGTCACCAACTCACCAGGCTTCAGCCACAAGGTGAGTCAATGACGATTTAATTAAATACTTTGCTTTAAATTTTCTTCAAAATATTTAAAGTAAATGGGTTAATTTTGTTCTTATTTTTTTCTTTCGGAGAATTAAAGAGGTTATCTACCTTTAAGTCCAAAAAGGAGGTCGAAAGATTTGCCAAAACAATTAAATTGAGTATTAACTTCTTTCTTTCTTTCTTTCTTTCTTGTTTGCTTGCTTTCACGACTAAAACAAACTGATTTTAAAAGCCGTGGCTTTCGTGGGTCATTATTTGATAAACTCCGAATGGCTGCTTCCGGCGATTCCCCATTAATGAGAAAGTTAGTTGGTACTATTTTTAATTTTAAGATCTTCGGCAATGCAGAACACTGTTCTTGCCTCCGCTCTTCTCCATAAAAAAAAAAAAATCATCTCCCAAAATTCATTAAATTCAATTTACAATTCCACAGTTTCACGTATTTTTCCAATGGAAAAAAAAACCTATCCGACATTACTAACCCTAAAGGGACCAAGCGAGTAAGATTGGGTAACCCTCAAAAGCGTTGAGTAACTTAACTCGCACTTCCACGTTCGTTTCGATAGTTTGACGACTGTTTTGAGCGAAAGAGATTAGTCAGGGACAACTTTTTTTTTCTATTTTTAATTTAATGGAATTCGGGATCTGTTTTTGGTCGAAGGTAAGTTGAAAATCAATTTGTACGTCCCTGAAAAATCTTCTTTACGTAAATGATGTGCTAAACCAAATTTATCGCATGCATGACAATTGACAATGAATATATCTGTGGGTATGTGAGAAAGAAGGAGAGATAGAAAAAGAGATAGGGAGGTGCTTCTTCTGGAAGATAAAAGACTTGTTTCTTCCAAACTCTGTACATGATTGATGTTTGGTCAGAGTTGTCAGAAAGATTAGATGGCATTAAAAAATATCTTGTTTCAGTGTTTTAACCATTAACCCACGTATGATAACTTCTTAATCATTACTTGATTCGAGTATTTCTTTCTGATCTTATTTGTTTCTTAAAATAATCCCGTTTCTCAATGACTCAAGTATCCTATTCTTTGAACTTCATTTCATGCGATGTCAAAATCAAGTTGAAATAAGTTTTGTTGAGTCGCGCAAAAATTAAGAGTTAATTTTCAATTTTTGACAGCAACTGTTGACTATTTTTTTTATTTTTGAGAAAAGGTATATTTATCTTATCTTCCTTATCTACCTGACGTAGCCTTGAACATTTTTAACATGGAAAAAAGACATTTAAATAATTAATATTTATTGTTTGCCTGAAAAATCAGTTTTAATTAAATTAAGTAACGTTGTTGTCATATTTCACACTAAATACTTATGTCCAAATCCAGTTGCTCTTCATTGCATTTTTCTTAGAAATCTGAAACACATTTTCAGTCATGCGCAAAAATGGTGGTTTATACACCATTTATATTCCTCCCAACCATAAAAAAGAAACTGTTACCCAATTTAGGATTTTAACCAGTAATCTGTAGTAATCTGGTTATTAATTTTACGCAAAAATTGGTAAGATGCAGATAGAAATGGAAATGCATTTCAAAATGTAACTACTTAACTAGTATTATTGGTAGAACTCTTGAGTACAATATAAAATAACGTATTTAATAATTCTTTTTACTTATGTGTTTCTTTTATGAGCTGAATAAGATTTAGTTATTAGTTAGATTTATTTTTGTTACAACAGTTCAGTTACTTAGCTTAAAGTTGATTTGGTTTAGAATGGTATGTAAAAATTTAAAATTTTTAAAGTGAACTACATTTGCTTATGAATAACACAATTTACACGGCATGATTTACAAGAAGATCGTGGCTAGAATTTCATCTGCCCATTTACTTAAAGATTATTTACTAAAACGAGCGTTACGGCATTCATCTTTTCAGTGGACAGCTAAAATAGCTAAAAACAACGTTAAGACGTAAACAACGTTAAAATATTTGATATGAAAATAAAAATGACATATATACATATATAACTTCAATAATTTTATTGATCAGATGTAAGAGAAAAATTAAAAAATAAAACAACTTAAAAAAAATTAATTCGGTGACGTTATTAACACCAAACAATAACGCAATTGTCGTCTGCTACTATATTGACGTTAACGTCTGATTTTGACACTCCAAAGATTTGCGTGTTAAACTCTGAAAGGATTCTTGAAAACGTCAAAGGTATGTTTTTATAAATCCCAAACACTTACCAATTGTTGCATAAATGGTTTTATTTAGCATTTTTATTGTTTCCATTGTTCATTTTTTTTCATAAAAGTTGAATCGATTTTGAATAAAAATTGAATTGCGAAAGCTCGTTGAAGCAGTTTTAATATTTTATACTTAAATGTTCTTTAAACCTTAACATTTAAAAAAAAAATTGAAATTATTTGATTCATTTACGAACAAACATGATTAAATATTAAATTCCTACGATTTTATAAATAATCCTATATTTTTTTCAGAAGAAAAACAAGTGGATAAACCTTTTATTTTCTCACAGCCACATAACTTTCATTTTTCAGTCCAATAAGAAAAAGGTATCGTTAAAAACTTAAAATAATAATTTTTCCTGGGAATTGTGTAAATGGCTGATCTGACCTGTACAAACTAGAAACTGTTGTAAAATAAAAGTAAGATTTTGTATGACTTTAAAAATAAAATTCATATAAATCACCCAAAGCCAGAAAGAGATGAGATTTAGTTAATGGGAAGAAAGAAAAAACATCAATTATTGGATGTCACTGTTTCAGTGGACAGTAGAATAAAACCCTGGAGATGTTAGAACTTTGCCAGATAATTTTTTTTTACTAAATGTTCACCTTTTATAAGGCCCAAGAGCCACTGAAGATAGAGAGTTAATGAGTGAGATTTGTATGGAGGAGGAAATAAATGCAGATATGTTGGATAAATTATGGTTAGTCCTAGAGAAGTTAAGATTATGGTGGTTATGGAAGCATTCTCTCACGAGTCTGTTCAACAAAATAGCAGTTCGTGGGACAAAGTTGTCAGTGAAACTTCTTACTTACCAATAAAATATGAAGAGAGGGGGTTTGCTGTAAAGGTCTGAACTAGAGGAGTTAAGGAATGTAGCTTGCCTAAACATCTGCTATAAAAAGAAGAAAAGAACAA
>OZ038480.1:24526989-24599489 GCA_964036315.1 Acanthosepion esculentum
TTTACAACCAATCTTGGAGAAGGATAACTCTGAATACAAAACCATTTAGGCATGGGGTTGGCCACTCCAGCTCTTAAAAAGCTTACTTGTTATACAAATCATGACAGCAACACTAGCATAGGGAAGCTCTGGCCTGATATTTCACAGGTGTTTACTGGTAGTGAAAAGTAGAAGATTATTTAAATAAGAACACTGGTATGAGTGTTGGAGCTGTGAGGAGACTTGCTGTCACCTGATCCTCAAAAGTCACTAGAAAATACTGCTAATATTATAATTGGTGTACTTGCAACCATAGAAATTGGATGAATTAGAAATTCAAGGAATAATGGTCTTCTCCTTGATAAGTATTCTTCACAAATACTAAGAAAAGTATTGGTGATTTGAGACTTGCTATCATTCAGTCTCTAACAATAACTATCAAACATCAGGTGTAAACATATAAATGCTTGACATAATAAAATACTGAGGAGACTGCTAGAATTTTGAGGAGATTTGAAGTCACATGATTCCCTGTGAGTCACCAGAAAATACTAGTATAGGAATTCATATAATAATCCTGACAAATAAAACAGATACAATGATTGCACAAAATTTTACTAGAAGTACTCAAATGAACTACATTTTAATTTAATAAGTTTAATAAAGTTGCCAAGTGTTTAATAAGCTGTAATTGTGCTAATTATAAGATATAGAGAAATGTTTGTTTTTTTTAATCATCCCCCCCCACAAAAACAAGGCAACAAAGCCAGTAAGACACAAGGGTTTACTGAGTGTCAAAAAATAAGAACAAAAATTAAGGAGTGAGAACAATAAAAGAGGAAACAAGAAGACAGTAGATAACAACTGACACTGTATTTAAATTTTTGAAGATCAAAGTTGGCTGGAAAGCAAGAAGCTGGAAGAGAGTTCCACAAGCAAGAAGTACTTCACCAATTCAACAAAATGTTGAGACCTTGTTGCTAAATCTAGTACTGCACTTAAATTCATAAAGCTGAGGTACAATAGAGGAGAGTTTATCAGAACAATTATCATGAAAGTATTTATAGAAAAGGCACAGGGAAGCTACATTATGGCAGTAGGAAAGTGACTGAACACATGATGCCAGGTCAGGATGAATAAGATTGCAGATTCTTCTTTGGGTTTTATCAAAAGCACAGGGAAGCTGCATTATTGCAGTAGAAAAGTGACTGAACACATGATGCCAGGTCAGGATGAATAAGATTGCAGATTCTTCTTTGGATTTTATCAAAGGCACAGGGAAGCTACATTATGGCAGTAAGTAAAATGACAAAAATATAATGAATATTAATAACTTAATGGATTATTTTCAACAACATTCTCATCTTTGTTTCTCCACATATGAGTATATGGCTCTGATAATCATTTCTAAAATAAAAGTATGTAATAGTTGCTAACTAGTCAATTAGAACATTAACTTAAAAATAAATTCATGCCAAATGTTTTTTAAATATTTTAATCAAAAATAAACTTATCTATGAAAACAATTTACTGAAGCTTAAAAATACAACAAATAAAAATTGAATAGGGCCTAATAAATACACTATTTACATTATTCATACTATTGTCCTCATCTTTGTCGCCATATTTATTACAACGTTTCGGCTGTTGTATGCTCTGGCCTGCTTCAGGTGGTTGGAATGTCAAACTGAACCCTTTATTTTGCTCACTGGTGTAGACTGTTCTAGTTCCACATGCCATATTTAACTGACATCCATTAAACATGGCACATGGAAATAGAACAATTCGACATTCAAACCACCTGAAGAAGGCCAGAGCGTACAACGGCCGAAACGTAATAAATATGGCGACTAAAATAAGGACAATAGTCCAAATAATGTAAATAGTGTACATAATATCTCATCTCAGAAATATAGACAGATGCCTAATAAATAAATATATATTTTTGTCTGAATTTCTGTGATAAGTTATTTACATTATTTAACATTGGACTAATATCCTCATCTTTGTTATCACAATGTTTTGGCTTTTGTGCTCTGTAGTCTTATTCAGGTGTTAGTGTACAACTGTTGAAACATTAGGATAATAACAAGAAAGATGAAGACATTAGTCTGATGGCAAATAAATAATTACATATTTTTAAACATTTAAATCCAGCAAATAAGTTTTTAGTATACATTGGTATACTCAGACCAGTGTTCAGTATTTGTTTGTTATAGTCACATTTTCTGGCATTGTACTCTTTGATCATCATATTTAGCAACTTGTGAATTTCAAACTAGAACATTTATTCAATCCATAGAGGTAGTTGGTTCTTATTCCACTATGTCTAAGACAAAAAAATATGATCCTGTTTGGAGCTTGACATCATGTCAGAACTGAAGGGGAAAATTATAATTATAAGTTTTTAAGTTGTTTTTTAGAAAAGATCTCTAATATATTAGCTGTACCTTTGCTTAAATCTAAAAATCATTTGACATTGAAAGTACTCTATTTCAGTGACTTAACCGCACATTCAGTGAAAATGTTTGTTATATATAGCAAGTTTGATTAAACTTGAAAAATACTGTGAAATCAAACTATATTGTTTTATATATTGTGAGAAAGTTAAGCTGAATCTAAATCAAAAACAGAATAATAGACATATACAATGAATTAGTAAGTATATAAGCATTTTGCTAAACCCTCACATGTATCATTATCATAAAATACTAATTAAGAATAATAATCAAATAACAATTAGAATTAAACAACATTGTGATTTTTGCACACTGAAGGAATATTCATAACATTCAGTTACCTTCATATTTTGTATGAATTTTTAAGAGAGGAAACTCTGGCCTTTTAATACACCAAAAAAAAAAATGTGTAAGTGAGAAAACAATAAATAAAAAATAAGATGGGATTGATATAAGTAAGAGTTTTATTTCTCGTAATTTACAAGGTTCAATTATTCCTGTGTAATGTATATCCGTCATGGGAGACTAAGAATTTGCTCAGGGTATAACACAAGGTAGTAACTGAGATAGGCATGTAGAGAAAATCAACTCGCACATGTCAAGTGAGATAGGCTTGTGGGAGAAATATTCCATGAATTATCCCATTGTCAACCTTGCTGCTTTCATTGTTGATGACCTGGGCAGTTGTGTAGTCTGCTGTGGGGATTCATCGCTCATGACAGTTTGGTCAGATCTGCCTTCATGGGTGAAAATGGCATAATATATGAAATGAGATAGATATATATATATATATATATATATATATATATATATTGAAAAATTAATTTCGGTTGAACTCTGTGGAGTGAAGCGTGTGTTTGTAAACAGTGACTATTAAAGCTAATATAGCATGACTCTTTGGCAGAATTGAGTCACTGTCAGTCACTGTGTGTTTATCTAAATCTAAAAATAAATACGCTAAAATTCACCTTCATCCCTACCGTGCGCTGATGGCTTAGTGGTAGAATTTCCGACTGACGCCAATTCAGTCGGGTTTCGATCCTAGCTAGAGGCAACCAGATGTCTAGCCACACTGATGAGCTGTGATACAGCGAAACAGTCTGTCTGTGGATGACAATAATTATATATATATATATATATATATATATATATATATATATATAATGTAACAGATAACAATTTTATAGCTGTGTAAACCATGTGAGCTCTTTCTGGTTGGTCGAAAAACAATGTTTTATGACCCTGGTATTCTTGGATGATCTTCCAGAAGTTTGTGTGCAGAGTCAGACAAAATTAAGGTCTGTTTTTGACATATGAGCTGTGGATGTCAGAATGAACACTTCCATTTGAGTTAAAGAACTGGAGTTCTGTCAGACTATGACAAATCTATTTGACAACACCTGATTGGTTTACCCTAAATACAAGTAATTGAATACACAGTGCATGTCGTAATGTGTATTCAAGCTGTGCATGTACCGATATAGATAACAATCAAGGTGTAAAATAGTTCTGTTTCTGTTAAAGCATTACGTTAAGAATATATGGAATATTCAATAAATTTTTCACATATTTGAAAGAATACTTTTGTATTGTAATTTGATTGGTAATGAATTTCTCATTAAATGCCCATGTGACCTTGTATAAAATTTGGTTTTCTTTTAATAAAAAATATATTTAAACAATTGTTTTTAAATAATGATAAATGTGAACACTATATAACCACCTTTTTTCTTTACATGATGTTGACCTAACATTATATAATTTCATATTTTAAGTACTTTAGTTTTTGTGTGTGTGTATATAATAATGATAATAGTAATAATAATAGCTGGCCACTCATATTTGAGGATACCCATATACTAGAGTGGCTAGCCAATCCCTATTGCAGATGCTTATTCAGGCACATTTGTGTTTGTTCAACACCCACAGAGCCAACTCATGGTTTATACTGCAACTCTTCTGAGCAGACCTTAGTTACAGTTTCTGGGAGAGAGCGTGTTATCTAGCATGATCAACAATTTGAACAAGGCCAGTACACTCAAAACCACGGTCACAATGACTTGTGACTTCATGCTAGCACAGCTATAGACGTCCCCCAATGGTTCCCTCTACCCAACTTCATTCACAAGGCTTGGGTCAACCTGTGGTATGGGTTTTCAGGCACTTTCCAAAGGTCCTGCACACTGGGATTGTCCCCTCCAGACTGATAACATCAGGAAGTCTAATACCTGACAAATCAACTGTGGTGAGATACGAACCTGGGTCTCATGGTCAGAAACAGAACGTTCTAACCACTCAGCCAGACACTGATATACACACACACACACAGTTTGTGTTTATAACTTAAGGGCTCATGTTCTCAAAAGTATATAAAAATACACGCATCACACCTTGCTTATGTCACAACATGTTTTGCTTACATCACAACGCTCACTCAGAAACTCACCAATTGTCTCTACCTATCCTGATGATGACTTAGTCAAAGGTTGAGACCATATTTCTTGTACTTTTCTTCTGAAATGAACTTCATAGAATTTGATCCTTGTCTGAGAAGAATTATTAATTTGGAAATGTTGATCATTAAATTAATCAACACAAAATGTATCTTGTTTTTAATATTTTCCTTCAATATATGTATGTATGTATGTGTGTGTGTGTGTGTGTGTATAATTACCTACTAAATTCTAATGTCTTAAATCAAACTGTCAAGCAATGAAAATAATCTTCTTTACACCCTAAAGGTTTATAAATAAATGTACACACAGCAAATTCTTATTCTGAAAAGTTCAGTTTTGCTGTAAAAGCTGATACTGGTTTGTTCTTTCATGTTTCCATATGGAAACAAAAGAAAATGCATTGTGCTACAATCTTTATAGTAAAATGTTCTTAGTTTTAAATGATGCCTTATTATACGGGAGTGCTCAAAACACTAAGTATTATTTGTAAATTTATATGCTACTCCTTACTCTGGTAGTCTTCAATAGGCTTAAATTAATTGATTTTTATGTAGACATGTACTCCAGTGATATTATTATTAATTTTGTTACTAATCAAAGTGTATGTGAGGGAATGCTAAATAGTTCTCAGTTCAACCAAAAAGGGATTCCAGAACAATATCTGATGTATGGTAATGTGGTCAGATTTTTGAAAGTGGGTTGTGCTGATAACTTTTCACCACCTACTTGTTTTTATATCTACATCTTTGATGAAGATTGACTACATAATGTTAAGAAAATCTAAATGAGCATAGGCACAAAGTTATAAAACCTCTTGGAATTAACTATCTTGCAATCTTAGATTCTGGTGTTATACATTTAAATAGTTTACTTTTTTAATGCAAAATGACCTAATGTTAGGTTAAACTTGAGTTGCCACTATATATAAATAGAAATGTACATAATCTTAGGTACTAGTTATTTACTAATTTAATGAGTTCAATTCAGATTTTTTTTTTGTATTTATAAATGCTTTCATATTTGATCAATTTTAGATAAGTTTTATTTTCAGTTTGCAGACTATAAGCTTAGCAACACTTTCAAATTTTTTGATCTTATGTAAAATAAATATTTCTTATAGGATATTTTTGAAAACCTTCCTGCATATACTCTCAAAGATGCTATTTTTTAACAAATGTGATATATATTAGATATTGGACAGAAGAAAATTCAGTTAAATACAAAACTAATATAAGAACTGATAAATTTTTTTTATGTATAAAGTCTAATTACTCAAATCTGTATCTTATTTTTAACAATGTTTAGCTATTGATTTTGAAAAAATGTAAATTTAAAGAAAATCTGTATTTATATAGTATAGTTTCAGTTTTTAACCTATCTGATTTTAACGCACTCTGATTTAAGCTGTAAAACTTGAGGTGTTTGTAATAAGAGTGCATTGAAGAGGATAAAACACATTCTGATCAGTATATGAGAATGGGCTGAAATGTTCACAGGCTGACTATGGAATGAGGCTAGAGCAGTGAAATCTAGCATGCCTTAATTTCAACTCTTCTTATTAATAATTGAATTGTTTCTTTCCAAGTACAAGGGTAGGCTGAAAAGTTCATGGTTGCTCCATTAAGAGATGATGCTCTAGCTTTATTGACAGTGCAAAAATGGGCAGCTGAATCTAAGAGGGGAAGGGAGAGTCTTAAAGATGACCCAAGGACTGGACATCCTGTAATTGCCACTACCATGGAAAACATTGATTGTGTTCACCATGTGGTGATGGATGACAGGTGATTGGCTATAAATCAAATAGCTCATGCTATTAGCATATCTTGTAAGAGAGTTGAGAATATTCTGCACAGTGAACTTGATATGATGAAGGTTTCTGCTTGATGGGTACATCATCTTCTGACTCCTGATCAAAAGCACATCAGGCTGATCACATTACAGGAAAATCTAACATTGTTTGAGGTAGATCCTGTTGGTTTCCTTGTCATTTCCTAACCCAAGATAAGTGTTGGGTTCATCACTTTGAGACAATCCATTTAGTGGAAACACCCCTCCTCCTCTGCTCCAAAGAAAACCAAGTTCATTTCAACTCAGTTTTGGGGGATGTAAAAGGCACTGTTTATTGACAAAATAGTCACACCATCAATGAAAATTATGTACCAACTTGATGCAACAGTTATGACAGGCTATCAAGACCAAATGCCCAGGAAAACTGACGAAAGTGTTCTTGTTTCAACAGGACAATTCTCCAGCACATGAGTCCTTGGTTTCAATGGCTTCTGTGTATGACTGTGGCTTTGAACTGATGGATAACCCTCCCACCTATTCTCCTGATTTGGCTGAGTATCATCTGTTCTCCATCATTAAACAAACCTTACCAGTATCACAGTGATGATGACATCATATCTGCTGTTGACTTTTTTAACCAACAGGATGAAGAGCCCTCTTTGAACAGTTAGATTCCAGTTTACCTGGAAAGAACCAATGCAGTTATTAATAAAGAGTTGGAATTAATGCAGGTAAGATTTCTCAGCTCTAGAATCACCCACTTAATAGTCAGCCTATGTTAATTTTGAAGTTTCAAACATGAATTATTTTTTTCTACCAATTTTTGATTGTACCACTAAGGGAAAAAAAGAATTTCACATGTTTACTGTACATCTGTAAATAATGTAAATTAGATCAATCAAAAAGTTTTGGTAGCAACAAGAATGAGTTCAATAGTCCAAGTAATGTATGCAATGATAAAACTCATTTCAAAATTCTAGAAGGCATCTTTACAGATAATTCTGGTCTGTATACGAGTTACTGCAGATCATTTGTGATTTGAGAGGACAATTTTTCATAGAAATTTTAAAGAGGATAAAATGTTTCAGTATGTGAACTTTGTTAAAAAGGTTTTTGTAGCACTTTCACAATCAAATGGCAATTTTGGCAGTTTTAAAAAAATAAACATTAGTATCTTTGTGATACTATTTGCTTAAATTATTATATATATTATTTATTCAAAATAAAGTCAGCTTATAGAAAGATGTTCCCATGTAATCACCAAAGTTAAGTAACATTGAAGCTGGTCAGTACCTACATGGGCAACTGCTTGGGAATACCAGGTTCTCTAAACTTGGATTTGCAGGTGGTTTAATGGATAATGGCTTGGAATTGTTAATTGGAGAGCAGAGATCCAATTCCTGTTGGGCTGTTTATATTCACTTATATGCACATGCCCTTGGCATGGGTATGAATTCACCTCTTCTCCACCTATCTATAGGTTAATTAGTAAGAACAATATGCAAAGGGTTAAGTCATAAAAAACAAATCAATTGATCAATAAAAATAAAGTATTAAGAATATTTTTTTCTGTAAATATTGTTCACTCTTATCAAATTGGATAAATCTCTATTATGTATTCAAATTTTTTAACTTAATAATTTTGTTCATTAATCACTTTCTCAAGGAAAAATAATGACTAACTTTTGTTAGTGTTTAGCTGAATGTCCCATTAATTATCATTTTCTTAATTTATTTTTCATACTGTGTTTCTTTATTTGTGGTTAGTGTGAGTGCCTCATATTGTAGGGCCGTTATTTTTCTAAAAATATTCAATAACAATTACATAACAGATGCAGGTGAGGAGCATTTTATAATGATGGTTGCCTTGAGATAAAGGGAGCTAACTACATGATTATGTATTTTTATGTCTGAAGAACTTGGCTCTACCTTGGAACCAATTTTGTTTACCATAGCCATCAGTTCTCTTAACAATGACATGGTGTTAAGCTTGGTATGTTGATAGTTTACTGTGTAAGTATTTTGGCATGTTAGCAATTCTGTGTGTCATTAATTGTTAGGTGTGTTTGTGGGAGTTTGGTATGGTTTTTTGGTATGGAATAGTTTGGTTGCATTCTTTGTATGAAATGCTATTTTGCTTTTCTTTTGTCTTGATTTTTTTTTTATCTTGAGGGAATTTTTTTTTCTGTATTAAAACTTTTAGCATTTTTGCTATTTGAATGTTTTCCTTTCAGTTTTTATTTCAAGTGAGAAAAAAACATGCTTTTTGCTTTATGTTAATTTTATTTGCCTATCACTATTGTCTTGTCAACTCCTATTACAAACACAATTTGGTAATGTTTAACCTTTGTGCCTGAAAAAAAAACACAGTGTCAAAAGAATGATTATTCTCTTGTCGCTACTATTACACCATTTTTTTTTTAACTCTCAGCAATGTTCTTTATTTAAAAAGTGATAATTAAAATTTTAATTAAACCCAAACATATGAATTTAGTTTTATACACTTAATAATTGCAAAGATATTAAACAATATTTATTTAAGTTTCTTATTTACAAGATTAAAAAGTTATGTGACTATTACTACAATGAACTATTTACCATTTTACAAAGAAACAAATATGGAAAGAAATTTTTTGTATTTATAAATTTATAAAAATGTCTGAACAAGAAAATTTAAATAAATGCATAATGACAAGTAACTGTAATTATAATTTTTGAAAAAAATGCTTTTTCTGGGATTTTCTTTCATTTGCTCTCACCACATAAATTCACTAAAATAGGTTAAAAGCATCTCTTCCTCTGAACTAGACATTTTTTTTCAATTTTTTATTTTAGGCAAAATCACAAACACTCAATATTTTGACTATGTATCACCCAATTTGATTGGATGGACAAAGTTTTTTTTCTTGTGTTTCATTATGGAATGTTTCATTTTTACCACAAATATTGTCATTAGTTTATATGTTTTTATAAATTTTAGAATAAGAGACTTCAAATTATTTTCTTTATAAAATGGTAAATAATATTGCATTTGGTCCAAATATTTTTATAATCTTGTAAGAAAACATTACTGAGGGAGTCAACAATTGGTATAATAGTGGTATCAAGGGAATAAATGTTCTTTTGACACACTGCTTTTGTGGATACAAAGGTTGAACAATGCCCACAATTTTTTCTTGGATATCTCCCTAATATTACCATGGTCTTGATCTCTCTTACTTGCTCTAGTATTCTTCACAAATATTTTTCTTCAGACATCATCTGAGCTGTTATATTTTTAAGCAAAATTATTTTTAACTTTTAAAATAAATAAAAATGGATAAATTCCAGTCACAGTCAGTTATGTGCCATGCGTGATAAACACTTAGGCGAACATGTATCTTTCAATACATGAGTGATGAGGCAGACTTTTTTTCTCGCAGTAGGTTGCCATTACTTTCTGTGGTAGACCAGTTGCCATCCAAGGCTATAGAACCTGGTCTGTCCTGCTACTTACCCATAGCTGGGGGGAGAAGAGGAAAATTCATAACTTTTCCAAGGGTATTAGCACGTAAGTGATTTCCAGTTAGTTATGTGCAATACATGATACATGCTTAGGCAATCATGTATCTTTCAATACATGAGTGATGAGGCAGACTTTTTTTCTCGCAGTAGGTTGCCATTACTTTCTGCGGTAGACCAGTTGCCATCCAAGGCTATAGAACCTGGTCTGTCCTGTTACTTACCCATAGCAGGGGGGGAGAAGAAGAAAATTCATACCTTTCCCAAGGGTATTAGCATTTAAGTGATTTCCAGTTAGTTATGTGCCATATGTGATACATGCTTAGGCAATCATGTATCTTTTGATACATGACTGATGAGGCAGAATTTTTTCTCGCAGTAGGTTGCCATTACTTTCTGCGGTATCCAAGGCTATAGAACCTGGTCTGTCCTATTTACCAATATCTGTGAGGAGAAGAAGCGGATTCATACCTTTCCCAAGGGTATTAGCACGTAAGTGAATGTAATGGATTTTGCCTGGAATTGAAACTCTGCTCTCTAATTCCTCAATCCGAGCCTCTATCCATTACTCCACCATGCCTCCTCAATCACAACTAAATTCTAAAATGTTATCACTGTTTGCTTTATCCTGATAATATTTTTTGAAATAAACATCTTGCTTCTTAATAAGATACTGACTGTGTTTTTAAAATTAATTTTTTGCTTTCCATTATATTTTTCACTAGAAATATATTAGTGGTGTAAGGTTTAGAATTTATAATAAATGCCAAACAAGTAAAATGAATATATTGATTAGATTTAAGAAAATAAAATGCACTGTAATAATTAATATTTCCTTCTACTTCAGATTTGTTATATCCTTTTATTTGTTGCATGTCTTGATATGTCTGTTTCATTGTTCACATAGTGATAGCAACAAATAAATTATTAAATAACCCCCAACTCTTATTACTAGACTATTCAATAGTCTGGAACCAAATTAGTTAATTATAAAAGAAAAAAGAAAATTTAAGCAATAAAAATACTTTAAAATACAGATAAGAATAATAATTAACAATAAAGAAAGAAAAAGTTATATTATAAAAATATAGTTAAATAAATATAGAATACTCCCATGATACATCACAACAAGCATTTTACCACAAAATGAAACAAAAAACAAAACTTTCTCTCCTTGTTTTTTGATGCCCGAAGGATGCAGACATCCTGAACAGTTCTCTGATAAAACATATTGCCATCTATTGATAAGCAAAACTTTATTTATGTATATAAATATGTTCTTTAAGATATACAACCATGTACACTAAAGCATTTTATAGTTTTTGTCTATGCTTATTTTGTTGTATCCTATATATGATTTTGTTTGTAATATTATAATCCTTTTGTGGGTTAATAATTTCCTTTTTAGCCCTCCACCATAAAAAATACATATATAAAAAAATTACATTCTGACAAGGCCAGTGCATTACCAGAATATTCACTTCTCTTTTGAAAGGTATGCATTTAATGAGTTACTACTGACTAAAGAAGCCCAACTTTTGAAATGTATTAGTGACATTGAGCTATTAGTGAAGAATTTAATTTTAAAAAAAAAATGGGATCCTAGAAATAATATAGACAACAAAATATTCTGATAGAAAATAAAATTGCAAAATGTTGAATATGTGTTCTACTTTACTCAAGATTAAATGCACAAGTAATATATCTGGAATAGAATAAATGATCACATATACAGAACAATATGTACACAGGTTTCAAAATAAGGAATCTATCAATAGTACATAGAACCCATACTAATACATTGTATATTCATCTTGAGCAGTAATATAGGCATGTACTCTTGAATGTATACAATTTTTCAGGTGGCAAATACCATCCTGAAATATAATATTCCATTGAATGAATTGAATAAATCAGGTATCATCTTACAATATATGTGCAGGTTTCAGAATAAGCAATGTGTTCCCATGTTAATATATACTCTTCTTGGTATTAGCAGGTGTACAAATGGCAAATACCATCTTGCAATACAATATTCCATGCTACTTGCATCTGTTAACACAATACAACAAAAATTGAATGAATCAGATATTATCTCATCATATTCAGTGGGGGAATGGCCTAGCAAACATGCTAACCAGGGAAGTTGTGAAACCTCTTACTGATAAAGTTGTGTAACATGGACATCATCTCAGTAATGGTTATTATCTTACTGGAATCATACATTGCCTTCCTGTTTTAGGAATGTCAGCATAATAGGCTGAAAAATATTTTGTGCATATATGGCATTCAGCATTCATTCTAAAAGCAACAAAGATTAACTCAAGTTGCAACTTAGGTCACTCTATAACATTATCCCAGGGATTGGCCCTATGTGCCATGGGGGAATATATTTTGGACGATATTGCTCCACATATTTACATCACAAACTACCATCACTTGCATGATGAAAGCAGAGACTGTTATCAATAATAAAAACTTTGATCTCCCAGGTGACCATCTGATGATACTCCTGGAAATATGTACAGGATGATAGTGTAAATGGAAGTCTGGCATACTCCTAATTCTTCTGCAAGTAAATCATTCCCAATGGTCCATTTTGACACACCTCAGGCCACATTTGCTCTAACATGTGCTGTGGATACTATGATCTACTACTGCTGCCATTATGCATTTATTTTGGTGGGAATCACATCTACATGACTACTCTGAAATTGATCTGCTGGTGTAGGAAGATTTTATTTGACTGTTGTTACTAGCATCAAGACACCATCAATGTATCATTTCCAGCACATCTCCAAAATGACTATCTAACCTCAAATAGCTCTAATTGAACAAGTTTGTATCTGTGACATGTCATTTGTGTTTGTGATATTGACACCTGCTTGTGCTCTTTCACCTCACTGCATTTATTTATTACATGTGTCACTATCTAAAGATTGGATACAGATTATATAAGTGCTATTGAATTGAAACAAAAGTTCACAGTGCCTTTCAATAGGTGGTGTTTGAACACGTCATTTCACATTTGAAATTTATGATATATACACACATTCCAAAAGGTGAGGTTTCCTCACATCTTGGGATATGATTTGTGAGTGGATTGTGAATTTTAATATTTTTATGTTAAAAAGAAAAATGGAGCAAAATGAAATGCATTTTTGACATTTGATCCTCTTTTATTTCTGGAAAGGGAAAAAATCCTGTTCAAACAGCAAAAACGATATATGCCATTTATGGAGATGGTGCCATAGCTGAGAGTACAGTTGGTAAGTAGTTTACTAGGTTTTGAAGTTGGAATTTTGATCTGGAACAATCTGGCAGACCTACAGTCATTTATGATGACTGAACGAAATGCTAATTAAAAATAATACCGGTCATATGAAACTGGACATCAGAGATACTCCACATTTATTATCTGAGTATTGCAAGATATTTGAAAACAGTTTGATGCATAAATTGCTAATGTTTGGGTACCTCATGATTTAATTGAAAAAAATTCAAGACTGTTTTCTCATTAGTGATTCTCTGCTAAAATACAATAAAAAGAAACCATTTTCAAAAAAATGATCGTAGGCAATGAAAAACGGATTGTTTACAACAGTGTGGAGTCAAAAAAGTCTTAGTGTAATTGAGATGAGCTACTGTTAACCATGAAGGTGATCTATATGTCTGATAGAATTGAATGGTCATTGCATATTACAATCTCTATTGTTGTTAACTGCAGTTTTTCCATTCTGTGTATATACAATATTAAAAGGTTATCTTCATTGAATTTAAAAAATGTTTTATGTTTGATAAAAATTAACAATAACTCTGAAAAATAAACTCAACAAGTTTAGTTCAAATATGATTATGAATATTTTTATAATTTTATGTTTGGATTAGAGAGTAAAATGAACCACATATCTTTCATGGAAAAAAAATAAGAACTTCTGCATTTAGGAAATGAATCGCTTCATGAATCTTCAGGTCAAAAGTCTCTTCCTTTCCTTTGATTTCATTTTAATAGTTCTTTTTTTCAGTAAAAATGAATTACATTATGACAAAGTTTTATAACTATACAAATACAGCATCAATTTTTAATTTTTTAGATGCTTAGGTTCCAAAAATGATTGTCATTTATTTCATTGTGCATGTCTTTCAAAGTGAATAACAGAATTTGTATGTTCTCTCTCCAAGTTTTTTTTTTTTTAATGTTTGCTTTGTTCTTTTGAAACAAAATGCAGGTTAAAAATAAAACTGGATAGTTCCAAAATGAGTTGCCTATACCTCTTCATAGGCAATTTCCATAGTTTATTACTTACAAATATGAATGGATAGTGAGAATTTCTTGGTTGGATTTTGGAAGTTGATTTGGTTTAAAAACAAGTTTTTAGTTGGATGGGGCTTCTTAGTCATGCTGAGAATATTTCATAACCCTGATATATACAAGGTAACCAAAAAAGTTCTGTCCGTTTTTAAAGGAAAAAAAGAAAACGCTTCACATTATGTGTAACTTATATTTAGTCTTCGAAGTAATCGGCATCAGCATCCAGCACCTTCTGTTCTTGTTCAGCTGTTCAATGCCCTTGCGGTAGAACTCGGTGGGGGGTTGACTCAAAGAAGTCCGTGAGGGCTTTGCGCAAGTCTGCTTCATTGGTGAAGGATTTCCCACGAAGATGATTATCCAGGGAGTGGAAGAGGTGGTAATCAGATGGCGCAAGGTCAGGTGAATAAGGTGGATGGCACAAAGTCTCCCACCCAAGTTGCTGTATGGTATCCCTGACCACTCGCGCGACATGCGGCCTGGCGTTGTCATGGAGGAAAAGCACACCTTTGTGATTCACCAGTGCTGGCTCCTTCTGGCGCAATGCTTGTTGCACACATTTCAATTGCTGCGAGTATAGGTCTCCAGTGACCGTTTGGCCCATTGGTAGCATTTCATAATGAACCACTTGATGACCTGTCCACCAGACACAAAGCATAATCTTGCGTGGGTGCATAGGTGGTCTTGCGGTGTGAGGGACAGCATCCTCAGGAGACAACCAATGTCTGGAATGCTTGGGAGTTTCGTACAGAACCTACTTTTCATCACTGGTAAGCACTTGATTGAATAAGGATGCGGTACGGTGGTGAGAAAGCAGCGATACACAGGCTGCCACTCACTGTCCCTTGTGGACCTACAACAGCGTTTGCGGAACCCACTTGCTCAGTTTGTACATCTTGCCTAGGCGGTGCAGGTGAAGTCTAACTGTTTCATCGGAAACGTTGAAGTATCTTGCAAGTTCACCACACATTAGACTACTGTTCTCTTCAATGGCCACCTTCAGGACTCCGTCATTCAAGACCTGTGGTCGTCCACTGCAAGGCTCATCATGGAAAGACAAATCTCCCGACTTGAATTTTCAAAACCAATGCCTTGCAGTACATTCACCCACAGCACTATCCCCAAATGCTTGACATATGCGGCGACTTGATGCAACTGCTGATAAGCCCACTTTGAAGTCATAAAGCAAACTGCCCCGAACGAAATCTCTAGACACTTCCATCCTTCTCACAGCTGTCCGGCTTATAACTGATGGCCAGGCATGGTGCGCATGTTTTTTATAACGTCTGATGTTCCTACTTCCGGCTGTCTGAATTTGAAAACAATTGCTACACACATTTCATATATATTTCAACTTCATTCAATGACTAATCAAAAAACGGACAGAATTGTTTTGGTTACCTTGTATATATATGTATATATGTATGTTTGAGATATGCTATATTTATGAGCAAAAGTGCTCAATATATCAGGGATAGAGCATATGTAAACATAAAAGTGGACATGTAGGTCAACACCAACAGGCAACAGTCTATTTCATGCGTGAGCACTATCTTCAGACCATCAAAATTGTGCTCAAACAGGAAGCAGATTGTTGCCTCTTGGTATTGACCTTAGTTTACACTTATATGCACACACAAACACTTTGACCAATTGAAAGTATTATTTTTTTTAATATCTATGTCAGCTTACAGAAGGTAGTGAAAGAGAGTGAGAAGAAGGGACTAAGTAAAAACTACAAGAAAGCAGAATGCATGATTAGCCTGAAATATGATTTAAGAGTTGGGGACACTAAAATCAAGCAGGTACAAAAATTTAAATATCTGGGAAGTGTTCTGACAGAAGAAGGTAAGTGTGACACTGAGATCCAAAGATGTATTGGGATGGCCAATAATGCATTCCAAAAGTCGGGAGGATTTTGTTGGTAACAAGGAAAAGTATTGAACTTCTATGTGATATCTTTCCTCCTTTATGCTAGACAGCCCCCTCAAAGATGAAGAGACTAGAGGCAATGAGGTATGATTCTACAGAAGGATGCTAAGGATATCATGGACTGAACATGTGTGCAACAATAGGGTTTTGGAGAGGATGCAAACAAGGAGGAAGCTTTTACTTAATATCAGGAAGAAGCAGCTGAAATTTCTGAGAGACATAATGAGAATGGAGGGCTTGGAGATTCTGATATTCACAGGGTGGACAGAGGGAAAGACAGACAAGGGAAAGCAAGGGTTTAGGAGAGGTAGCAAAAGGACAAAACATATTGAGAACTACAAGGGATAGGGGGGAAGTGGAGACCCATGGTTGCCTACATCCTGAAAGGAAGCGGCACATAAAAGGAAGAAGAAAAATATCAACTTATACAACTAATATATATATATATATATATATATATATATATATATATATATATATATATATATATATAAACTAAGTTGACTCCATTCTTTGTTATTTTTAATAGTTTGCAAAAATAATGCTTAGATTTGTTTCTTTGATATTTTTGTTTTTTCAGTCTAATTTTGTTTTGGATTTTTTTTTTTCAATTGCATTGATATTTGCTTTTTACAATGTATTTTATTTGGTACTAATTGTCTATGTAACCCATAATAATACAGCTCAGATTTAATAAATAAATACCTCAAAACTTTTATTTCTTTCTATAATGAAAGCAAATTCTAGCATTAAGGGAAAAAATGAAACAATAACTTGTATTTTCCTGCCAGTTGCATTTTGAACCCAGTATATGTTGGCATAAGGACGTGTGTTGTAGTGTAATGGATAATGGCTCAGAATGAGAAATTGCATCTGAGTTTGAATTCCAGTTGAATTCGTTACATTCATTTACATGCAAATACTCTTGGGAAAGGCATGAATCTATCTCTTCTTTCCGCCTACCTATGAGTTGAATAACAGTACATACTGAGTCCTATAGCCTTGGTATGTTACTCACTTTTATCCTCTGTCCCTACTGCCTTCAGTATGTTCTACGAGTGTCAAATTATCCAAGCCCTCTTTCCTCATTATGCGCCCTAGAAATTTCAACTATCTCTTTCTGATGCTATGTATTGGTGTCCTTTTTGTTTCCACTTTCTCTAAAACTTTGTCATTGCTCATATGTTCAGTTCGTGGTATTCTCAGCATCCTTCTGTAGAAACACATTTCTGTTGCAGTAAGTCTCTTCTCAGTCTGTGATGAGATGTCCAGCATTCACTGCCATATAGAAGGACTGATATGAGATACCAGTTCAGTATTCTTTTCCTTGTTTTTGACAAAACTGTCCTGTTAATACTTTACTTACCTTTTGAAAGGCATCTTTTTCTATCACAATGTGCCTTCAGATTCGATCTTGTATTTTTCATCCTCAGTTAAAAAAAACACTTCCTAGATATGTAAATTTTCATGCTTGATTTTAGTTTTCCAATTCATAGTTTCCAGTTTAGACTGTTTCTTTTACTGACAACCATACCATCTATCTTCTTACAATTGAGGTTTAGTCTTTTCTTCTTACCTTCCTTCACTACCTTCTGTAGAAGTTCCTGCAGTTTCCTTTCTCTGACTGCTATCAGCACTGTGTCATATGCCTATTTAATTTTAAGATTGTGGCTGCCAATAATTAATCATGGTTGGACTTCTAATTCTTTCATGATTGCCTCTCTATAAAGGTTGAATAAGTCTCTAGTGAGAAGACACATACTTAAAACTTTAAATTAAGTTTACACTACAAAAAACATAACAATTTAGAATGAGACTTTATTTCAGCCCAGAGCATGTTCATCAGATCTTCATAATGTCAGTTTCATTTTCTTTTAACTTTTATCAAAATATAGAAAGTAGAAACGTATGTAAATTTTGGTATCTTTAATGGTATCAACTGGCAAAGTTAACATTTCAAAACTTAAAATTTGAAAACCATGGAATTTCATGTTTAAGTTCTCTATTCAAAGACATCAATTCACTGCAAATGAATCAAAATTGACTTAATTGGTATGATTCACAAAATTTGGACAATTATGAAGGGTAAAGCCTCTGAGATTCCTAATAGGAGTGTTTTATAATTACATCTGATCTACAGTTTCTCATGTTTTGTGTTGTTGAAGGGTGGGGTGATTGCATTTAATGACTGTTCATAGGCAGGGGAGACCCAGATTTACTCCTAGGCCGGCATAGCCATAACCACTTCAGTTTATAATATTTAAATATTTTATTATCACTGAAAATAATGCATTTATTATTAACAAAGTTTTCACAAAAAGAAACAAGATGATAAATATTCTCTCTCTTTAAAGTACTGCTATTCTGGTAAAGACATTACTTTTTTCAATGTATGTTGTTTTTCACTCTTCATGGTTCTAGGATGGTTCTCTTATTTGGCAGTTAGGCTTTTTCACAAAACTTCTACATAACATAGTTTAGTTCATGAAACAGTCATTCTATTTATCAAGATTTTAAGTTATTGGAATTAAGAAATTTGCTTGTGTTAATGTTTGTATCTATTTATTATCTTGTAAATTATTAAAAAAAAAATTACAAAAATAAAAGTATATATTTTTACACATACTTAAATATGTCCTTACTAGTAAAATTTGTTTCTGGTAGATTTACTGAGATTAGGATATGTATTGCTACTTTTTCTTTGGGAAATAGTTTCTGATATACTAACATTAAAAGTCTAAATTAATGAAAAATCTGAACTAAAATAATGTTTTATAATTTTTTGGTAATTTATAAAAACTATTTCTTCTTGGGCCAATTTTTGTATGATCAACAGTTTCCTATAGCACATATTCTCTTTACTTTTTGAGAATTTCTTGCTGAGAAAAATTTACTATGAAAAATGAGAAGTACAAGACGTCTCAATATCTGATATTGCTTTTCAACTAATACTAATAAAAGTACCTGTATAAGGAACTTGATTTGAGGGTATAGAAAGTGTTTTGTATTTTATGTACTTTGCTACTTTTGGAATAAATAAATTTCTAAGAGAAACTTTTTTTATTATTTAGTATTATCAAAAATATAGTATTCTTGAATAATTAAATTATAATATTGACTATGAATAACAAAATTTACTTCAAATATTGTAGACATAACAACTCAGAAATTAAATCCTGCTTTGCCCCATTTCTCTTTTAAGCTATCCTTAATATTTTCTTTTCTTTTTAATCAAATTTATCCCAAACAAAGCAGTGAAGCCACTAAGACACAAGGGGCTAATGGGTGAGAAAGAATTAGAAAACAGAAACATTATTAAGGAGCAAGAACAATAGAAGAGTGATCAGGAAGACTGTTGATGATGATTTACATTACATTTAAATTTTTGAAGATTAACACTGGCTGGAAAGCATGAAGCTGGAAGCGAGATGTGTGAGAAAAGAAACTGTTAGCGTAGAACTTAGTTATATCTAGTCAGTTCAACTGTAAATTGATGGAGACCTCATTGCCAATTTAGTACTGTGATTAAATTGATAAAGTTTAGGTACCGTAGTAGAGTGCTCATCTGAACAATTACCATTATTTTAGTTGTCACTTTAAATATTGCAGTTTAAAAATATATATATTTTTCTTTCATTAGACATAAATTTGTATTATCTAATAAAAAGTTGAATAGTCTATGGAAAAACTTATCTTGATCATTAAATCAATGCCATCAGTTAGGTAAACTGCTCATTAGAGATTTGTATCTTCAAATGTTTATACTTTCTTTCCAGATAATTGTTCTGCAATTCTTATTCAGCTAAGGTTTTGCTACTGTGATCAAGGTTTTGTAGTTTTATCCCTATCTTTGCATTTATTTAACTCTGGGGGAAAATATAGGAAGTAGATAGAATCTTGAAGTTTTTAACAAGAACTATTTGTCCAGATTTGTATTGCCATAAGGTCACTGTTGACAATTTTAAATTATTTTGTTTACCATAAATAACATTTTGATTTTTTTTAAACAATATTACTTTACCATCAGATGTTGAAAATACAGATTATTTGTGAAGAATTCTGTTTCTTTGATTTTTAATATTGTTCATTAAAGGAAACGATCTGCCATAATTTTATTTATGACAGTAAATGAGGTTTGAGTTATTCTTTGGAATCAAATTATTAATGATGCCAAAGTAACTGGTATTTTAATTTAACTGTATAAAGAAACTAGCAAAGTCAAATATGAACAAAGAAACATAAAAAAAGGCTTTAAATCTCTTACAGGGAAAGATTAATTCTTTCATTATCATTCTTAATTCACTGCTTCCTAACTTGATTCCACATGTATTTATCAGTTCTAGACAATATCTTTATAATTGTAACTTTTTCATTTCTCCATTAATGCCTCTGCCTGCCTGCATCCAGAAGTCTTCCCACTCCCTGTAACAATACATAAGTCAATTCCTCTGCTTCCATTACACCAGTCCACTTGGATACTTTCCATTTCCCCTATCCAAAGTTTCATTCTTTCTTTTTAGACACAGTGATAGATATTCATCTACATATCTGTCTACATCAATCTAAACTTCTATTGATATTTCTGACACATCTTTTCTTACCTAATAAGAGATGTTCTGTACTGTGTACCTCTTATCTTAATTTCACAGATGGTGCTGATCACAAATTCTTCTCCATGATCAGTAGGCCAGCTCACTACCCACACCCCAACTGCTATATTATCTCCTGCTCCATTATTGTCTTGTCTTGCAAACTGCCAAGGCAGGACTGACCATTTTAAAGGCCATTTACTGGACCGTGTACAAATAAATGACATTGGCAGCCTTGCACATTCCAATCATAGTAAGTAAGTAAGCACTGAACTTGAGGTACAAATAAAACCTGAGCAATCAACAGTGCCTTCTTTCTGGCAGAAGCTCCCTCTAGCTAGGCATTTATAAATTTTCCTGTTCACAGTTTCACTTCTTTCGTTCTCAGGGCATGAAGAAAACCTCATTGCCTTTCTTTACAAGACTTTCATTAGCCTTTTGCAATGGACTCATAGAGAAAAGTAAGTTTATTATTGGCCCTCTGATATGTTGGAAGATTAACATAGAATGATGTTCTTGATCCAATGAATCTCCTCAGATTAGGTGAATGTTTTTCCACTACTTCCAGAGGTAGAATTATCAAAGAAAGTATTAAATGACCAATGTTGTCAACTTGTTTAATATATCAAGCTTCTAGCGAGTTGCTAATATTGTACATATAAGTTTTCTTAGAAAATCAGAAAGGCATATATAAACATCTTTCATCGGCCAGTGGCACCAGTAAGCAACTGATATTCCATGTTTGCTGTTAAAATTATTACCACATCATCATCATCATCAACCATACCAATAAAAGCTTGGGCATGTTTAATTATTTCATAAAATGTTGCATAATTTATATGTGGCTAGTCTATATAAGAAAATATACAACAATTTACAAAATACTAAAACCCGTTTTCACTGGTTAAACTATTTTTTTTTACCAATTTGTTAAAATTGATCTCAAATGCACAATTAAACAAGATGATTTAATAATTGATACATTGTTTCATGCAATTAGCTTCAAGTAGATTTGGATATTTTACATTACAAAAATAAACTTGTTGATTTCAGTCATAATAAAATGATTGCTAAAAACATACAGAAATTTATAGGAAATCATACAGATGCATGCTGGGATCTCTTCTGAACCTATAAAATAGACTACTACTTGGTCTCATCCACCATAGTTTTGTTCTTTGTTGTTTTGAAGTCAACACTACAATCACTTGACTGTACCCTTTTGCATGTTAACACCATTCTTACTTTGAACTTTTTGTTTTATTACTGTTGCTTAGCTTAGTTTTGTCTTGCATATATATTGTTTGCTTTGTTTTATTTTGCCCTATTCTTTTTTGTCATTGTTTATTGGAAATTTTATCAATTCTGCTTGTTGGACATTTTTTGCCAATTACACTTAACTATAGGCAATTACTCTACATTACTAAAAAGAATATTACTTGTAGCATTTGATTTAGAATAAAAAATATCTATCATGAAAGGAATTTTTTTAACCAAGCTATTGATATTATTTTTGTTACATTTAGTATTGAACTTCCAACATTCTATTGTGGAAAAATAAGTGAAACTGATGATGAGTCTGTGGCTTAACACAGTGATTAGCTGAATTTTCATCTAAAGTTTTCACTGCAAAATGCTCAATCTATGTGATTCCCAGAGAAGTAGTGGATTAAGTGCATTGACAAGGAAAGAGACTATGCTGAAAAATCTTTGTCGTGTAAATTGTTTTTTTTTAATTATTTAATCACAGACTTATTGATGTGCCTTCAAAGTCATCTCTTTATTATTCTTAAAAATTACTTATGTAAATCTAAGCTACTTAGATATCTGTTTGCATGCATGTGCACTGGAAAATCTTTGTTGGGCAAATTGTTTTGTTTTTTAATTATTTAATCACAGACTTATTGATGTGCCTTCAAAGTCATCTCTTTATTATTTTTAAAAATTACTTATGTAAATCTAAGCTACTTAGATATCTGTTTGCATGCATACACATTGGAAATATAAACATAAAGACCTTGTTTACTTAAATACACAGGCTTATATACAGTGCATTATACGATATGCTTTGGTGACATGAGATACAATCTCATGCATCTGTATATACAACAACAAAATATTATTTACTGTGTTATTTATTTTTCTCTTTGTACATTTTATAATTGCATTGCCTTCTCTTTTCTACATTTTCTCCCCTTTTCCCCAAAACACTTGGGATATTTTTGGTTTTTATCACAGAATATCATTTCCTGCAGACACAAACAAAGGCCCATACAAGTGGATGTACATAATTTGTTTGCAATTTGAGCTGTAGGTAATAACTAATAGATATTATTGCATTACATCAACTTTTTTATTGATTCACAAAGCTCCAATTTATAAAACATGAATAACTTCGGATTATTATTGGTTTCAGATAAAAAACATATCCGACTCTGTTTCTGATCAGTAAATAGCAAATATCCTGACTGATGAATTAAGTATTGCTTGTTATTTTTCCCGCAAGTTCAAGCACTTGACAGATTTCAAAATTTTGATCTTTCATGTTCTTTAAGGCAGTTTCTCCTCTAAGGATTCAACCTTTGTTTTTTGTTTGCTTCTTTTTTCTCTTCCGTCTTGTTATTTCGTTTTCTGAAAGAGAAACCTTTTCTAGTCAATTCCAAGAACAACAATGCATACACTAGAGAACATGAACCAAAAATGCTATGGGTTATGGGACAAGAAACAATATGGCTACCAAATTCTTTTATTGGAAATCACTTCTATATGATTAAGACATTCAGCACACTGAAAAGATAGCAAGCAGAAAGAAAAAAAAATCAACTTTTTCAATGAAATGAAATTTCCTAGAGGGCAATTTTTGCAAGTCAATAATCCAAGATACAGATAGGATATTAAGATGATCTCTCCTTTTGTTTTAAGCCAGTTGATATTTAAAACAGTCATTATAATTGCACACAAGCACACAAACATGAAAGTGCAAATACAGAAATTGTTATTTCTAGCTCCTGTCCAGATTTTCTTTATATGTTGAAGTTTAAGAACTGTTGTAGACATGGCCAAAAGACATGTGAATCTGCTATCTTCACTTGTGTCTGCCCAGCATTGTACTAACCTTTCCAACTTTGGACACATGTTACAATCAAAAACATTGTCATGACTTCAGTTCCACGACATGCAACTACAGCACATTCATGATGTCTCTTTGAAGGGACAAGCAGGCAGACTCTAAAAATGTTTTAAGAGATAAAGTATTCAAACAGTCAAAATGAATGTTATCTTCACTCTTCTATTCAAACAATAAACAACAATAATCTTAGATTAATAAATAAAAGATTTTTGAATGAATCATAATAAACTAGTTATATGCAGGCTGTTATCTGGAAGCCATGTGTTTAGGAAACTTAGAGGACCCAAGAGGAACTTTGTTTAACTCTGTGTGATAGATCTATTTTTTTATTATCTTGTAAGTTCTGACAGCAAGATAGAATTAAGCAAAATAACAAATTCGTCTTTTGAATGCTATGGATATTTTAATCCAAAGAGCAGTTATCTGATATACTATTCAGTGAATTAACCATTGTCTTGTGTCCCTGTTTAATTATCCTTTAAAATTGTAGATAGGATTTTGGAGTTTAAAACTTTTTCATTTTATTTTAATTTTTTGCCTTTACAGTCAAAATAACATTGTCAGATGTGATTATCTTTAAAACCATTTGCCATTCTTAATGTTTTTTTAACACATTTTCTTACTCTTTTTTAGAGTTATTTGCAAAAACATGAAATGAAAGAAATTTTGTTACATATTATAAATAATAATTCCAACAATAAAACCTTTACTTTTTGACTATTAGACCTTAATTATTTTAATCTTTATAAATTGGAAAGTTCTAAAATTATAGAAACTGGATTTAAGCTATAAGTTTAGTTTTAAACACTGAAAACATCAATATTATGGAAGTATAACAGACATTAAAGCATTAATATAAAACTAAATCACTAATATAAATTGAATAATAAGACAGTGTTTCATAATATTTCCTGGCATAAAGGTTTCTTGTCTGCTTACTGACAGAAGTTAAGTCATTATAAATTAGCTGTTTATTAAATAGGCTAAAAATAACTTGATGATAGCTTAATTTGATGTATGAAGTAGAAATGTGTTTATTTCCAGTTGTGAAACAAATGAAGTCAAGTGTATACCTATATAATCAGTAGCATAACAAATTGAACTTCTTCAAAATATACTTTTTCATAATAACAAAGCAAATATATATCAATGTTGTTAGTACGATTTAATAGTGATTTTCCTGCATTTTTTTTTAATCACTATACCTTGCAGTGATTAAAAAAAATAATTGAATGTTTAACACAAATTCTATGAAAAAATATAGCATTTTACTCTAATTAATGTGACTTACAGTCGCACCACAATGAAACAATGATTCCTGTACAATCACCAAAGTTAAGCATCATCAAGCCTGGTCATTATCTAGATGGGTGACTGCTTGAAAATACCAGGTGCTGTAAGCTTGGATGTGATAATGGCTCAGAATTTTTAATTGGAGAGCTCTCCAATTCCAGTTGGGTTTGTTATATTCATGCAAATACCTTTAGGAAAGGTGTGAATCCACCTCTTCTCCCCTAGCTGTGGGTTAATTAGTAAGACTTGTATCACTAAAACCATCATATCAAAAAAAAAAAAAAAATTGAATACAAAATATTTAGATTTTGGCATTAACCCATAGTGGCTGATATTCTGCTAAACAATCAACCAACAAATCTAATTAATATATCTTGAAAAATCTTATTGTATTGCTTATTTTTCTTTATAGCTGTTTAGTGCAAGTTATATTTCTGATATTCAAATCAAATATAAAGACAGTAAAACCTCTTGTATAGAATCCCTGACATTGAATTCATTATTAGTAGCATACACCATTTCTTTAAAAACAGTTTTAGTTAATCTTCATTTTATTTCCACCCTGATATAGAAAGGCTGGGTGATAATGTGTGCTCTTTGTACTAGCAGATACAATAAAATTTAGTACAGATGCGTTGGTGCCCAAAATACATAGTCACTCAAATAATAACAAAATAACCTTAGAATTACATATTTTGTATTAGGCACTGTAGAGCTGTTTTGCTAAACTTAGTTCATATGTGCAAAGGGTCAATTATCTGATTATTCAGTTTAAAGCAAAAAATAAAATAAAATATTCTTTTACACTATTTTGCTTTGTAATAAAGGGCTATTATTTTTATGTACTCACACATACATATGCTCCATTATTTTACAAGGTCTTTCCCAAATCTTTTTATAATGATCATGACTGCTATTCTCTGCAAAGTTTTATCAGTAAACCATTTTATCTTTCCATGTTCATTCTTGTGTTTTCATATTGTTTGTTACTCATTGAGCACTAATCAAGAAATCCTTTACATTTATCTCATATATAGCAAATACTTAACCCAAAATATGCAAAACTACTGTAACTAATAATACTAACAAAAGCAAAAAATGTTTATATAGGTGCAACAGAAAAAACTCTAAAAGAAAGATATTAAAACTACAAAAATAACCTCTCAACCCTATCAAAATAAGTAACATATTTATGTGTATTAATTATATATATATATATATATATATATATATAGACAAAAGGAATATCTTTTTCTTTCTCAATGTGTATTATCCTTTAACAGGCTTTATCAAGGCAAATTTAAGGTTTTTATTTTACATCATGTACTTTTAAAAAGAAATATACGATAAAATATAAGATTTTCAAATCTTTAAATTTAAGGCGGCTCATAAATATTCTTTAGGCTAACTGAAAGTCAAAGTATATATAAATAATGTAATACACACCATATTTTTTGCAATAATGTATAAGCATTTTATTCAAATGACATTAAAACATAAAAGTATAAACTGTAATTTCATAAGATTATAATTGATTCTTAAAACCAATTTAGGAAAATACCATTTTATTGTCATTGCAAATGATTCTCTACTTAAGTATACTAGTAACTTAGATTTTACACGGTCTTTGATTAAGCTGAAAAAATCTTTCATGTAAACTATAAAAGTGCAAATTTGGTTCTTTAAAATTTGAGCTTCATGTAACCTCTGAAATAATAAATTTGGTTTCAACTTTTTATTACATTAAAGAACATTTATAAACTTTAAGGACAAACTTCAGCAGATGTCTCATTAGCTGTTCACTTCTAACAGGTATAACTGTTCTCTATTTAGTGCAACATTTTTCATGGTTCTGTGTATTTGGTGAACAAATAATAATATTTGCAGAGCTTAACGATCAAACAGATTTATTTTAATTCTATTAAGTTTTCACTTTCCCTCATCCAATATATAAAGTTCAGTTTTTTGTGTGTCTCCTTGAAACCCTGAAAATTAAGTATATGTAAGTTAGTTGGTGTATGTGATTACATAAAACATTATATAAAACTATGACATCAAATAAATACAGTTTATTATATCAGCCAGTATATGTCTAACATCTTGGCCAACTTTTCAGTTCTTGCTTAATGTAGATAATTAAAAATATTTTCAGTCAAATTTAAAAAACAAAAATGTTCATTTCCAATCTGTTTTTTTTTCTAATAAACAGGTGATTGTTTGTTGATGGATTTTATAATTACACTGCTTAATTTTTCAAATAAAGCTGCAAGTGGTAATGACCTTAGCATTTAAACCACTGCTTGGGAGTAAAAGAAAAAAAAGCAATCTGAACATTTTAATAGCATATTTTGAAAACTGAATAAATATTATAAAATGTGGTATATGAAACAAATGGGTACTAAAATGTTTAAATATAATTGAGCTGCTTTAATTACAACAATTTGACTAATACTATCTTATGAGATATTCAAATCTCTCAAAAAATAGTAAAGGAAAGTGACTTAGATGGCACAACATGAATATATGAGGCCTCCAGAAAGTATACAGCTATTTATTATTAACAAACAAAATAGCCTACCTAAGTACCTTAGTTCCTTTTGGAACCTCCCACACTTATCTCAGGATTCCTTCCACTTTCCAAAACAGTTTTGTAACCTCTCACACTTATCTCAGAATCCCTTCCACTTTCCAAAACAGTTTTTTGTAACCTCCCACACTTATCTCAGGATCCCTTCCACTTTCCAAAACAGTTTTTTGTAACCTCCCACACTTAGCTCAGGATCCCTTCCACTTTCCAATAGTTATCAGCTGCCTTGTCACAGTATTTAATCTTGTCTATGACGATCACTAGAGTTCAAATTTAGCTTTCTGCAAATTCTCTAGGGATTGAAGGAGGAGTTTCTTGTGTATGTTACAGTCACACGGTACACAAGCTCAATCAATGTCATCTCATTGACAGTTTGGTAACCCCACAGAAGACTGTTCATTCATGTGCACCAAAGTTACTAAGTTATATCAAATCTACACCGTTGGTTTCTTAAAATCCAAATGGCTGGATACATTCTGGACATATATATTTACAGATGTACATGTAATAATCCTACATCAGTGTGTTTCTACTTACCTGTGTATGTATCTGACATAATATTCTTTGCAAACAGTATATGATGCAAGAAACAAAAAATGACTAAATTTCAAAAACTTTGATTAATTATATTATTGTTGAGATGTTGTATTAGAGTAGGATAGCGATGATTGAAGCCTACCTGTATTTGCTTGATCCCTTCTCTTTGGCTTGGGTATATATTTCCATGCTATTATTGTGTTTTAATTGTTGTTGTTGTTGTCACTGAGGGGAGTAGGCAGGTATGTATATCTCACAGTACGTGACTTTGAGTTCCTATAGGCTTCATTTGAAAAAAAATAAAATAAAAGGAATAGAGACAGTAGCGGCCTGCAGGTGCTCTCCATCTTTAGGAGAGTGAGGAAAAGGAAAGAGAAGTTGTCTATGTCCACTTATGAATAGCCTGTTTTGCTGATCTTTGTAAGTTATTTATACATGCATGTATGTACTCAGTATAAAAGATAAGTAAGTTATGGGTATTTCGTCACTGTGGGTATAGTTTTGACCATTCATCTCCTTCCACGGATTTTTTGTTTTCATCCTATTTTTCAGATCTGACATGATTTGCACGACACAGAGGATTGAACATGCCAGTACCACAACATTCCAACACTCATTTTTCTCTCCATATATATATATATATATATAGTGAGAGAGAGAGCAAGTGCTGAAAAAATTCTCAGCCCAACCAAGTCCTTCAAAAAGAAAATGTGATGCTATACTTGATCAGATTTTGGGACATAGGTTAGGACAAGAATGCGGTATTTTTATAGAAGGGCTTCTTGGTCAGGCTAAGAACTTTTCAGCAATGTCTTATATATATATATATATATATATATGCACACACTGTTTATAAGTTATTTTTATAGATACAATTTATTTAAGTAAATGCTCTGTTTTTAATTAAATGATGGTTTCTGTATAGGAATAAGTGAACATATATTTTCTATGAAATTTCTTGAACATTCAGGCCGGTAAATGTCATTCAGTTATGTGCCATGTGTGATACATGCTTAGGCGATCATGTATCTTTCAATACATGACTGACGAGGCAGATTTTTTTTCCTGCAGTAGGTTGCCATTTCTTTCTGTGGTAGACCAGTTGCCATCCAAGGCTATCGGACATGGTCTGTCCTGCTATTTACCCATAGATGGGGGAAAAAGAAGAGGATTCATACCTTCCCCAAGGGTATTAGTACGTAAGTGAATGTAATGGATTCAAATGGAATTCAAACTCAGCTCTGAATCTGAGCTGCTATCCATTACTCCACTGTACCTGTTTATTTAAAAACAGCATTTACTTAAATAAATTGTATATATAAAAATAACATATAAACAGAAAATATATTAAATAATTGTTGGATTTAATCCATTTCATATATATATATATATATATATATATATATATATATGGTGTAACAGCAAAATTGTCCAATTGTTAGATTAAACTTTGAACCATTGTATCTTAGAAATGATTAATGATATCTTACTGGAATTCTTCAAGGTTTTTATAACACTATTCTTTGAGCAATAAGAATGTATAATTACTCTCCAACCTTAACAGAAGAATCCTGATGAAATGGATCATAAACGAAAATGACATCTTCATCATTAATTAATCATAGCTAAGGATTGGAAGCTCATGAAGGACTGATATAAAGTTCAAATATATATCAATCCTACACTTGAACTAATTGTTGGTTGGTTTTCATCAAATATTGAATTTAAAATAAGATGAAGTTGTTTTGGTGTTGCATTTAAAAATACAAAATTTCAAATTAAAACCTTTTCATTTTTGGTTTAGAAATTCATCTCTCATTGATAACAAATTACAGCCGATAATGGATTTTGAATAATAAAAATATTTAACTTCAAATATTGAATCATTTGAATTCTATATAAAAATTTTGAATCTAAATTGAAAATTTCTCGGCCTATGATTTCCTCGTTAAATTGCAGATTGTTCAAAAGGAAGAATTTCATAGAAAAGTCTTTAATAGAAATAAATCTCTTTTCACCTTTGTATATTTTCAGCAGTAAGGCATTACTGTTCTTCAAAGTGATGATACATTTATTGAGGGCTTCTTCAGTTTGATCCTGACAGGATAGATTGTTTCCTATAATGAAGTAGTCTATATGACAATATTTTTTGACTAATATTACAAGGAAATCACTTTCTAATTAGAAAAAGAAAGGTACAAGATCCACATTGGTTTTGTTATCATATTTTATCTTTTAGGACTTAATATGCTTATATTAAATTGCTCAACATAAAATCACAGATTTATTTCAACAAAATTAAAGTGAAATTTCAATTCCTTACACCTTCAACTACATTATGGTCCAGCTTAAATTCATGCAAGTATAAGATACAAGAATGAGCAGTAGAAATATTCTTCATAATTATTCAAATATGTAGTAAAAATTAATAGAATTAAATAGATGTTTTACTTAATCAGTAAATAAGCTGCTATTTAATTTGATTGAATAATGAAATCTTAAAATATGGAGCTATCAATTAAAATATTACTGTTTGCAAAAAACTGTAAATTGGTAATTTTTGGTTCAACAACTTAATTTATGTAACACATGAAGAAAATTTCTCAAATGATAAGCAATTTATTCTACATGAAGTTTATTCATTTAAGACAAATTTTACATCAGTCTTTTTAAAATAATTTATCTTTCTCTGATATGGTTATAAGAAGCTTATTCATCATCTAAGTAAAGAATTCAAATTTCATCTCTTCTCAGCTTTACAATTTACAAAAAAATGCAAATATATCTAATGCCATCAATTCCAATTAAAACACTTATCTCAGTTTTAAATACTTCCATAGTATATATTTGGATGTAGTAAACATCTTTGAAGAAAATTTCTTGTCTTGCATAGCTCACTTCATCTTCTTCCTATTTCTGTCTTACTTTTTGCCAAAAAAAATTAACTCATTCAATGTAACCTTAATGATGTTTGCATCATTTTGTTCCAATGTGATACATCTTGCTCTTCTGTTTAAGGTAAGAATCTATCATTGATCTAAAATTTACATGGTTTTTATCATCAGTGTCATGTTGTTGTCTTCATGACACTCTGAACTGTACTTGTCCCACTCTTGGATGATGGCATATTTAAATTACCCAGGACAACTTGGAACATTATTTGACATTTTTTTTATGGTAGCACTCATTTCTTCTGGAAATAAAACCTCTATTCCAGCTCTGGAGATTTAAAGAAATTTAAGTTGTCAACCAATTATCTCTAAATTATTTTGTCTTCTTTACTTTATTAGTAACTTTCCTTTGAAGGAAAAAATCCCTGGCTTCACACACAAAAAAATTAAGAACCATTTGTACTAGTTTTAAATGTATTCCAATGCAAGTCTTAAGTTTTAATATTTCTTTTTTTCCCTCTCTCTGTTGCACAATATTGAAGAACTTGTCAGTGGCTCTGTGTTGAAATTCCAGAAACACACCTGTTTCAACTCCTATGGGAAAAGATGAACAGAATAAAGTTTGTGAAAACACAAATCTTACTTGATGAAAGAAAATAAACCATTATCAGAATTCAATTATCAGAATTGGTTTACAGAACTCCCTAGCTTTCTTGATGAAATTGATTCCGTAGCTTGTGAATTTAGATGAGAGTATAGGATTGAGTTTAACAAGGTTTGAATTTCTAATTGAACTAACAAAAAAAAAACAAGCCAAAAAGAGGGACAGGTATTCAACTTTTTTACCATTTAGTTTTAAATAGTTATTTTTAGATTATTTCCCCCATTAATACCATATATAGATATTACAATGAATAAAAAAAAACTATATCCAACATGTTTCTATCTAACTGTATTAGATTTCAGTAATGTAGTTAGGTAAAAACTAAATGTTCTTTTAGCTTTCAGTTTTTTAAAAGTTTAACACTTAACACCATGCTAGAAAATGTTCTTTAAATCCTTTTTAAAAAATAAAAATCCCTGATAATAAAGTACAGATCTGTAGAGTGTTTTAGAAACAAACATTGAAGATAATATCCACCAAAATTCTCATTTTCGTTACTTCCTTTAATTACTATTGAGACATTTTGGCTTTCTGACTTTTGTTGAAGCAACAGGAGTTGAATATGAAAATTAATATTTTATTATTAACAATCCAGATATGTAAAAAAAAAATGTTATTTAGCAAGAGTTTTGTTTTTGTTTTTCAGAAATAATTTTAATCATCATCATCATAGTAATAACAATGACATCAACTCTCTCTCTCTCTCTCCCCCCTTAATTTTGAACTTTTCAGTCAAATTCTATTATCTTAATTAATGCCCATAATAAAATTCCAATGAAGTCTTTAGTCTTGGAGATATTAGTATGTTCATCATCATCCTTTGACCTCCCTATGGTTAGCTGGAACTCTTTTGACAATCCCTTTCCACACTGTTTGGTCCTGCATTGCTGTTCCCAGATCCCCAAAGTCCAACCCTGAGTCCTAAATTATGGTATCTGGGAAAGTATATTATTAGTATATTATTACATGCTTAAAATTAATCTCAGACAAGGAGAGTATGCACAAAGATATATTACTTTCTACAATAGAATTTCACATATTGTATTCGATTTTGTAGTAAAATTTATAGAATATTTTATTTTAATACTAACTGGGTGTAGTCAAAACTTTAATGAGAAGCTTTGTAATATTTCCCTCACTCACTCATATACACAGCATTAGACAAGCCCTTAAAGAAAAAAAACACTCTTATGAAAATTAAAATAGGAATATCCCATCATGAGACATGATTGAAAAATAATCTATATTTCTATTACACACTTTAAGGGCAATATAGCTAACCTGACATGTATAGATAATATGGCATTGGCTAGCTTATAAAGAAAAATACATGTTCTAAAATTTAGCTTCTTATACTTAATTAGCATATATAGGTATTAAATAAACCCAAACTTCATTAGAAATATATCATCACATATAAATTTTGGCTAACAATTATTGTCTATGTGATAATTTGAAGCAAAATCCAAGTAATCTGAAGAAAATATTTGAGGGTAATCAAGGTTATCAATTAAATCTCAAATAATACTTTTTAATTTTGTTGTTAATAAGACCAGGCACAAAAATGTTCATATTTTTAGTATGCTAATTAAATTTGTTACAATATTTAAACATATTTATTTTTAATTATTTAGTTTTGTTCCAGGTATCTTTAAAAGCAGATTAAAAACAACTGAAAATATCTTCTCTTTCTTGAAGCTTTTCTTGTAAGCTATTTTCATGTTTCAATATTAAGTGTTATTCAGTTTCACATTTTGTTCTTAATATAATTTACTTCAGTATAAAAGAGCATGCTAAAGTGTTGTTGAAAGTTATATTGATTTCTTTTTGTTATCCTTCAGCAAAATTATCTTGTTGTTTGTGTGTGTGTGTGTGTGTATGTATGTATGTGTATATATATATATATATATTTGTGAATGAATGTAGAATGAACCATTTTATGATTCACAAAAGTTTTATGATCTTCTGCTTTTGTGAACAATTACAAAAAATTACATTTGTTCCTTGAACCTTGACTATGTTCAAAAGCCAATGAGTCCAGTACTATTATCAGTCAGATGAACACAGTTAGTTGCTTGGGCAGTTATTTTAACAAATAAAAACTAATTTTTATCAACCAAACATCCAAGTTTCTGTATATCTCCCTGTTGCTTCTTTACGTAAAATCTTATATTCATATTTTTATTTCAAACTCCCAGAAAGATTGTGGCATATTCTGCTGTATTAATATGTAGACAAGTAGATAGGCAGGCTCCAAGATGAGAGGATAGGTAGGTGTGGTAATAAACTAGTGTAACACCTGACCTATTTCCTCATCAACTTCTCTTTTATCTTTTTTTTTTCTTTTTAACCAAACAACAGTTCTTCCTTAATGTTGACACAAGCGGGGACATCGAATGCCAAAGTTTGTTCAGGATTTTTTTATTCTATTTATTTTTTCTTGTAAGCAAAGAAGTTATGCCAACTCTCTGTCTTGTTAAACAGATGTTTTAGAAGTAATTTTTGTTGTGCTTTTTCTTTATTCCTTCTGTTGTCTGTTGTGGTGTTTGAATGGTGCTAGCTGTGTCAATTGAAGTGATGGGGATCTTAATTATTTTTTCCTTTGGAGACAAAATCCTGGTGATTGTAGTCTTAAGATAAAACTCTTTGTGGAGCTTAAAGGGTTGCATTTAATAAGAAAGATTTTAGTAAATTAAAGTTACAACAATTGTAATATTTAAGTGTAAAATTTGATTGGAATTCATTTTAAATGAAGTGGATAATTTTGGAATGTATTTCTTAAGTAAGCCAGATAATTATCATTGCTTTTGGGAAAGGAAATAGATAGTTTCAAACTATAATTATCAATCAATGAATAAATAATTCCAGGCTGTGATAATTTATATATAAAACTGTTAATCTGGGATTAGTTGTTTATAAATTGATCATTTTGGGTTACTCATTTAAATAAAGGAAACAGATAATTAAGCAGTAGTATTAACGAAATAAACCTGTCTTTTTGGAACTCATATTTCATAAATACAAATATGAAAATCATTATTTCAATTCTTGTTAAATAAAACTGATAATTATCATTACCAAACCTTTTATTTTGCTTGTTTATTTCCTCATGATATTTTCACATAGGATTTTGAAATTTTAAGAATCTGTAATTTCTTTAATTTGTATTTATTTTGAACAATTTTGTAAATTACTGCATGTTCTTTGACCTTTGAATTGTTTGGAATGATATTGTAAATTACCTATATTTTATGATGGAAAACAAAGATTTTTTTTTTTTTGAATTGTTGCAATGCTAAGTTCAAAGAATGTCATCAGCCATTTTCATTTTCATTAAGAATATTGCAAGAAATGAACAGAATATTTTTCACCAGGATTCAAATCTGTAAAACTATAGCATGGTAAAAAAGCAAACAAAAATGCTTATTTCTTTAACATTATAACTGAAACCTACTCATTGCCAATGTTTTCATTTCAGATATTTGATCTTTTTTTAATAGAAATATTTGAATAGTGAAAATTATTTACAGTATTTACATTAGTCGGACTATTGTCCTCATCTTTGTCGCCATATTTGTCACAATGTTCCGGCCGTTGTACGCTCCGGCGTTCTTCTAAAGGGTTCGGTTCAAAATTCCAACCACCTGAAGAAGGCCGGAGCGTACAGCGGCCGAAACGTTGTGACAAATATGGCGACAAAGATGAGGACAATAGTCCGACTAATGTAAATACTGTACATAATACCTCATCTCAGAAATATAGACAGACTCTGAAAATTATTTCTTATGTTTTTCTTGTTCTTTGATATAATAAATACAATCTTATATTGTGTTTATACTAATATACCTGCATAATACTAGTAAAGAAAATCAAACAGGTCAATTACTTTTCAGTTACATTTAAAATTATTTAAAATTGATATTAAGTGAATACCTATTAGCACATTTTATAATTCTTTTTTCTTCTAATAACTTTAGAAAATCTTCAAGTAGAATTATTTTACAATTGTTATTTTTTTTGTTTTTTTGGCAATATATAATTTTATAAATAAATACAATCATCATGCTTAGTCAGCTGACTTTGTTATTCATAACGAATCTAGTAATTCTTGTTGAAGATACTATCAAATTGAGAAAAGCATTTTATGGTGGCAAATTTAAAGAAAAAAATGAAAATTATTAGATAAGGCAGTAAAATCAAGAAGAAAGGACGGAATATTAATTTTTAGATAGAATGCATGTTTGTGAATAAAAAGGACAGCACAGAATGAGAGATATCCATTGGAAATGGTAGAAATAAAATTGTATAGAAATATAATTATCTGGGTAGTGTAATAATAGGCATGGTGGAGTATTGGATAGTGGCTTGGATTGATGAATTGGAGAGCAGAGTTCAAATTCCAGTCAAATCCATTACATTCACTTATGTTCTAATATCTTTGAGAAAGGTATGAATCTTCTCCCCCCCCAGCTATGGGTAAATAGCAGGACAGACTGGGTTCTATAGCCTTGGATGGCAACTGGTCTACCAAAGAAATGGCAACCTACTGCAGGGAAAAAAATCTGCCTCGTCAGTCATGTATTAAAAAATACATTATCGTCTAAGCGTGTATGACACATGGCACATAACTGACTGAATCTAATAATGACATAGAAATCTAAAGGAATGTAAAAATAGTGTAAAATGATTTTCAGAAATTAAGTAATGTATGGGATCAATTAAGGGATCAAAGAATAAGATTAAAAACAAAGTTAGTGCTGGACTGTTATGTAATATCTACCCTCTTATCGTGAATAATTTCATCTAGAAAAGTCTTGAATCTTGAATCAATTAAGGTGTGGTTTCACTGACAACTGTTGAGAATACTATACGTAGAGAATACGATAAATAAGGACATTTTAAATAGAATAAGGGCTACTCACAATCAGAAATTTTAGGGAAACATTATGAGAAATGAGGATTTTATATTCATATGCTACATCAAAGACAAGAGAAGCAAATATAATCATTGAGTAACCTATTAGAAAATTTGAGCTAATAGATGAAAAAACAAATACTACATAGACAAAGAAGGACTATAAAAGAGCAAGTATTGATGAGATCAACTCTAGAACCATGATAATCAATGTCCTTCAAGAACATGGTATATATGGTGAAAAATAGAAGCATATGTATAATCTATATATTGTATGTATATAAGCATTTTTTAAAATTATTTTTGTCCTAATAATACATTATGAATAAAATAAGATATGATTAGAAAATTTTTTTAAAACAGATTAATTTAATTATATTAAACAATGTTTTTAGTATGATTGACTGATTCATTCATTTTTTACAGCTTATCAACCCTTTGCAGGTTATTTAAAGCTCGAAAACATTTTCAGATTTTAAGAATTTTTTAATTTTTACTTGAGCTAATATTGGTTTAGTGATACAAGTCTGACTAATTAACCAATAGCTGGGGGATTCATACCTTCCTCAAGGGCATTTGCATGCAAATGAATATAGCAAAACCAAAAAGAATTGCAACTCTGCTCTCTGATTAACAATTCCTAGCCATTATCCATTATACTACCTGCATAACCATGCTTACAGCACCTGGTATTCCCAAGTATTCACTCATTGAGCTACTGACCAGGCCTGACATTGCTTAACTTTGGCATTTCAACATGATGTGGCCATAAGCCTTTGTTAGCATGAGAAAATTACAGTAATCCTCTAAAGAAATTAAATCAAAGCACTAATATAGAACTCTATTTATCTATTCAGATAGTGAGAGACAAAAATGCTTGAAATTCAACTGAATCAAAAAAATATGCCATCTGAGTATAATAAATGTTATCTACATAATTCTTAAACACTTAGTTTGTTTTGATATGAAATGCCAATTGCATATTGACACCTTTCATAGAAAATTTAAAATTAGTCTATAAATATTAAGTAAATGTAGCTTTTGACTATTAATTCTAAAACTTATAATTTTAAACTCTTTCAGTCTGTTGATGGAAATGCACAATAACTTTAAAAAAAAATATGCTAAAACTTTTGTCCTTATCTTTGTTGTTTGTATTACAATATTTCAGCCGTTGTCTTCCAGCTTTCACCAGGAGTATATCGATCAGGCTAACATACAGGGAATTCTGAACTAAACTCTTTATTTAATATATGGGGGTAGACTGTTCTCATTCCACTATGTCTCATTCTTATTTTTAGTATTGCTCAGTTATTACTTACCAGTTTCCACAAAGTCCAAGTACACACTGCCCAGCCCAAGAATTGAACTCACAAGTTACTGTGTCACTAAATTCATGAACAGCCTACCCCTGTAGATTAAATAACAGGTTTATTTTAGAATACCCTGTAGGTTACCTGGATTGATATACACCTGATGATGGCACAATGGCTGAAACATTGTGATAACAATAACAAAGATGAGGACAATAGTCCAAATGTAAATAATGTAAATTCTGCTAACTCCTCATCCTAGAAACTATGAAGATATTTTTGACAATTTAGTGTTCATTATGTGAAGAAATTGTCAAAATTATTTCTTAATACTGAGATTATCCTCAACACTTAAAAGAAAAAATATATCATGTAAATACATTTTTATCCATTTATAAAGTGATAAATAGATTTTTATCCTCAGCAAAATTAGTTATCTTTTATATAATTAATGAATCATAAAATTTTGAATCTTCTAAATGTATTTAATTTCCAATATGACTGTGTTATTTCTTGTTTTAATCAGCAAAGAAATAAAAGCCACTAAGATGCAAAGTGTTACTGAGTGTTAGAGAATATGAGAAAAAAAAAACTTAATAAAAGAACACAAATTCAGAAGACAATTGACATTGCATTTAAGTTTTTGAAAGTCAAAGTTGACTGGGAAGCAAGAAGTTGAAAGAAACTGTTAGCATAGAACTTATGGTTTCATCTAACCATTTCAACTGTAAAATAAGACATTGTTGCCAATTTAGTATTTTTTTTTTTTTTAAAGCATTTCACCCCAAGGAAGGTGAGAGTGCCACTAGCAGACAAGGGATTACAGAGACTGAGAGCAAGAGTAAAAAGGTGTGATAGAGGAAAGGATGAAGAGAAGGATGGGGAATTAGATCAAGGCATCTGAAGATGTCGGTTGACATTGCATTTGAATAATTGAAGATTATAGCTATCAGGGAAGCAAGTAAGAGGAAGGGAGTTCCACAGAGGGGCAGTGCGAGACATGAAGCTATTGGAGTAGAAGAGATGGCTACATTTAACAGTTTTGACAGTGAAAGGGTGGGACTGGGATGCCAACCTAGTAGCACGCTTAAATTCATGCAGTTTGGGAACTAGCAAAAGTAACTTGTTGGAGCAGTTACCGTGAAAGTATTTCTAGAAAAGATGCAGGGAAGCGATGTCACATCTGTGAGAAAGTGACTGTAGACAAGATGCCAGATCAGGACCAATCACATTGCATATACGTCTTTTTATTTTGTCGGACCTTGAGACAAACAACGGGGGGCCCCAAACCATATATGGCAGCGGTATTGCACTTAAATTTATAAAGTTTAAATACCATAGAGGAAAATTCATCAGAACAATTACCATGAAAGTATTTATAGAAAAGGTGCAGGGAAGCTACATTACAATGGTGGGAAAGTGACTGAAGCCAAGATGCCAGGTCAAGACCAATACCATTGCCAATTTGGAGTTTATCCAGAATCTGCTTCCCTTTTTTTTTTCTTTTTCTTTTCTTAAATTATGCTTTATTATGCTTTATTGGGAATTAGTGAAAACAAACAAAATAAATAGAAAATTGTTTAGAAACAATGTAAGTATGCATGGGTAGCATTACCCAAAACCAAATAACAAATTAGAAACTATCCATAGCTGTAAATATCCATTGCACAAATACAAAGATATGTTATAAGAATTAAATAAAACAGTTTCAGCAATATATTTGGTTCTTGTACCTTTATCATTTTTGCAATAGATATTTACAACTATGGGTAGTTTTTAATTTATTTTTTATTTGGCAATTTCAATAGTGAATTAATATACAGTGTAACCCGGATATAAGAGAGTTGTCGAGACCGGAGACGAAGTCTTTTATATCCGGGTTTCTCTTATATCCGGGTTTGGTCTATTATATATACATTAACACAGGCTCTAATTTGGGACCAGAGAAAATCTCTCTTATATCCGGGTTTCTCTTATATCCGGGTTTCTCTTATATCCGGGTTACACTGTATAGGTAGAGTAATGGATATTAGCACAGAATGTAAAATTAAGAAGCTGAATTCAAATTCTGGGCTAATTTGTTGCATTCACTTTTACACAAATTCTTCTGGGACAGGCATGAATTTGTTTCTTACTTCCCTTAGTTATGGGTAAATAGCAGGTTAAAGTGTGCTTTTTAGCTTTAGTGGCAACCAGTCTAAGAGAAGGAAAACTGAATTCAAAACCTTTTCAGGTGGTAATAAGAAACCACTCTACAATATTTCCCAATAATGTATGGCAATCATAAGATAATGAAAAAAAGTAATTTGTAGAGTCATGATCTGAAGGGACATGGCATTAACAAAAAATTCAACAGTAAAACTTAAGTTGAACAAATAAAAATTAATGCTGCACTTTTTAAAATTTTCGATTAAGCCAAATCCAGTGTCCTTTTCTTTAAAAGATTTGTAGTGTTTGACTGATTAAAACATAACTGAGAAAATAACTATAGACCTGAAGAGCTTGATATCAAAACTTACATCATTTGTAGTTTTTGTATCTATAAATTTGATCTGGACATACAACTACTTATATGATGATGGGAAAAATTTAATAAAATACTACTTTTTCAGCATGAATTCAATAACACATATTTGAATAGTTTTGCTAAATATGTTACATAGACGTTTTACAATTTTAAAAAGTTTTTAAAGGAATTTCTTCCTAAATGCATTGATTTATGATTTTCTGATAAATTATATAAAAAAAAATATATCCTTATTTAGTATTTTCTTGACCTTTCCTTTTTCTGAGTGGGTTGTTTTATTATTTCAAAAGAAAAATATGTGAAGCTCTCCTAACTCAATTTAACTATTGCCGATAAAAAAAAAGTTATCTGTATATAATAATACTTATAAAATCAAAATACAGTCTTAGATAAAATGATTAAACAATACAGAACTTTAAAACATATTCAGAATAATGAGTATCTGCTTTAATAACTTGAGAGCTTATCCTTTTTTGAAGTTAAATTATAATATTCTACATTGTTTTATCCATAAAAATCATTTTCAAATTCCTTTTTAATATTTGTGAATCCTTAGAAGTAAATTGAATTTTTAGTGGGAAATGACAAAAATAGCATAGAGAGCAAAGCATTTTTTTCAGTATTACAACCCTTTATTGCTTTCTGTTGCTTATTTTCTTTTAAATTTGCCTTGAACATATACTCTTCTGCGAAAATCTATTTTTGAAATTGTGCTTTTCTCCAAAGTCCTATCCAACAGGTAACTTCAAATAACTCTAGGAATGAAAGAAAAAAGCAGCCAAAAAATTAAAGCCAAGAGAAATTAGTTAAAATTTGCAGTGATCAATAAAGATAAATATTTAAACTACAAAGCATGTTCAAAATAGTGTTAGAAAATTTAATTATATCCACTGAAAATCCAATTAGATAAAAACGTTAAAGTATTTCTGGTAAGGTATGCCCTAGAAGGGCAAGTAATGCAATATTTGACTTTCAGTAAATAACTAACTTTTGTTAAAACATTTACTTATCCAATAATTTTGTTTTTGGAGCAAGGCAAAATAAGAGTAGTTTTGCCCAAAGGTTTGTAACCAGAAACATTTTTCAAGAAATGTTTGTTTTAAATACTCAATTTATTCTGTAAGGAGACTTCTTTAAAGGGACTCTTCAACTGTAAATACTCAAGCATCCCTATTCTAAGTTCCCTTGAGTGTTGTTGTAACCCAATGTACTTACCATGTTCATATAGAAGTGTTGGAAGAAGATTAGAGAAAATACAAGATAGGCAAATTTTACCTTCTGGCCAGACATCAGATGTTCAAGGAAAAATGTAAAAATAATGCTTGCTTTTTAAGTTAATTTTTTTTAGTGAAATTATCCTCTTGTCATTGTTAATGATTTTGCTGTTATTTATTATTTTACTTATATCCTTATTCATTTGATATTATTCTCGCAAAAGTAAATTTTTCCAATTCATTAAACTACATCAGTTAACTAACAAAATTAAAATATCTGGTAAAACAATGATGAAAGCCTACCTCCATTAACAGACATTAGCAAAACAGAGCTGAGTTTAGTTTACTCAAGAAAATGTTTGATATTTTCAGTTCAGTAATGATAGATCAATTTACTTAAGATAAATAATGATAAACATGTTTGAACTTTCAAAATTGTATCCAAAACATTCCTTTATCTGATGGAAAGATTTTAATAGTTTTTTCTATTTTGAGAATAACAAAACAATACAATCATGTTATTGTTAGATTTTTACAAAATGCTAGCTTCTTTATCCTAATGATTTTAAAACAAGTGATTAATAAAAAAAAATGATAAAATGGTAACAACTCCTTATGATCTAAGGTGCCACTTTAGATCTCTTTTAATTCCTGCAATAAACTTTAATTGAAGATTGGCTTTAGAGAATGTGATAAACTTTTAAAGCACTTACAGATTTCAGAATTAAAATGTTTTTATTTTGTATTTTCTAACCTTCAAGAGAATCTTACCTTTTATGTAAGCATGTTTTACAAGCTACTGAGTCCATTGGTATGAAGAACAGAGTGAACAATTATCAGTGATTCTGAAATAGGTATGTTAAAATATACACTGACTTAGAAAATAATTAATAAGTGTTACAAAACTGAAATGTGAACAAGTCAAAAAAGTTATTTTACATTATTGTTAAGATGAAAACAAAATACCTGTGTAAAGCAAAAAAGGTTTATTAAAAGAAATCTTTCAAACAAAAAATTGTTTTTAGTGCAATATATCAAAATCTACAACTTTCATAACATATACAGTGATATTTATTCCCTTCTGTCATTATGTATTATAAGAATATATATTTTATTTTCATTTTTCGTAAGCATCCATTTTACTTTTGTTATTGCTTCAAAGTTATGATCAAAATATTGAGTAAAAGGCTTTTTATCAAAATGCCATTTTATCTTGTCAATTGTATATATAAAATGTGTTCAGTCATTCTTGAAGATAAAAAATTTTCTATAAATATTCTCATCTGATAGAATGAAAGTGAAAAATGATAATTTTAGTTATGGAACATGACAAGGAAGATGATTAAAAATTACTTTTAAACTGAATATTTTCCAAAAGTTAACTTGTTTGCGAATCAGTCTCTCTTTCTAACCACAAGCCTTGAACACTGATTCATTGTAAAATAAATTTGATCCTGAACTGCTGAGAAAATAAAGGTTTTATGTAGATGAAATGATTCCTCAATGAGAAACATCAAACACGGAAAATTTAAACTTATTGAATTACCATTTACCAGTAACACAATATCAGATTCTATTATCTAAATCAATGTTTTTACCATAAAATTGGTATTAACCAAATGATGATGGCAGAATTTTCAGTCTATACTTATGATACTAAGTTAATTTCAACTTACATAATTTTATTAGAAATATTTACAATAAATTTTTTGCTGGTGTGAGATTTTATGGTGCATCTCAAAGTTTGTCATATTGTAAATTGTATATAATAATAATAATATAATTATTAGTATTTATGCTTATATTTAGTTCTATAGATTGCTATGGATTGTAAGAAAGATTTCATTTAAAAAGTAAAGTATTTTAAGTTACAGTGTGATAGAACACAATAGTTGGAAAATGTGAAAAAGTTTTACAGATATAGAACAATAAAAGTAACTAAAATTATAGGTAAGATAACAAGAAAAATGACTAAAACATGTAATTTGGGTGAAGAGGTACATAAAAAATAATGATTTTTAGTGATGATTGTAGAGCTACATTGTATGGATCACTTGGATGTACTAGAGTTTGTTATCCTCCGTGAAAAGAGTTAACAGAGAAGGCATCATGTGGCTGGGGAAGTGGGCTAGTATTGTAGTCAGCAAAATTATAGACTCTTTTGAAGGTATCAGATAAGTACAAAGAATTATTGTAACTTAGAGATTTTTGTTTTACTGGTACAGGTCACATCAAAGAATGTTTAAACTCAAGAGTATATTCATGTATGTTTCACATTCTGTTAAATTGTCAATTGTCCACCTTGCCAAAAATGTTTAAAAAAAACACCAAATTAATCTAATAAAAAAAACTTGATCCATCATTAAAAAAGAAGTATGAGAAGGAAAAACAATATTCAAAGAAACTTTGCAAGTGTTTTGACCAGCAGTAGTAAAAGGATGTTATCCTGCTGCAGAATAATACAAGACATCATACTTCTCAAAAATACCTTGCAGAAACTGATGCAATTAAGCATGAAGTCCTCCACAACCATCTCTATTCACTGAAAATGCCCAAGCAATTACCACTTTTTCATGGCCTTGGATGTATAGCAGGTGGAAATTATTGCGGATTGTTGAAAACACTTTCTGGTAGTTTTTTTTTTATTATGACATAATCATTTGCAGTATTGTCGATTATAATGGTAACTTTGACCAATAACGTTATGCGTGAACCAAGTTCTGATGTTTTAATGTTTGTGGTTCAAAATGACCCTTTATTTTATTCCAATATAATATTACAAAAGCGTTAACTAATACATTTATACAAATGAACTTCAATATATCCCTGTTTGAATGATTTTTGTTATGAGAAATTATTATTGTTATACATTACCCTGACTTGAATTACCATTTTGGTTGTTATAGTAACATTTATTATCCATTTTGCACTCTAGTATTTTTATATATGTCATAATCAGTCACTTCCTGGAATTTTAAACTAAAACCTTTATTCCATCCATGGTAGGCAGATTCTTTTAATTTAAGCTTTAAGTACTTTTAATTGTGAGTTCAATTCTTGGGTTAGGTAGTGAAAGTCATGTGATTAAGTAGAAAAGCAAAAATGATACTGCAGAAAGATAGAGTAACTATAAAGAATTTGCTATGATGGATAACAAAATAAGAGGTGACTAATTTGAAATTTTATTAATGTTACTGAATATAAAAGACATCAAAAGACAGTAGAGAAGTATAAAATATTGTGACTATAACAACAAAGATGAATTCATTAACTTGAATAGATTAATGTACATATGAAAAATATCCGTAACTGATCATCTTTAACATTTGAAGTAGTTCTGAAAGTCATTCTGACATGTTGCATTTGTTTTACCTTTTCACTTGTAATTAGTAAAGTGATTACTTATTTTGTAGTCCTCTTTTGTTCTCATGTATTGTCTTTTCGACAATAAAATCACACTTTATGATTTTTAAAAAGGCCTGGCAAGTTAAGTCATTCATTGAATTTGAAGTGGACAGATGGTATGAATACAAGTTAAAGAATATTCTGCTATACAAAAATCAGAAAATACTTGGTGAATTTGACACTTAGTCTAACCAAAACATCTCAGCAAGAAGACTGCATCTGAGAATCATGAAAAAAGAATGAACCTGATTGTGGATTTAGCTGTGCGAACAGACCACAGAATGAACATGAAGGAGATTCAGATATTGGAAGAATAACTGCACTCAGCTTGAGAGCTGAAAAGGATATAGATTATGAAGGTTTATAATTGTAGATGTAATGAAAATGGAGGAGTTTGAAATCATAAATAGAGTTAAGATTATACAGAGTACAGCATTGTGAGGGTCAGGAAAGATACTGAGAAAGGTTTTGATACTCATTCTTCAGTAAAAACTTTTAGGTATCTGGTATCAATATACAAATACATAAATAAAAAAGAATATCAATTATTATTGGCCTGTATAAATTAATGTTAATGAAAATAGAATTTGATTAATAGTTCTTTGCACCAAAGATATGCATTGATTTTATATGGACTGTGTTTATGATACAATGTCAAACTTTTCTTTGCCAACTCTTTGTATCTGTTCTTTTTTTCAATGTAAATTATAGAGTAAGTTTAAGCACTGATTTAGAAATAAAATTAAGTGTATGAAATACATAAAATATGTATTATGGCAAATGATGTGGTAGCTTTTGTTATAAATTTCTTAATCATTATTTTCAAAAATATCTAAATTGAATACACAGAAATTTTCGTAGATATTTTTTAACCACTTCAAAGGCAATAATGCCACTAAGATGCAAGGGGCGACTGGGAGTCAAAGAGAATTGGAAATACTTTAGAAAGAGCCAGAAGCCCAATTCTAAACAAAAAACAATGGGATAAACCTCTATTCCTATTCAAAAGGCGAGGGAAGGGTGTGCTAATGAAAAATGAATATGTGATTACCAGACTGCAGCCCTTAAACTAATTGTATAAGACAGATATTCACATATTTCATAATATCTGTCTATATTTCTGAGATTATGTACATTATTCGGACTATTGTTCTCATCTTTTTGTCGCCATATTTATTACATTTTGGCAGTCGTATGCTCCGGCCTTCTTCAGATAGTTGGAATGTCAAACTGAACCCTTTATTTCGCTCACTGGGGTAGACTGTTCTAGTTCCACGTGCCATGTTTAATGGATGTCAGTTATCTCCTGTTAATTTGAAAGTTCTCCTTAACTGGGTATTGAACTCACACTCTTTGGGTCCTGTCACTGGATCTAACCAATGCCTTTGTCATTTTTATGATCTAACCAACACCTTTATCATTCATACACAGATGTCCTTGAGGACATCTGTGTATGAATTTCTGGGTATTATAAACCTAATGTCTTCAGCAACCATTTTTACCAGTGCTCATATTGCCATTTTTTTTTCTGTTATCTTTACATTTTTTACCAGAGCTCATATTGCAACTTCGTTGTTATTATCATTTTTCTCTGGCACTCCTTATTACTGGTTCCCATATTGTATTCATTTTGATGCTTGGTCGGCTCAGAAGATTTTTGTGGCCTAGCATATGTGCTGATTCCTTAACTTTATGAATTTTCCAATGGTGTTCCTTGTCTATGATCTCAACCTGATTCTACAGAGGGCGGGGATCTCCCTTTTCTCTCCATATGTGGTCAGCCACACCTGATTATTCCACTTCCCCTCATGTTACAGCTTTCTGGTGTTCTTGAAGCCTTACCTTAAGGGGGCGGCCTGTCTCTCCTTTATATTTCTTTCCGCAGCTGCACAGGATAGCGTACACAGTCTTTAGTCATGTTCTCCTCTATGGGGGGATCTTACATGGGAGAGATATCTGCGAAGTGTCGTCAAGCTTTTGAAGGTTGTCCTGATGTTATATTTGTATTTTCTCTGATAACCCCTTCACATAAGGTAGGCAGTTTTCTGAGTGTTGTTGTCCTCCTCCTCTTCTTGTACCTGCCTATCCCAGTTTTTTGGGGGCTGCTGCCATGTATACAGGGTAGTTGTTACATTGTAGGGTACTACTTATACTGACCAATTCTTTATCTAATGTCTCTGGGTCGACACTTATGACCTTTGCTTGGTGTTGTAAGCAGCAGACAATCCCTTTCTTTATGCTGTATGGCTGTAAATATGGAGACAAAGATTCGGACAATAGTCCGAATAATGTAAATAATGTACATTTCATAATGTTTATGAACAATGTGTGTCATCATCTAACAAACTAAGTGCAAGTGATCCAGTGGTTATATGACGATATCTGGATTCCACAAAGGATTTTTATTATTTTATTGTTTAATCATATTGGTGAATATTTTTATAATGACACATTACCAATATAGCTTTAATAATGATTTTTTGAGGGCCCATTATAAATTGTTTTTATTTCACTGAAGTATTGGTCAAATAACAAATATTTTCTGTCATATGATTATAGAACAGAAAAAAGAATTGCAAGAATATTTGTTCCTTGGCCTTTTAACTGGAATCAGTGCAGGGTATCTCATATAATTAATGGAGAAGACCTCCAGTCCTGCAGGATTCCACTTCTGCAGCAGCACCTCCCTTATTGCACTAAAAGAGGTGGTAGTCAGTGAAATATCTAAATGCCAGCTTGACAATGGTCATGGGCAATTTTTGAACTAGCTGAAAGCAGTCCCCACTTTAAAAAGACCTAATGTCATTGTGGGGAGGTAAGTAAATAACCTCTCCATTTCCTTATTTAGTACCTGCTAATTTAATTTTCTATCAAGTGTCATTTGAAGTACTTATCTATATGTCCCTTCCATAAATAATATTTATAGAATGTATATCATATTTTTGTATTTATATATGGTTTTAATTTTTTAAAATCAAAAACCATCTAAATTGCATCAATGATATTATATTTATGATATTTTCTATATTTATTTTATATTTATTATAGTTACGTCAGATATGATATTGTAACTGGATGATGACTCATATTGCTTTTACAGTTTTAGATGTATAATTCAATATAGACATTTGTAAATGCATGTTCATTTGTCAGGCCTTTTATGTAATTAAAAATAAATTAGTAGGTATCGCAGATGAAAATTTCAAACAGGTACTAGGTGTTATCTGATTGCATCTTCTTAATCTACATGATTAAAGAAACTTAGCAGTTTTTATTTCATCAAAATATCTCAAACCGTATAATTTTGGCAGATTTATTTTTATTTTTACACATGTGCTTGACTTAATCATTTTTTTTTTGTCTATTATGAATTAGGACAAAATAGCATATTTGGACTCCTATATTTTAAAAAGCAATTAAGAACAACAGTTAAAATTATACTAGCTTGTTAGGTACATAACAAAGAAATTAATAATAAAATTACAGATAGTATCACTGCATATTTCTTAAATAAATTCAGTCTGAATATGCAAATTTTATAAATTAAACGACATGCAAACAACTCATAACCTGAGGTTTGACATTTCATAAAACTGGAAATAAGACCCACATTCATCCCAATTTTCAAATATCACATTATGACTATACCAGTAACATGCCTAATTTGGGGGGGAGTGATAGAATGGATTCTGGATTATTCCATTTGAAAATTGAAAAAAATTGCTTTTTAACCTTTTGTCACAAGGTATTTGAAAAGCCGATTTTAGACCTGTTTGAATTGTGTCATAAAATGAATACTTCTTACACGAGAAACACCAAATTTCATATCTAGCCATTTCTGGGGGTGCTCTTTCCATTTATCATGGTTAAAATGACCTAAAATCAACAGATTAGAATGTATATACAGCAGATTCTGAACAAGTACAGTCCTGACTCAACATGTACAATTTCTGTACTGTAGAGAGAGAGAAGCTTAACACACGCCAAGCAATACCCACTAATAATCCGTATGAAATAAATATTACTAAGAAATAATAATAAATTAGGAAAATGAATATTAAATCATAAATTTGTATCTAGATAGCAATAAATCATAACTAAAATCCATCCATTAGATAATTTAAAAAGTAAGAAAATTGTTTGAAGGAGTAACTTTAAACAAAATGTTACTTGGTAATTGAAATGCTGATAATTATTGTGAGAATACTGCAAAAACATAAAAGACATTCTAGAATTTTTTTGTAGAATGTTTTTTATCTCATTCTTTGAATATGGACATTTTTCGATCAATAAATTCCTACGTTTTTTTGGGTTTTTTTCCTGATTTGAATCTGAGCGTAAAGTAAACAAATCTTTTTTATTCATATTTTTTAAGACGAAAACGGTTTTTAAATCCCATTGACATTTTACATATCATAGAAAATTAATGTTTAAAACAAATTCTTAGCAATTTACTTGAAAATTTCGTCCATAGAAAACATGCTGGTCGATTCTTTTGTGTTCGTGTTGACGCTGTGTATTGAGTCTCGCGTGGAGTTGAAATGATAGCCGAGCAAGTCGCACATGGTTACACATAATCGCACACACGCAAAATGGAGCTATCATTTCATATTTGATTTTGATTTACTTTCATAGATTATTAAATGAGAGTTTTAATGATATATTTTATGTGTTTTTATTTTTACAAGAAGCATTTGAATTTTACAATCAAACTTTTCATTTGAATTGTTTACAAACTTTTTATTAAAATTAAAAAAATACAAAATATATGAAAATGAAGCTTAGAATGTTAACTTTCAAATTAACGTGTTACCAAAATTGTAATAAGCCATGCGGAGTGCGCATATTACAAAATTTGGGGAAGTCTAAACTGCCGTCAGTGAAAAAAATGGCCAAAATTTTGCGAAATCACCAAAATGTCTCTATTTTCAAACTGTAATGATCATCGCACACTGTTGTACATATGAAAATAAATAAGATAGAAACAAAGTTCATGAAATAAGCTTTTATTTGGTATGCATTATGTTTTTATGGAGATATTGAATGAAATAACACGGCGAGTTGAATATATGCATTTTTTAGTGTTTAGTTAAGAATTTCATCGGCTGTAAGCTGAGTGTTGGGATACCTAATATTAGATAATCAAGATATGATTAACAAATTAGTGAGGTCAAATTTATTAGTATTTTGATGTTTTACACCATCATAATACATAATTATTTATTTTGAAACTTTAATGTGTTAAACAATTAAACTTTTAATTACTGTATTTCAGTAACAAGGCTTTTTAATGTAATGGTAATGTCATCTTAAAGTTAGAAAACAAGCATGATGTGGAAATTTTAGCATTTACACTTATTCTCATCATTATCAGAAATTGTAGATTATAAATTTAAAATGTGAAAAGCAACTATATATGCTTGATTTAAAAACTGACAAACATTTAAAAAGATTCATATTTATAAAAAAATCCTTTTATTGTTGACCACATAGTAAATTAGATGTTATGGACTAAATTACTATATAGTCAACAATAAAGGGATGTTTCAAATTCAGCACTATTTTAAAATACATTTTCCTTCTAGAGAAATTTCTATTCTAAAATTAAGTTTCACCATTATTTAAATTGTAGGTCATGTTAAAGAACTATGTTTTAAACAATGATCTTAACATTATTGGAAAATTATATAGAATTAATCTTTTGTGAAATACATGATTTCTTAGTTCATCTTATATCAATTTATATTAAAATAACACTGAAAAGGAAATATAAAAAAATGCTTTTTTTAATGTGACTCTGAAATGTATTTTTGGCTTGGGGTGAATAGCTGTTCACAAGAAATGTAGAATCCCAAGAGAAACTATTAAGAATATTGTTGCCTGATAATGTGCCATCCACAAAAAGTATAGCAGAAATTTAATGTGTCGACAATCCTTTTATACTTTGTAAAGAAAAAAAAAAAAGAATTGTTGAAGATGCCAAAATCATTATCATAGATTTGCAACTGAAGCAATAGGGCCGGGCTCTTAGATGAAGGTAGCATATAAAATGGTGCATTAACTTGTGAAAAAAAACAAATAAGAAACTGTGTGATAAAAGAAAATCATTCAAAAGGTGTGGGAAATGAACATTCTTGATTACAATACTCATTTTCATGATCTGTTAGTAATTAAAAAAGAGAACACAAGAGAAAAAAGAATGTAAGGAAAAAAACAAAAAACAATAAAAAATGAATCTAGGAGAGGTAACTGAAACTAATGCTTTTTTCTCAAATGTACCATAACGGGTTGGTTTGTGCTCTAATTGTTTGATTAGTTGTGTGTGTGTGACTGGTGCTGTTGGACTGAGAAAAATGGACTCCTCAATCTATGTATTTGTATTGCCATTGTGCATGTAAAAAAAAGAAAGATGGGAAAGTCAAAGTAAAAGATCCTCTTTGAAGATAACTGGTCTCCATGTAGTTTAGTACTATTGCCCATTCGCCACCACTTTAGGCACCTATTATGACTACTCTTCCTTCTACTCCCTTATATTCCACTTTCTCTTTCATCGTAGAGAACATTCCCTTCAAAATTTTTAACTTCTGAATAACTATCTTTTAGCTAATGTTTTCCATTATTTTATCATTTAAACTCTTACTAGTTCTTAAAAAAAGCCTTTTTCTCATTTTAAACAGAATTCTCTTAAGATATTCTTTGAGCCACTAAAAACTTTACATACTCTTTCCCCACAAATACTCCCCCTCTTATTTAACTATTTCCACTTCACTTTTCTTTTTTTTTTATTCTAGTTACCTTTATTTTTCTGTAATTCCTCTTTTGGAGGCAAAGTTGGTAAGCATCAGACTGGCTAATTTGCAAACTGACTTTTACTTCATGTTGCAACTTTTTTCACTAAATTCACCATGTTAACCAGGTTGGAATGGAATGAAAAATAAAGCAAACATAAAAAAAAAGTTCTCTTTTGCTTTTCTTTTTTCTGTGGTGATATTAGCAGCCAAGACAACCTTGATAATGTAACTATAGATGATGGATGCCTATAACTAATGGTTCTGTACTGAGTCAACATCCACCAATTAGGACTTCACTCAACCCTGATGTGGTTACACCTGGTTAGTTTTAGATCATTTTCCTTTGTAATTAATTGATTATCTGATGCTTATTCCCATGGTAACCACCTCTCGTTTGCACAATCACCAGAACTATTGCTATAACCAATGCCAACAACAATTTCCAAATTACAATTAATATTACTATCTTTTCTTTCTCTATTACAATGAAACTATAACTTTGGCTTTAGTATAAAAGAAAAAAGATGCATGCAACTTTGTTTTTAAGTAAACATTTTAGAAAAAAGTGTGAAGGATTTTATAAGCATGTAAATGTCCTTCAATGACACTATGACTGAATTTAATCCATTAAAAAAAATGAGTCATATTGAATAATATCAGTTCAAAACTTACTGGTAACCAATTACATATTTGTTGGTTTTTAAATTTATGATATATCTGAATAAAGTTATACATATCTACATGCACCCCCCACCACCAAATGCAGAGTAAAAGCTTCAAGATTTGTAATGAATATCTTTTGGTAAAGAAATAACAGTGTAATGATGATCATAAAGATCATCTGAACGTGATGATTTAACTCAACAAAAAGTTAAAAGTAAAGAAGCAAATAGTCTGAAGTCAAAGTATTCTATAGATTTTGTAAAAATTAAGCTTAATGTTAAGTAAAAGCAAAGATTAAAAAAGTGACACGCATCTATATAATCATGTTTTTATGTTTTTATTTCAGTTATTAAAAAAATTTTCATAAAAGTAAACTCTTGCTTGTAACCCAGAAGCTACTTGAGTATTCAAGGCATTTTATCCAAAGACAAATATCTACTTATAAGACAATAATGTCCAAGTGTGTGTGTATGTGTTTTTTTGGGGGGGCGGGGGGGGGGCTATTTATGTTTTCAAAACATTTCTAAGGAGTAGCTCATCTTTTTTTACCCAAAGTTCTTTATCAAATCTTTCATTTGTACCTTTAAGTTAATGTGCCGTCGGAAGATCAAGGATAGAAAAAAAAAATCAGAATGAAATTAAGAATGAAAAAATTGTGCAAAAAGCTTGCGGGGACTTCAGCATTATCTTCAAATTGGGAAAATATATTAAAAAAAGCTTTTATTTTATATGATTACAATTTAAGAATCATTGTTGAGGCATTAATTTTTTTTTTTTAATTTTTCAGATAATAAAATTACTAAACCAATTTGAAGCCAAAAATTAATCTGTGTGTTAAGCAGAAAATTACTTTGTAAAGAAAGAAAATTTCAGTAAAAGCTTTGATTCTTCAAGACTTACTTTGATTCAGAATTTGAAGAGAATGATTCTAAACAGAATTACTTCATCCAAACAAGATCGATTAAATGATTGATTCTGTCTTGCTTGGCATATTTAAAAAAAAATAATTTTTTGACATAGAGGTAATTAAGTAGTAAATTAGTTGCAAATTAATGAATTATCTCAGTATTCCCTACTTAACTTTCTTGTATGAATTTATTCTTAAGCTTCATATATATATATATATATATATATATATATATATATATTAAAATAATATATAATTTTAAAACAATGTCAAAAGAACTGAAAAGTTGTCTTGTATGTTTACACTTTTCAGAATTTTTATTTATCTATACTATAAATGTTTTTATTTTATATAAAAAATGTACAGTACACATATTTTTATTTAATTAATTTTTATTTATAATAGAATATAACAAAATACATGAAAAACTGAAATTAAAAAAGTGATGAAAGGTTTTGATCTTATTGCTATTTACTATTAGCAATAAGATCAAGGCTTTTCAATAATTTTTTTAATTTCAGCTTTTCATGTACTTTTTATTATACTGTATTACATACATATACTGTCTTACATATTTGTTGTCTTAAATAATTCATTTATTAACATGAACAGTCAAAGTGGTTATGTTAATACAAATTAGATTAAAAGGTAAAGAATTTCTAATAAACATTATCCCACAATTATATCTAAAAACAAATTACTGGAAATTATCCACAAGTTTATTATTATTATTATTATATAAATTTTAACTATTATTTCTTTTATTTCTCTTGTTATTCTAGACTATTAAATCATTTTAGTTGAAAAATACTAAATCAATTAATCTGGTATTTTTCTAAGCTATTATTAAGGATACTCAAAATGTTTTACATCAATAATAAAATGCTTTATTTTGTGGAACTTAGAAGACTGCAATCTGAAAAAGATCATGTATAACAATTAAATGCACTATAATCTTATATATTAAACAGTGAGTCATTGAAATTAGCAACATGAAAGTACTTATTTACTTACTTGATATATTCATATTTAAAATTTCATCATTATACATACTAGAAAATTTTATAAACTGAAACCAAAAGTATATGATACCTTTTGAATTTTGATTAAAATATTATCTAGCAAATACTTTTTAAGGCTTCACTTGGTTAAATTCAAAGATGTGTATTAATATTTATGTATAGAATGGGAACATTAGTTGATGTCTTAAGCATGACATAGTTTTACTATTTTGAATAAAGGATCCATACTTTCAAACTGAAGCACTTTGTATAGCTTCACCCCTTTTGTTCCCAAGATCCTGATATACACTTGTAGATTTTTATTCAAGTGAAACTCATGCTTAAATTTCTCTCTTAGGTTGAGCCATAAATAATTTCAGTTTTTTCTTTATAAAATTTTATTCTTCAACAAATAAAGTAGAATTACATTTTATTTAATTATACACATGCCATTGTTTGCAGTGACTTGTTGCCATTTATCCAGCAGCTCTTTGATACCTTTTGATTAAAATTTCACAGATTTTGATGTGAAAACATTATTGGCAAACTCTTGAACCTGGTTTTCATGAGAACATTTTCCCTATAAAATCATTTTGCAGTAAGCAAAAAAAGGGAATAGTACAAGTTCAGGTGAAGAAGGCAGGATGGGGAGGACATACAAAATATAATTTTTTTTTCTTGTGTTATTCCTATTGTATGTGGACTTGCATTACCATGGAGATCAACAATTTTCTTATTGACAAGCACAGGGTGCTTTTCAACATTAACTTTTATACTTACATTACAACTGCTTGATGTATAAATGTGCATTTAGAGTACATTTCAAGAATAATATGACAATCCCACCACACACACACACACACACACACACACACACACACACACACACACTATATTTCTTCATGGAGCTCAGCTTTTGGAATTGGTTGTAGAAATTTATTCTTGTCAATTCATTGCCTTTGTTACATTGAACATTTTTATATAATCCATTTTTCATCACTTGTTATATTTTTTAATGAATATTTAGTTAGGATGATACATTTGTCTTTACAATTGGTTCTCAAAAATGAAATCAATATTCAATATTATATCTCAAAAATGAAATCAATACTCAATATTATATATCTATATACAAGTTTATGAATGCTATGTATGTAAAAAGCTACTGAAAGTTTTTTCTTTGCCTGAGGATAATTTTGTATATTGAAAATAAGCAAGCTTTTGTGTGTGCAAATATGCTTGTATGCTTTCTGTCAGAATTTCTGGGATGAGGACTTAACATTATTTACATGTAGACTATTGTCCTCATCTTAAATATGAGGAGAATAGTCTGCATGTAAATAATGTATGTATCTTATATATTTCATGCATATTATTATAATCATTTAATATACATAGATGACTATTAATACATATTTACATGTAACTGCTAATAATTTTATAACTAGTTTTGTTATACAGCTAAATGTGTAATAAAATGCTGATTGTTTTACCAAAAGAAATTATTTTTCTTTTTAATAAAAACAAATCACTTATCTCTAATGATGAAATTTCGTATTGTTCATAAGTTTTAAGAAATTTAAATGCATTAATTGACAATAGTTTATAAGTATATGTGCATTATATAACCTACACACACCATTTACTACCAAATAACATTACAAAATTGTGAAATCAATGATAGTCCAAAAATTGATTGTGTGAGTTTGTCTACTGTGTGAACCTTGGAAAAATCCTATAGAATAAGCACAACATTTGATGAATTTGATATTAGTGGTCATAGTGTTCAAAATTGTTAGAGAGGTTTTCAACTGGGAATAAGATATTCATGATAAATATTGTCACAGGTAGCTGATAATCATGAATAACAGCAAATTAAGGACTTGTATCAAATTTGCTTCAAACACATCAGATGATTACATTAAGGCTCAACATAAGCATTTAAACTAGATATTTGTATTTACATTCTCTCTGTTATATATATATATATATGATACACAAAGAAATGGTTACTCAACAAAGTGAATAAAATAAACAAGCCAAACAAGGGTTTTTATTAATATACAAGATACCAATATTCATATTGGTACTCCTATAGCAGTGAATGCTGGACTGTCCCATCACAGATGAAGAGACTTGAGGCCACAGAAAAGTTCTACAGAAGGATGCTGAGAATACCATGGACTTGAACATGTGAGCAACAAAGTTTTAGAGACAATGGAAACTAAACTGACACTTATATGTAGCATCAGGAAGGAAGTTGAAATAGAAATTTCAACTTTCTTTTTCTGATACACATAACAAGGAAAAAAGGTCTGAAAAATTTGATACCCACAGAACATACTGAAGAGAAGTAGGTCAGGGGACAGCAGCATATTGCCTACCTATTGAGCTTGTGTAAATGGATGGCAGAAAAGGGATTAGGAGTTATAGCAAAAAGAAAAATATTACTAAGGACTACAAAGGACAGGAAGTTGTGGAGAACCATGATAACCCATATGTGGATCCACTCTATAACTGATGAGTTTTTGAACCTAATAAGAGCCAACAGAAATACTATTTAATATATAAAATATTTAACAAATGTAGAGAATAAAAGTGATGTCATTTTTAATAGAAGCACATGCTGTTCTTCTCATAAAAATAAGTTGTCATATCTCTGCTCATATTGGACCACACATGGTACTTGTGCACACACTGTTACTGGCAGTCATAATAAATTTCAGATCATTTATTTTGTTAACTATGCCAACAAACACCAGGTTCCAGGACTCGTGATTTAAAAAAAAGAAAAAAAGAAAAAAATCAGATTTCTTTCAGTCTTGGCACTGAGAGAACAAAAGCATTCAATAATTAATAGATACATCCATCCCTGCAAAAGATCATAAAGAAGCGATAAATTCCATAGTATTCACTACTTACTGAGTTATAAGCACATTTATGGAAGTCTAAAGCCTTCTGATACTTTTGACCAAATTCATATGAGGGGCTTTTGAAAAACTTCTCACCATAAACAAGAAGTCTTTACAAAAAATTAAAAAAAAACATTCTAATGATTAAACATTTGTTCATATTTCAATAAGTAGGTTAAGGTCAAGAACTTTTCAGCACTACATGTGTGTATATATATATATATATATATATATATATATATATATATATATATATATATATATAAATAATTTTTTATACTGTAATTTCCATTGCAAGACGTCTACAACAACATCCCTGTCCACATTCACAATAAAGATTTTACTGATCAACAACACAACTATCCTACAACAAGAAAATAATAAATTCAGCTACAGATCTTAGAAGAAATTTATATTAAAAAATTCAAAGCCAGCACTGAACAGAATAAACTATAAATACTGCAGTAATGTTCTGAAATGCCTGTAAAGGAACAGTTTTTTCACACTTTAATGCATGGGTGACCATGACATTATAACATAGAAATAAAAATTCCATAATGGATAATTTTTCATGTTCTAATGAACGCTCAGTACATTGTCAAACATTTTGCATTTAAAAACATAATGAAAAATTACGGTAATGGATAGCAACACACAGCTTTGTATAAATACTTGTACCCCTGAACAACATATAGTTTTGTACTACTTGCACCCCTGAAGATGATCTTGGAAGAAGATCAAAAGTACTTGGGAAATGAAAATAAAAGAAATTTAAACAGTTATAGCACATTTCTCTCATCCTTTAATATCAGTACACAAAAGGTTATTCATGAGTATGAATGGATGTTGTTAAAAATTAGCAGACATAATGTCTGTAATTTATTCAATCAGACGTGCCTAAAAGAGAATTTGCTGCCTAGATACACAAATTGATATATATATATATATATATATATATATATATATATATATATATGTATATATGTTTGTGTGTGTATTAAATTTCCTATTTACTCAGAATCTTTATTCAAATATATATAAACTTTTAGACAGGATTTTTCTCTTTCATTTATTAATCCCTTTATATATCAGTCATAAAGTCAAAATTTTATAATCTATATGTATGTAAAATATTTTACCATTACCCTGTAAATCCTCTCAATAATTAATGAATATAGAAATTAAAATTCTCAACATACAAGAAAAACAAATATTTTTTCATCTTTAATGAAAAAAGCTTGCATAAATGTTTATTTTTTTTTCTATTTTAATATGCAACTGATGCTTAAAGCAAAGGCCATTATAGAAAACTTAGAAAAACAGCCATTTTGCTCAGCTTTCTGATTGATTCAAGGAACACCATAAATCACTTCAGTAATCTCTATGACTCTTTTTATTACAACTGACAAACTTTTCTTTCTTTCTACTGTTTCTTATTAAAATTCTTTTTTAAATATAGCTTTATTCTCTCTTTCTTCATTAATATATTTTCATTACAAGGGTGTATCTGTTCTGTACTTTTATATGCATATTTATGTAAGAACATGTCATCATATAAGGATATGTGTGTTGGATGTATACGTGAATGATCTTCTATATAGAAATGTGTGTTATACATGTGTACATATTTTCAAATATATCAATTTTATTTGTTTTTCACTCTATTTATATGAATATATATGAAAATACATATGTATATATTTATTTTAAATGTGTATGCTTATGAATAACCCTATTTCTGTCAGCTTGTATCTGTTTTTGAATCCTCCCTATATATATATATATATATCTATACTTTGAGGTACATTTTATTTTAATATAAATTATATGAAATAATATAAGTCAAGATTCAATTTTCAAATTCTTATAACTGGAGATATTTTGTGGTCTATGAAAATACAACTCCATTCATCACAGATAATTCCAGCAGTATTCCTTTAGATAGGTAATAAATTACTTTTGATGCAAAATATATCTGAAAAAGCTGATAAAGATATATATATATATATATATATATATATATATATAGATTCACAGTAAATTCTAAAATGTATTTTTAAATATTTTAATGTGAAAAAGTGAAAATCAATGTTCATTCAAAAAGATGAAATAAACAGCTTTATGAATTAGTTTTGGAAAAATTTATACCAAGAAAGGCATAAATAAAACTTATTAATGAAAAAGAAAAAAAGTAAGATTTGAAATGTATTCCTTTTATGACATATTTATTAATAGCTGAAGGATTAAGATGTATCATTCTAGAATAACAGGGTTCTGATGCTGTTGGAATTTAATTGTTTTATTTTTTATAACTTTGCAAATCAGCAGAAAGATTTCCTGACATGCCTAAAATGGTCTTCTTTGATTGCTTATTTATTGACATTCTGTGACAACTATTTGATGATTTTTGCTGACCTTTTGAGGTTTTAGTTGATTAATAAGTTGATACACAGATCTATTTTAGAGTTATTCATATTGTGACTAATCAGTAAATGCTTATATATATTACTAAATATATATAAAAAAAACTGAGATACTAATAGCTCTGTTCTTATATACAAGTTCATAAGCAAAATATGTAATACATAGTCATCTCCTTTATTACATATATGAGATCTAGTCACACAGCAATCTAAGTATTTGCTTAACCAGCCACACATATATATATATTGTGTGTGTGTGAATACTCAGTGTCAAATCTATATACATGCATACATATACCTGTCTATATATTAATATCTATCATCCATAATATTTTTCCTTAATCTCTACACTCATTTGACAAAATCTAATTCTCCTCCATATATAATGTATCCATGTACACAAAGATAGTGTATCTTGTATTCATCTGTATTTATGTATACAGAAAGAAAATAGTTTTTTAACCATGTGCTTGCAAAGAAAATAAATAGAATCATGTGGAATGATATGGAAATAACAGGGGGTGGGTGAGGAGGCCAGTAAGTGTCTTTTGCCATGCATTTATTTAAATCCCTAGCCACATAATTGGATCCTCATGTAATGGGAGACATTGTTACTTTCCCGGATTAACTTTGAAGATGAAACATCCACTTGTCACAAATCATTGCAAACAATTACTTCCAAAGTAATCAAAATGTACTCCATCTGAACAGAAAGCGATATAAAGAACATACTATGTGCTTTTATAAAATATATATATATTTATAAGTAGCTGTTTCTCTGCATGTGTATTTATGTAAGTGATATTTCTGTGTATGTATATATGTATGTATATCATATATGTATGTATATATGTATGACGTGTACATGTGAGTGTGCACATATGGATGCTGAAAGAAATATGTATGTATCTATTTTGTGCTTACAAGTGTGCATATAGGCACACGTTTTTTGCTTATATTAATGAGTGTAAGCATGTTCATAATTAAATATGTTTATGTGTGGGTTTGTTCACAATATAATTATAGCTATGTAATGAGTCCACAATGAATAATGTAAGTAGACAGATGATATGAACTTTCTAGATACATACATATAAATGACAGATGCATGAATAGTATGCACATTATATAATTATCCTATCTAATCATTTACTTATCACTATTCCCTTTTTAATGATCTTCTGAAAGCTTTATTTCCTAGGTTGGTGCCACCACTACCTGAATGCTGCTTGAAAATCAATTATGCTTAATTATTATTACTTTATTATTATTATTAGTAGTAGTAGTAGTATTAATATTACTGTTATATAGTTAAGCAGAACATTTTCAAAGTAACATGCATCTTCTTTTTTTTTAATTTCCTGCCATATTTTATCATATAGCATTTCTGTGTGGGTGATTTTGAATAGTAGTGTCCTGCATGTGCCTCCCTGTTATGATTACTATTATTGTAGCTAACATCAGGTTTTGAACGGCAATGAGCCTAACAGAAAGCCATTACTAGATTTATTCAGTCTTAAAGTACCATTGTTGTTATTATTACTCCTTTTTATTTTTATTCCTTTTACAAGAGGCTAATAATTCACTCCAAAAGGATTCCTATCATATAATGGTAATTAACTTCATCATTTCTTCTAATACATGCCAAATTTACAGATTGAAATGTCTTGGCAACTTTGCTAGATTACTTTGATTTTTTTTTTGTTTTTTTGTTTTCCATCATTTGGACTTAATGTTATTTCATAGATTTAACCTAGCACATGTCGGAATCTCTTATCTAATAAAATAATGGGGATTTTATTGAATGAATTTAAACTTTAGTATTTCAAGATATTTTTGTGTAATTTGGTAAGTATATCTGTTAAAATGAGATGTCAGGGTTATTTTCATTTTTGCATAATTTATACGACAGTTTATCCATCACACACTATATATATATATATATATGTTGAATAAATTTACTCTTTAGTATTTCAAGATATTTTTGTGTAATTTGATAAATATATCTGTTAAAATGAGATGTCAGTGTTTTCATTTTTGTGAAATTTTGATGACAATTTATCCATTGTACCATGTATATATCGATATCATATCAAACACATAAGTGCGTGTGTGTATATATATAATATATATATATATATATATATATATATATATATATATATATATTTACAAATTGAAATGTCTTGGCAACTTTGTTAGATTACTATGATATTTCATAAATATGATTGAGATTTAACCTAGCACAAGTCTGAATCTCTTATCTAATAAAATAATTTATGAAGTAATTCTGGCAAGATTGCATGAATGTGAATTAACATGAATTGCTATAATTAATATTTAAAATTAAAACTGTTTATGATCATTTCTCTTTGGAGTAGATTTATTTTAAAATGTATTTGCAATAGATTATTGCAAAAATATGGCAGTAACATTGTGAAATCTCAACTTACCATTAGAATGAACCTTTGAATTTTCTCTGTACTGTGTCCAAATTGTTTTATTTTTAATTTCTGAAAAACGTTCAAAATTTAACATCTGTCTATCTCTCTGAAATGAGGTATAATGATTACTTGCATTATTTACATTATTCAGACTGTTATACTCATTTTCTTTGCCATATTCACAATGTTTCGGCTGTTGTATGCTTCGGCCTTCATGTGATTGGAAATTCAAACCGAATGATTGTTCCCGTTCCATTGGGTCATGTGTCCTCAAGGAAGAGGCATGAAACTAGAACAATCTACTCTGGTGGATGAAATAAAGGGTTCTGTTTGAAATTCCAATCACATGGAGAAGGCTAGAGAGTACAACGTCCGAAATGTTGTGAATATGGCAATGAAGAAGAGGATAACAGTCCAAATAATGTACATAATGCAAGTAAAACTTAGCATGCTATAAAATATTGTTAATTAGGGCAAAGAATGGCTTGTTAATTTTAAGACCTCCAAAATGAAACTGCTTTCTTTTAATTGTCTGAGAGAACCTTTTTTGCTTTCCATCAGCATGGCTGATGCTAACCTCTAGGTTCACTCCTTGTGAATTCTCAGATGAATGTTTTCCACTGACATGAAGTGGAAAGATTATATTGAATCAATTGCTAGGTCTGCTCCAAGGAAAATTAGTTCACTCTCATGCTAGACAATTTTTCTTGCCAGAATTTATTTTGCATATTTATAATTATACCATTAGACCATGCATTGAATATTGCTGCCACATCTTTTCTATGTACTTAGAGATTCATGATGTACCACAATGAAGAATCTGCAATTTTATTTGTCTTGACTTGTCATCTTGGCTTTAGCCACTTTCCCATTGCCATAATGTAGCTTCCTTTTCTATAAATACTTTCATGGTAATTGTTGTGGTGATCTTTCCTCTATGGTAACTAGACTTTACAAATTTAAATGCAGTACTAGATTGGCAGTAAGGTCTCATTTTACACCTGAAATAGCTAGATGCAACTAAGTTAAAATGCTAGCAGTTTTTTCTCTGGCACTTCTTGCTTGTGAAACTCTCTTTTAACTTCTTGCTTCCTTATCAACTTCTATCTTCAAAAATTTAAATGCAATATCAGTTATCTTCTGTCTTTTTAATTCCTGTATTTTGTTTTATTGTTCTCTCTCCTTAATAGTGTCTTTTATTTTTTCTCATTCTCTCATACTCAGTAACCTCTTGCACCTTAGTGGCTTTACTGCATTGCTTGTGGTGAAATTATTTTAAAAAAATATAAATCTCTGATATCAAGTATTTTATTTATGGACCAAATTACCTTTATTGTAGTAATTAAAGGTTAAAGAGACTTTGTTGTTGTCTGATATTCAAATGACTATTCACAAAGCAACTTTTCTTGAACATATAATTTCAAGTACACTATTATAACATGATTTAATAAAAACCTTAAGAAAATATTAAAATATCATTAATGAAAATTATTCCAGAACAAACAAATTTAACTAAAGAAATAAATGTTGCAACTTTATGAATGTTATTTGAAAGATCAAAAACATGTAGATAAAACAGTAACGGTTAATTATAATCTTAGAAACAAAAATAACAAGAGTGTAAGGCTGAGTAGTTTTTAAGGTTTATCAGTAACAAAAGTAAATGAAGCTATTACCAAAACATTTTCATAAGAAATTCTTTAGTGGATCATTTTCAATTTGTGATATTATAAACTTTCCTTGCATATACATTTTTTTTTTATAAATGTATACAGACACCACATTTTCTTTAAATATTCAATTATTATTATACTAAAAATAACCAATTTATTTGATTGGATAGTTTTAAAAATCTTTTACACATTATAGAATCATAAATACTCAGCTTTATTAAAATAGGATATATTTTTTAAATTTAAATTCAATAACAGCTCCATTAGTTCAATCAAATTCTGCATATTTGTCATACTAATAAAATAATTTTTCTGAGGAATATCTTCAATAAGATATTTGTATATTGGGTTTAACAAAATTTTCAATACTGAAAAAAGTGCAAATAATTATTGAATAATCAGTAGAATGTAAAAATATTTAGTATATATTTTTTTTATTTATTCTTGCCAGGATAGTCTTCTATTTGTAGCTTATGTATGCTTATAAGATTAAGAATTAAGTGAACTTTTTATCCGATATCTTCATCAGTTTTTTGTAGTATTAATAAAGTTAATATAATGATCTATATTTCATTAGATCTATGAAATTTATATGAGCATCATTTACTTTAGTGTTATTAATAAAATATAAAAAATTTTCATATGCTCGGTGTTTGATATATCTGTATAATACTGCTGAATTGATGTTTGCGAGAAAGATCAGATCAATATTCGGCAGATTGTTGCCTTGTCCAAAAAAGAAAATGCATAACAAAGAGAATTTCTATGCAAAGAAGTATACACCTGGTGATAAAGATTTCTTTAAGAACTACCGAGGTGGAAAATGTTTTTGGGTGGATGGATTATTTCAAATAGAATTGGAAGAGTTACCTATATGGTGAAAGGAAAAAGGTGTGTATGCAAAAGGCACATAAACCAGTTAAAACCAAGATACTCTGAAATTGTTTGACAGGATAATGAAGGAACTCCGATGGATGTCCTGTAGAACATGTTTGAAATATCACCACTCACTAACATACCAGAATGCATGGGTACATCTCCTACACCAGCTTTGCCCATAGGATTGAGATGTTATTCGCCTCGAAAGAGTACAAGGAAAAGAAAACCCACAGTGCAGTTAAGTCCAGAACTGAAAAAGAGAAAGTATTAGAAAGTTAAGTTTTCTAGAGGAAAATTCCAGCTTGTAGGGAGGTGATGTAATGGAATAACCTGCCACCCCCATGAGTGACTACACTATAGGTAGTAACTGCCTATAAGTATCTGTAAGTCAACGTACTATGAAGACTAGCTGGGATCTGTTGAGTACGACTCAGACTTACACGAGGACTACTGACCAAAATTGTTACCTTTATTCTTATTGTACTGTTTTTTTTTTTACAATAAACCTTTACTTATTTAATCCACTTTGTTTTTCAAGTATATATTCCTATTAGTACGGAATATAACAAATACTAAAACTATAATCTTGTATCTATGTGTGTGTGTCCCAAAGATACAGTTTAAATGATGCATAATACCCCAACCAATTTAGGAACATATTGTACCTAGAACCCCCACCGAATGCAGAGCCAAATTTCCTTAAAATCAGACAAGCAGTTACTTCAGCTAGGGTTGTTTTTCTGTTTTCCTAATATTTTTAATAGGAAATTCAGTATTTGTTTTTCATACACATTTGTATATCAAACAGTGTATATAAACAAACTTTTGCATGTTATATTCCAACTATTACATATATGAAAAATAATAAACATTAATAATACATTATAACAACATTATTAAATAAATTTAAATATGCATAACACAACATATATTTATACAACATACTACACTACATTAGAAATTTTTTTTTATAAATAACTACTTGAAAGGTGAAGAGGCTTTGTGTCACATGACTTCGATGGTAAACAAAAAAATGCACAATGATTTACTGCCATTACCTATTTTGAAATAAAAAGTGAGGAAGAATCAACCATGCATTATTTACATTCTTTGGACTGTTATCTTCATCTTTATTGCCATATTCACAACGTTTTAACCGTTGTACGCACTGGCCTTCTTCAGGTGATTGAAATTTTGAACCAAACCATTTATTTCATCCACTGGTGTAGATTGCTCTACTTCCCCATGTCATGCTTCTTCCGGATGTCTCAGTTATTACCCTTTAACTTAACTCTTCAATTTTTTTGGTTCACCTCTGCTGTGGCCTGGTATTGAACTCACAACTCTGAATATGGCAATGAAGATGAGGATAACAGTCCAAATAACATAAATGATGCAAGTAGACATAATACCTTATCTCAGAGATATAGACAGAGAATCAACCATGTATAGTAAAATACATATATTTATTATTGTGAAAAAGACTACACCTGTTTTAAGTTATTACTGTATCATGAACTGCATTTAAAAAAAACTCAACAGGTTTATATGGTTGTTATATCTAATTGATTTTACTTTCATTATTACATGCAGGCAGTAACTTTATGAAAAGAACTGGAGATTTCTTAGTATAATTGTTTTCTTTTAACTAAAGCAGTCAATTTAGTCCATCCACTAAATTCATCTTCGGCCATTTAGTTTGTGGATAGACTATTTAAGATGATTATCTTCAGTTACCAGTCAGAATCCATTACATTCACGTACATGCTAATACCATTGGGAAAGGTATGAATCCTCTTCTTCCCCTCCCCCCAGCTATGGTTAAATAGCAGCACAGACCGTGTTCTATAGCCTTTGATGGCAATTGGTCTACTGCAGAAAGAAATGGCAACCTTCTGTGGGAAAAATCTGCCTCGTCAGTCATGTATTGAAAGATACATGATTGCCTAAGCATGTATCACACATGGCACATAACTTGACTGATCTTCAGTTAAATATATATTAAATTTGTTCAAAAACCACATATATATTGTAGCTTTGTGATTTGTGCATTACTTTACAAAGGGAAATACTGCGATTATGAGACCTATACGAAGATATCATTATCTGTTCCTTAATAGCTAATATCATTATGTATGCACACAAATTGGTGTGTGCGTGTGTCTATACATACATATGTTTTTGGCATAAGATAATGAACAAATTATTATTCTACTCCATTACAATTATACATGCTCACTTCTAAAAGGAGAGGGTGCAAATCATTCTTGATAAATACCTACATAATCGCAAAGTGTGACGGTAGCTTATCTCATTCTTTTGTTCATCACCCTGAAAAATAAAGATGAGAGTGATGATTATTGCTTTATGTACATAAGTAGCAATTATAGGCCCCAAGCTAGTATATGAAAAGAGAAAAAAACACATATACTTAGTAAAAAGTAATTCTCAAAAATGTTTTATTCAATCAGTAGCTAACAGACAACATAGACTACTTTTAATAAAAAGTATTATTACATCTTTGATGTTTAGAGTACTTAATTGGACATATAATCTGACAAGAGACCCTTGAGTACCTTCTCTTATTTATTATTAGTAGTTGCTCAACAATTTCTTTTAACCTATTTCTAAAAGCCTCATCCTTAAAGACGTTCATCATATTTATGAAGACCCTATTAGAAAGTGTAAATAACCATTTTCAGCCATTACTTTATATAGAAATGGACAAAGTTTGACAATTATTTTAAGACATTTTTATGTTTATACATTCTTTTTTATAGATACAAACATTTAAGTAAATGCTCTATTTATAATAAACAGTATTAACAACATTTACTGGCCTGAATGTCCGAGAAATTGTCATAGAAAATATGTGTCCTCCAACAGAAATCGAACCTGTATCCTATATGGAACTGTCATATAGCCTGTGGTGAAATCGGTAAAAGCATGTCAGGCTATATGACTGTTCCGTATAGGATACTGGTTCGATTCCTGTCGGAGGATGCATATTTTCTATGACAATTTCTTGGACATTCAGGCTGTAAATGTTAATACTGTTTATTATAAACAGAGCATTTACTTAAATATTTGTATCTATAAAAAAGAATGTATAAACATAAAAATGTCTTAAAATCATTACCTTATATAGAAATATTTTATTTGTTTAATTGAATATGGGCATTGCTTAGAAGCTTATTCAGTCAACCAATTTTAAAATTTACTTCTGATTTTTTGATAATGATAAATTTAGTATTTATGAAGAAACAGTCCTTAAGATAATTTTAATAAAGCAAGATTTAGATTTTTGGCAAATAACTCATTTGGTCTTTCAAGATATTGTACTTGCAATGAAACATTTTCTTACTTTTCTTTACTTTGAGATAAAATTTTAAGTGTATTTTTCAACAAGATAAAAACCTAATTTGTAAGCTTGTAAATATTATATACAACTTCCTGCATGCACTTGATAAATGATAGTGATGCTTGAATACATTTTCTTTCAATCATTTCACCCCAATCAAGGCAATTAAGCCACTAGGATGCAAGGGGTTACAGAGTGTCTGAGATGGGAAAAACTACTATTAAGGAGAGAGGATGATAAAAGATAACAATTGACATTGCATTTAGATTTTTGAAGATCAAAGTTGACTGGGAAGCAAGAAGCTGGAAAAGAGTCCCACAAGCAAGAAGTGTGGTAGAAGAAACCGTTAGCATGGAACTTATAGTTACAGCTAGCCATTTCAATTGTAAAATGATGAGACCTTGCCACCAATCTAATATTGCATTTAATTCATACAGTCTAGTTACCATAGTAGAAAGTTATTCAGAAAAATTACCATGAAAGTATTTATAGAAAAGGCATAGGGAAGCTACATTAAACTTCAAACTTTGGTGTATATAAGCTTTTGTTTATAAATGAATGAAGAGAATATCATTTAACACAATTTTTCAGGAGTTAAAAGTTATTGACATGCTGAACTAGCCTTTATCATTTGAAAATCAGAAGAAAAAAAAAGCTGATAATGTAGTATATGAAAACATTGATAGAGATGAAATTCAAAGTAGCATTTTAAAAATGTTTGCACTTTTTAAGAACACAGCTATACCAGGCATGTCATATGTTAAAGTTCTAAAATCGTTGTCTTCTAAAAAGACCCTGTTGTTGGGTGCTATGAAAGAGATTCTCTAAGGACTTATGTCTCTTGCCTTATTGACTACTGCAAACAGATAGTGGACAAACCATTTTGACACCACTAGATTTTGCAGACAAAAAATCATTGGTTATTCTGCAATATTCAGGCAAAACCATGATGATGATATGTCCTTGTAAATAGGAATTAAATTTTACAAAAACTTTGCTTGCTATAATACAGTTACAGATTATAGAAATCAAGTAGCTTAGAGTTTATTATGGTCATAAATTATTCTTTTTCAATTAATCATTTCAATGAAAGTTTAAAATATGGTGTTCACAAAAGGAATTAAGCTTGTTAAAAATGTATACCCTAAATAAATTGAGTTTTTGAATGGCTTCTGATGTTGAAAAAGATTGGATATGATTATCTTCTGAACACAGCAGATAATAGATTAAATTAAAAAATTGTTATAATTGCATAAATAACACTTATGTTGAGTGATAACTGTAGAGTTTTAACTGGTTTTGTTAGTATCTCAATTACTATTTTAAGTTAGCTGCAATTAACTGTCAAGTATGACAATTGTTCATTCAGAAGTCAGGAAAAATAGTAGACAATTTTACTGTTTATTTTACAATCTTCTGTTTTGATTGGACAATTCCTCAGTAGTACAGTTGCTGAAAATTTATAGAAGCAATATGCTTTGACAATTTCTGGAAAATTATGTTTATGAAGAACTGACATTTTGCTTAGAGAGCAAAAACTATCTTGTTAGAAATCACTTCTATCTACTCACAGCAAAATTTTAAGCACAAGAGTCATGACAGAAGAAAGGTTGGTCCATGCTATTTAGAAAATATTCAAAGTGAAAAGAATTATCTGAATAAATTGTAAATCCAAGATTGATTACAATTGACAATTTATAAATAATCAAAGTTCTTGGTTTTCATTTAAACTTTAAAACAAACTTGTTTCAAAGAAATCAACATCTTTCTTAAAAATATATTTAATTTTTTATCAAATACTAATAATGTATATAATATTAAAAATCTACATTATACCTGAGACTGTTAGTTTTGACAGCAGTCACACCTGGTACTTATCAAATGTTGTATATAAAAATGTATCTGTCTATATCTCTAAGATTAGGTATTATGATTACTTGTATTATTTACATTATTCAGACTGTTATCTTCATTGCCATATTCACAATGTTTCAGCCATTGTATGCTCCAAACTTCTTTAGGTGATTGGAATTTCAAACTAAACCCTTTCTCATCCACTGGGGTAGATTATTCTAGTTCCACATGCCATGCTTCTTCTGTATGTTTCAGTTATTTCCCTTTAACAAATTTAAAAATTGCATTATAAGCTCTGGTAAAAAAAATTGCAATAATAACAAAAAAAATAGTTTCTGAGACATTAGATTTATAAGTCCAAAAAATTCATACACAGATGTCCTCAAGTACACATAGCCCAGTGGATAAAGATGTTGGTTAGATCGAGTGACTAAACCCAAAGAACTGTGAGTTCAATACCATTCCACAGTAGTGGTAAACCAAAAACTTGGAAAGTTGTGTTAAAGGGAAATAACTGAGGCATCCGGAAGAGGCACGGTACGTGGAACTAGAACTACCCAAGTTGACAAAATAAAGGGTTCAGTTCGAAATTCCAGTCACCTGAAGAAGGCCAGAGTGTACAATGGACGAAACATTGGGAATATGGCAATGAAGATGAGGATAACAGTCTGAATAATTTGTAAATAATGCAAGAAAAAAAGTATCTATTTTTATTTTATGTAAACAGAAATGCTCCTATTTGTTCAAATTCTGACCTTTTGTAATTCTTTTTTTTTCTCAGAAAAGTGAAGAAATAATGAAGGTATTTAATGAAATTATTATATAAACCATTGACCACACAAATTTTGACCTCAGTTTGAAATTATTTCTTCAATATATTTTATCAATAACTGTTTTTTTTTTTTTATGTTCCTTGCCATTTAAATGTTTGCATAGCTGGTAATCACATTCCAGCAGATGGTATACTTGTAAGGTCCTACCATGAAAATTGACTTGTAACAGCATGTTAATGTTTCCAAATGTGAAAGTCAGTGACGTATGAATAATGATTTTACTTGAACTGTGGCAAATGTCTTCAGCTGATAGTAGCACACAGGTAATGATTATGTGCACTAAACATATACATTTATGTTGCACACTATTTGCATTATGTATATTGTCAATGTTTCATTTTATCTTTGGTTATGAAATGTAGAACCAAAAATAACAATTCTGCTTTCATCCCCTAATGACATCTTAATGTACGAAAAGAAATTCATTAACAACCCTGGATTGTTATCTGAAACCAAGAGCTATAAGGACAAACTCATTCAATCTCAATTCAAGTCAGACCAGCTAAGGACATTTTGCTACTTTTTATTCATCTTAATTGAGCAAACTCACTTTCTTAGGAGACAAACTTAACAAAAGGTTTAGCTTAATGCTTTTGGTATCCATTTGTATTTTGCTATATTACATAACTGCCATAAACAAAGTTAATATAAGAAGCAATCACAGAATGATAGCTTACAGAATCAAATTTGATTTCAAAGAAAAAAAATGGATGTCAGAGAACATCATGGAACATTTAGAAATTATTCTCAAAAGTACATAGACTTACAAATACCTTATGTGAAAGCCAGCCATGCAAACAAGTCAATTTTAAGACTGACTTCTCAACATTAGAGCATATAATAAAATACATAAAAAAAACACTTTATTTAGCTTTAATGGACAAAGAAAATGCATTTGACTCATTAGAACACAAGCTTTTACTCACTATGAGAGAAGAGTATTAAACTATATAAAAGTTATTGAATATGTACAATAACAGTATTGTAATCTGACTGCACAAAAACACCAATAAAATAAAGTGAGGCAAAGTGATATACTTTTACTGAAACAATTTATAGCTGACTCTGAACTATGATACAGGCAGAAAATTTTTAACCATCTGTGATTTGTTGATGATATTTTGCTAAAATCGGAAACATTTGATGGATTACAAGAAATATTTAGTTGGAGAAAGTCTCAACAAAAGTTTAAAAATGAAGAGAAATAAAACTAGTAATGTTTAACATACCTGAAGAACTGAAAGTATTACAAGAATATTTTTAGGACAGG